>SJYX01001865.1:0-18008 GCA_006410675.1 Oreotragus oreotragus
ATTTAAAAAATAAAAAACAGATCCAGTGGTTACTAAGAGGGGGAGTCCTGTCTGCAGAAAGGGGTAAGAATCTAAACGCCTCGACTGCGTGATGAGTCTGCACCTGGATGGCCGCTACCACTGAGGCTGGGAAGGGGCAGATAGTGGCAGCTCCCGAAGTCTCGAGCCCTCCGGCAGGGTTGCGGCAGCCCTCCCGCCGCTGAACCAGCGATCCCCCAGCGCAGTGCGAGTTTCCGAAGCCCCAAAGCTGCCTCCCGCCTCCATCACCTGGCACTGCCAACCGGTCTCCCCATCAGCACACGTGCACCCGCTTGGGCCTGGCTCGCCTCTCCCGCGGCGGGGGAGCAGGAGGCGGCGCGGCTCCAGCCCGACTTGCTTACCTGGGTGGCAGCGGTGGCCACGCTGCCCGGGAGCACGGACGTGAATCCATCCGTGCCCAGCACCACGGTGCTCTGGCTCACATTCACCCAGCCCACGGCCGGGGTACTGTTCCGCTCCAGGGTGCCCTTCCCCACACTCACATTTGCATCCCCCTCCAGGCCCCGCAGGGCCGGAATCTTACAAGGCAGCGCGTTGCCGGGCCCGGCTCCCCCTGAAGGAGGGGTGGCCTGCGCACCGTGCGCCTCGCTCCAGTCCCGCAGAGCCGCCGAGGCCGCGGGCGCCCGCGGGCTACTCAGTTTGCAAGCCCCCGCTCCTCCGGGCCGGTCGGCCTCGCAGGCTTGCGCGTCGGGGGCATGGAAAGTTTGTGCGCCGGTGGAAGCGGACCTGGGCACACGCGGCGGCGGCGCGGCGGTGGCCGCGGGAAGCTCCTGCTCCGGGCTCGTCCTGGGTGCGCACGGGCCATCGTGGTGGCCCGGGGGCACCGTCGCCTCCAGGCTGTTGGCTGGTTGTTTATTCATTTCCTTGGGAGCACTGCAATCCTGCGAACACAACGTGAAGTTCGTGCAAAACGAGTCACGGCAGCCTTTAAAAATACCTGTATCCACACGCAGAGACGTTCACAACTCAGATCCAGACATAAGATCCAGGGAACAAATGGGAATCTGGATTTTTTTTTCCTTCTCCAAGAAAAACTGTAACCAATATTTCTCAATCTGCCTCCCCAATAACTAGATGACATAAGGAAGCTAATATCCTCCTCCTTGATAGAAGATGAACTAAAAAAAAAAAAGATGCAGGAGTGTTTTTGGAAGGGGGGATAAGAAGAGGGTGGAAATAGCCCTACAGCCATGAGCTCCTCGCCTTCTTTGGATTTCACATCATGGCTTTGGATGCCCACGGTCCCCATCACCATTGTAGAAAGATTCTTTAATTTTCCGCCCCATTTCCTTTGTCATTCAACAATGCACATTTGCTGCCTTTTTTTTTTTTTTTTTTTAATAAGCGATAGACAAGCTGTGGCCACAATAGCTGATGCCCTGGCACCTGCAAGTGTTAGAGGCCAAATCTGTTATGTGAATCCCAGCGATCCAAAAACTACCCACACCTGCCAGGTAGTAAAGGCGAGGATAAGGAAAACGAGCAAACAGTAACAACAACCCCGCAAGAACAACAATAAACCAGATTTAAAACACAAGACAGTAACCAGGTTTATCTGACACAGCCTACATTCATTTCCAGATTCCTAGATATGCAAAAGAACCTGAGAAGATTTTTGGCCCTCCCCACTCCCTAAGAATAGCTATTCACAAGAGTTTAATACCCATGCCCCTATACTGGCTGAAACTTGGGACTACTAATTTTCACTTGCTTTCTCCCAACTGAGAATGAAAATAACTGCCAGCAATATTTTTTTTCATCCACTTTCTCTCTTCGTGTTATCTTTCAGGGCTTCATAAATATTAGTACCTCCAATTACTATTATAAAGTAAGAATAATCGTATTACCTTCACCTCAGCCACACCTAACCTTCTTGCACAAATGCACAGGTCAGAACTCTTTAATTTGCACCAAATTAAGTATCTCAGCTCCAGACAGCATTCTTATCTCAATAGCCTCTAGTACTCTCTTCAGTACTGGCACCTGGCCTTTCAGCACCAAGGACAGTTCCCAGAACAGCGGGATTGGGAGACACCTCCAACCTCTTAGCTCCAGAGCCTCAGAAACCTCTTTCCCACCCCCAGGTGATGCTCACAACTATAATGTACCTATGGTTGTCTTCCCTTTGCCTTTCAGAATATATAGAACATTTCACAAAGAAATATCCAAAACGAATCTGCCCTTCTTACCCTCGCAGCCCCCTCTCCTTTTAAAAGAACAAAAGCAAACACTCACCATGTCTGAAACGGGCAACAGAGTCAACGAGTAGAGAGTGAGACCAGCTATTGACAAGACTGGGTTTGGCTCCAGCAAGAGAGGCGCTTTCTATATCTCCTTCGGAAAGGCCGGGTTTGCGTCAGTGCAAAGCAAGGTGCCCTTCGTTTGACATTTTCTTGATAATACAAGTTTGATAAATCATTACCCCCTTGGATTCGAGTTTTAAAGGGACATCAGCTGAGAGTACGCTGGCCAGTTGTCACTCAGGCGGGAGGGGGCTGCGTGTTCGGGGTGACTCATGTGGGTCTGATTACTAAACCGAAGCCGGCGGGAGGGGATGACAGTTTTCCTCCTCCTAATTAAGGGGAACATGGGAGGGACACGTCCCACTGCACCCAAGCCGAGGCGCAGCCACCAATGGATCGGATTGGGCTGCCTGGGCGTGAGGAAGGAGTTAAATCACTGTCGTGTTTCCTTCTTTCTCCTCTGCTAGATCCCCTTGCCACCTCTCCAAACCTGCAGGAAGAGGATTCCGCAGTAACACGCTAAAGAGATGGAGGGTCGCACGAAGCACCACAGCCCTGCAATGGCTGTGCACAGGGCTCCTGCATTTAAAAGGCTGCACCAACCTTGCCTGTATCTGACTTCAGATCACCAATCTCCCTGTCAACTAGTGTTGGGGGGATCCTTAAAGAATAGGTCTTCACTTTAAAAAGGGAGGTCTAATGTTTGCATTTCTACCTTATCTCCCTGAACACAATGAAGAGACATTCCTAAGTAAAATTAGGCGTATTCTCATTGCATGCTTTAAGATCCTCTGACAATATTATAGAGAAATAAAAAAGAAATTATTCCCAACACTGATCTGGTTCTTAGGTCACTTTCAAAGTCAAAGGAACTCCATTCTTTCTTCCTGTCCCTGTTGATAAAAATCCACCACAGGCAGGGGATGACGCACAAGGTATAACAGACCCTCCAAATCGCCATCCGCGGCAGCTGGGCGGCAGGGCTGGCCCTCCAGGTGCCAGCAGAGGACGTTCTACCCTATTGAGGCTAGGGGGGCCGCGGTGAGAAAAAAAGACGGGCTTTCCTGCTGGAATAAAGCAATGGCTGCAATCATAAGGCGGAAGACATCTTTACAAAAGAGGTAGTTTGGGGCCTGGCAGGGGAATCGCAGCAAACGCTTCCCCTCTGACCAAGCCGGTTCAGGGAACCCCAGGCCTTGGAAATGGGGAGCTCCGCAAAGCATTCTTTCCCTACCCTGCTGCCCGCAGCCGTGCCCACTGCCTCGGGGTCGGCGGCGTCGCACTCGACTGGGCTGTCCCCACGCGGCGTGAGGACAATGCTGCGGCGGCGCCCGCAGGCGAGGCTGCGGCGGCAGATTGCGGTGGGCGCCCAGGGCATTCCTGCGGGGTCCCTCCGCCTCCTTCCGAGCCGCGCCAGTGCACACGGATGCCTCAGCTCACTGGCTCTGCCCCTCCAAGAGCAGCCAGCTAGGGACCCACGGTCTGCAGGATGATGGAAGGGGGAGAGGTTCCCTGAAGTGCCATTCCTCCCCAGGTTTACTGGGGGGCGGGGCGGGGAGCTTCAGGCCTCTTTCAGTTTTGATTGAACATTTATTAAGCTCTCAACGTTGAACAATCGTTCAAGGGCTTTCCAAGAATGGGCTTTTCCGTTTAGCTACAAAAACAGTTTTTGAGAAACTCCCAGTTAGAAAGCGGGAGACGGAGGCTCAGAAAGTCACCTTCGAATCCTGGAGAGTCTTCCCAACCCTCCCACAAGGCCGTCTGGGGGCCCGATAGCGCTTTCCAGGAGGGAAACCCAGTAGGTGGCAGAGAGGGGAAGAAGGCAAGTGGCGTGGGACTGGGGTGGGCTCTCGCTGCAGGAGGGTGAGAAGAGCAGGTGAGGCCAGGAATCCCACATGGGGCGCTTGTTTCCTAGCGGGATCGTGGAAACACCTTGGACTCCCGGAGCCTCGGGGAAATCCAATGGGCTCTGCCAGGCGCTTCCTCCCAAACAGTCCGTAGAGTCAAAGCAGGATTCGAGAACTCAGGTAAAGGGCAGGCAAGGCAGCCCCGAATTTCTGCGCCAGGATGCGCACCCTTAGATCCGGGGAGGCCTCGCCCTCCCGGCCCTGGGCTGACTTCCAAAAGACAGTCACGACTTCGAAGTCAGTTTTCGCAATTTGCATTCGAGCCGTCCCCGCCAAGTGCCAGATGCCCGCGCGCCGACGCTCCGGGGCGCACAGACGTCCCGGCCCGGGCGGGAGAGAGGAAAGTGCGCAGGGGCGGCGGCGGGCTGCTGCCTGCCGCCCCGAGCCCTGGCTCAACCCCTCACCCCCGAGTCTGACGTTTCCTCCGCAGGCCCTCCCGGGCCAAGTGCGCACTCGCTTCCCGCGTGGGGCCCGACGTGCGTCAGGTCCTTTGGAGGTGGTTGAAGCGGGGTTTGCAGGGCGTTAGCGGAGGCGCTGCCTGGCTCCCACCTCCTCCCCTTCCAGTGGCTAGATCCTGCAGAGGAGGGGCCGCGTGCAGAGGGGAGGGGGAGTGCGGAGCGGGGAGACCTAGATGGGTCGATCTGAAGTCGACTGGGGTGTGGAGTGGCGGGCACCAGCCTAGCAGCAGGGCAGGGGTGCGAGGGCTGGGGAGAGCGCGGGGCGGGCAGCGCCGAGGAGGGAGCCGCAGTATTAAAACACAAGAAGGCTCCGGTCCTGCCATTGCGGGCCTCCATCCCCCGCCCTCTGCCGCCGCCTGTTTGGAGTGATAATCTGGCTTTGAGCACCGCCGCCGAGCAGGCCGTAAATCCGCATCCATCAACGCGCAGCCATTCGGTCGGAATTAGCCAGTCACTATGGCCTTAATTACTTTGTCAAAGATGAAAAATAGTAATTGATTTTGCCCTCGATCGCTCTGCTCTCCCTCCTCCTCTTGCAGTTAAGCAAATAAATAGCTATTTTTGAAAACTCGAGTCTACCCGGCGGAACGTGGAGGCGGGGAGAGGGCAGAATCTAGTGAAAAGGAGGCCATCCAGTGGCAGCCCTGACGCCACCGCTTGTATCGGTCGCAGGGGGCAAACTGGGACCCAGGCAGGGGAGGACTAGGAGCTCAGCCTTTGGCATTCAAGATGCTGCCTTCAACGGCGCTGAAGGAGGGAAGAAAGGGGAGAGGAAACGGCGTTTAACAAGCCCTGGCTCTGGGGTTAGCCTGGCGCTTGCGGTGCTAGCTTCCTCGCTTCCGCAGGGCAGCAGGTGACAAACAGCTGCCCGGCCAGTTCGACAGAATGGCGCGGAAACCTGCCGAAGGTCAGAGCGCAGAGCCCGAATTTGAGCCCGAGTCAGTGCTGACTCGGGTCCATCGGCTGTGTCTATGTTCGGACGATTTTGCTTTGAGCCACAAAGACCTAAAACTTCTACAGATGACAGGTGCGTGGGCTCAAGGTGGGTTTCAGGAGACAGTGACGACGCATGCGGTATTTTTGTCCCTCTTGTCTGCTAGCGCCTGGTTCTACTGGACTGTTGTTCTGCGTTAAGAATGTGGGCGCTGCCAGACACACTACAGCGCCTCCTGGCTCTGTGACCTTGGGGAGAAATTCTCAGTCTGTAAAATGACGATAATAAGAATGTGTATTAACCTCCCTAAAGGGTTGTTTGTGGATTAAATGGAAGTATGCCTGTGAAGTATCTACCCTGAGGCTGGATGCCTGGTATTCTTTCAAGAAGCAATGGTCATTTTCCAGACTTCAAGAATTATCTGTTTGAAGCCCCTTAGATTTAACAAATAAATCTTTCTTTGTTTGAAGCCCCTTAGATCTAGCAAATAAATCCAGTTCTTTCTCCCTGGTCCAGAAGATTCACTGTTGGTAAACACGCACAGGATAGAAAGCCTAACAAGGGAGACAACCACTGTGCAACGCTTGGCCTCCTCAGTCAGTGGTGTGGTCACGTGACAATCAAGCATTTACCTCATTAAAAGACAATTGAGAGCATCCTGAGAAAGTACTCAAACACAGTGCCCGCTCTGCTCGGAGTGTGTCCTGTTTAGGTGAAGGTACATCTCAACGTACTCAACAGAACCTTAGATCTCTGTAATCAGCTTCACTGTCCAGTTCTCCCTTGAACCTTGGGTATCAGGGGGACACCAACTAATCAGGGCATGCCTCCCTCACCATAGCATTTCAGAGGAGCCTGTAGGTAACTAGTCTGTGTGTAAAATGTAGGTCCAAAATAACAAGACTCAGACAGGCAGGACGCTTGTTCCTGAGTCAGCAATAGTGGTCATTTTCAGTTCACTGCAGCAAAACACAGGACAGTGGGCGCAGGCGCAGAAGCAGAGAAGTTTAAAACAAGATGCAGAGGACGTTCAAGGTCATCATAGTCCCATATGTCTGCTTCACAGTGAGGAAACAGAGGTCCAGGGAGGAGAAGAGAGTGTTCAAGGTCACTTGCAAATTAAGAAACAAAGTCTAGCATCATCTCTCTTTTTTTTTTAAGGATAAAAAAAAATCCACATTAGATCAACAGTATGTCTAAAGCATGAAATGATTTTGTAGCCTTGAAAATAATGGTTTAGAGCCATACAGTCGGTTTGGACAGATTCTCATGAGGTATTAAATTAGAATGGCAGATACACTAAAGCATGTATATCATTCCAGTGTGTGTGTGTGTCTGTCTGTCTGTCTTCCAGTAAAATGTAGAAGCACATGCACTATATAGTACCTAGGATTACTGGTGGGCAGTGTGGGCATTGACATGAACAGAGAGGGGAGGGCAAGAGGTGAAAAAAAAAAAAAGAAGAAAAGGAAAAGAATATACTTTGGAAAAAATAGTTGTAATGATCATATGTATAAATTTATGTTAAAATGTATATAAACAAGTTTTAAAAGAAAAAATTCAGTACTAAAACCTACTGCTTTAATTAATGAGACTATTCACCAGGCTACTTTCATTAGGAAGTATTAAGCCTACATCTATTTGACTGTCTTTCTCTAAGGAGTAGAACTCAGAAAAATGAATTCAGTTAATTAAGGATCTCAGCTACCGATATTTAGCTAATCCTCCTTCCTAAAGTCCTGCTGTTTGTCTCCTAGCTCTGCTGGGCTGGAACCAGGGTCTAATCAAAACCTTTAGGGGACATAGTTTTGGAAAATATGGTGATTTTCTGCTCACCTACCCCCATTCTTGCAATGTCCATTAAGCTATAAGATAATTTAAACTCAAACAACACTAAACTGAAATTTTCTGATTTCTTATTCCATAATGACATTGCTATTTTTCTGAACAACAACATATTCACTTCTTTCCCCTGCCTCCCCACAACCCCCCCACCCTGCTTTTTAAAATCATTCTTTTGGTAGACCTGCTTTGTGAAAAGTATGAAAGTGTTAGTCGCTCAGTCATGTCCAACTCTGTTCGATCCCATGGACTGTGTAGCCCACCAGGCTCCACTGTTCATGGGATTTCCCAGAAAAGAATACTGGAGTGGGTAGCCATTCCCTTCTCCAAGGGATCTTCCTGACCCAGGGGTCAAACCTGGGTCTCCTCCATTGCAGGCAGATACGTTAGGTTCTGAGCCACCAGGGAAGCCCTGAGACCTACTTTAATGGTTGCATATGTTTGGGATAACTACTTAGTAATCAATATCCAAGGCCAAGTATTCTGCGTTTATTCTGTTCTAAGTTCTCAACCAAAGTTGGGGAAACACGTTTTGAAAGAGATCAGGTCTCAAATATATTCACTATTAGAAAAAGAAATTTTCTAATACATGCGGCACGCTTCTCTGGTGGCCCAGACAGTAAAGAATCTGCCTGCAATGTGGGAGACTCGGGTTCAATTCCTGAGTCAGGAAGATCTACAGAAGGAAATGGCAGCCCACTCCAGTGTTCTTGCCTGGAGAATCCCAGGAACGGCAGAGCCTGGTGGGCTGCCGTCTATGGGGTCGCACAGAGTCGGGCATGACTGAAGCGACTTAGCAGTGGCAGCAGCAGTAAAGAAGAGTCTTTTTTCTTTCTCTCTTGAATGTCCCTATTTCCCCTGGCCTTCTGTTGCTGTCCTAATTAGTGGGGATGCGGGGGTGGTGATGAGATTTGAGTTCAACGTCATGCAAACCTAGCAGGAATTCCCACAAGTAGAGCAGAACAGACGTTGGGAAGCCTTACTGTATAGGCAGTTGATGGAGTTAACTCAAGGCTATTGAGTCAAATCAGAGCAAGGTTCAGAAAGACACAATGGTGAGGACAGGGGCCCAGAAAGTGGGATGTTGAAAATTCAAGATCTTTTACACCAGTGGGAGCTACCAAGCAGCATAGATACGTTTCTGAACCTTAGATTTTGTCATTTGGTAATGCCCTTGTAAATCAGGCCTAGGGGACACGGACATTGGCACTAAATTTGGTTCTATTGGTTCTAGTAATCTGCAACATTTGATATGGTATGGGATCATATCGAACAATGGCCTGGGAGAGTTCAGCTCAGTCTTTGTCTCTCTTTGATAGACAACTCAGAGTTCATTAATCATGATGGTAGTTGTCCCCTGGGATGTCACCATTAGGGCTTAGAAATGACCCATGATATGTTTAAAAATAAACTCGTGGAGTTTATGCAATAAACTGCATTCCACTAAAGAATGTTTCTATATTCTATTTAAGCCTATTTCTGGGTGGGTTAACATGACTCTTTGCGACCCCATGGACTGTGGCCTAGCTGGCTCTTCCGTCCATCCATGGGATTTTCCAGGCAAGAGTCCTGGAACGGGTTGCCATTTCCTCCCCCAACAGTGAAAAGAGGGCTTTAGAATTAGCTGAGTCAGAAGTCTGAATCCAAGTTAAGCTACGTACTAGCTGTGTGTTCTTGGGCAGTTATTTATCCTTCAAGCCTTGCTTTCCTTTTTAGTAAAATGTAGTAATTAATTGAGATTAAGCATATGAAAGCTTCTAGTAGAGTACGTGGCACAGAGTAAGAGCTCTTCCTACTTTGAGATTGTGGGTTTTGATTGACACTATTCCCCAAGAGATGTAGCAAAAAGACTCCTTCCACTAGAGCTTAATGTTACTGGACTTTTTGGCCAAATTGTATTCTCCCCATCCTTCTTAAGGGGACATGAGCTTTTTCTGGTGTCCTTTTCTGTTTTGCTTTGTTGTTTGTTTTCTGAGCTTTTTCTGGTATCCTTTTTTATTTGCTTTTTGTTTTCTGTCTTTCTCAGAAATGCCAGGCACAGTCATGACTCTATGCCTTTGAATCTACAATATCCTTTGTCTGAAATTCTCTTCCCTTCCGAGTGAATTCCTAACTACACCTTTAGACTCATTGCCCAAAATGTATCTCCCCTCAGAGGCTTTTTAGGTACAGAATTAATATCTCCATGCTCTGTGCTTCTCTAGCACTAGTGTATTATAATTATTTCCAAGTATGCCTTTTCTTCTATAGATGCCACTAGCCACATGTGGCTACATAATTTAAATTAATTAAAATTAAATATAAGATTCTATACCTCATTCATACTAACTACATTCTGAGAGCCCAATTGCTACTTGCATTGGACATTTTCATCGTTTCAGAACATCCTATTGGGCAGTGCTGTTCCAAACTGTAAAGCCTTCCAAGGCAGAAGAGCTTGATTTTTTTCAAAGCCTCTACACTTTTACTTGTACTGACACAGAGTAGGCCCTTAGTATTTTTGAATGAGTGACTTAAAAATCACAGGATAACCTCTTGATTTCTTATGTCACCTTACTGCATTCTCTAAATCATATTATTCTATCTTTTTGCTTTTTCATTTTGTTTTTCTGATTATAAAGATAATACAGGCTCATTACAGAAAATCTGGAAAAGCCCAAAGAAGAACATAAAAGTATATATTCCCAACACCCCAAACTACAGCCTATTAATATTTTTGTATAGGCCTTCTAGACTTTCATGTTATGAAGTTTTGTCTTCAGAAAATTGAGATCATGCTGTTCATGGCAAATAAGTGGAGAAAAAACAGAAACAGGGACAGATTTTATTTTGGGAGGCTCCAAAATCACTGTGGATGGTGATTTAAGCCATGAAATTAAAAGATGCTTACTCCTTGAGAGAAAAGCTATGACTAACCTAGCTGCTGCTGCTGCTGCTGCTAGGTCGCTTCAGTCGTGTCTGACTCTGTGCGACCCCAGAGACGGCAGCCCACCAGGCTCCCCCGTCCCTGGGATTCTCCAGGCAAGAACACTGGAGTGGGTCGCCATTTCCTTCTCCAATGCATGAAAGTGAAAAGTGAAAGTGAAGTCGCTCAGTCGTGTCCAGCTCTTCGCAACCCCATGGACTGTAGCCTACCAGGCTCCTCTGCCAATGGGATTTTCCAGGCAAGAGTACTGGAGTGGGTTGCCATTGCCTTCTCCACAACAAACCTAGACAGTGTACTAAAAAAGCAGAAACATAATTTTGCCAACTAAGGTTGATCCATATAGTCAAAACTATGGTTTTTCCAGTAGTCATGTATGGATATGAAAGTTGGACCATAGTGAAGGCTGAGAGCCGAGGAACTGATACTTTCAAAGTGTGGTACTGGAGTAGACTCTCTTGAGAGTCCCTTGGACTGCAAGGAGATCAAACCAGTCAGTCCTAAAGGAAATCAACCCTGACTGGAAGGACTTATGCTGAAACTGAAACTCCAATACTTCAGCCACCTGATCCAAAGAGCATACTCACTGGGAAAGACCCTGATGCTGGGAAAGATTGAGGGCAGGAAGAGAAGGGGGAGACAGAGGATGAGAGGGTGATGGCTTCCCAGTGATGGCTGGCATCACTGACTCAACAGACATGAGTTTGTGCAGACTCTGGGAGATGGTGATGGAGAGGGAAGCCTGGCGTGCTGCAGTCCATAGGGTCACAAAGAGCCAGGCACAACTTAGTGACTGAACAATCTGCCTTTTCTCTCCCTTATATTGTAGATTTAGCTCTTCCCCATTGCCATGAGATCTATATTATTTTTAATTGCTGCACAGATTTTCATGATATGAATACACTACAATTTACCTAATAAGTAATTATTGTACATATTTATTGTTTCCAATATTTATTATAAATACTACTATTTATATATCTATCTATATATCTTTGCTCACAGCTCTAATCTGGATTCTTAGTGCAGATTTTTAAATATGGAATTACAGTCGAAAGGAATTACACACTTTTGAGAACCAGAACCATCTTATTTGGACCAGTTTTATTTTGTTTTGTTGATGCTTGCCTCAAGATACAGACATGGAGCTGTGTATGAAAACGTAACTGTGCTCTGAGCAGAGTGTGACAATGCTCTGCATTTTTCTCCATTCCTCTTCCCAGCAATACCCAGCAATCTGTGGACACTTCTGGCTATAAAAAAGCCACAGGAACATAAAGCCTTAGTATGTTTCTGCAAAGACTAAACCAGCTTTCTCTTTAGCATAAAGGCATTTTTAAATGGAAAGAATATTACTTGGTAAATACAAATATTTGTAATTATCAGTATGCACAATATCCAAATTTTATTAATATAACTCTTAGGACCAAGCAAATAAGCCCATCTGTTTACACAGGATTTATAATGACTAAATAGTTGTGAGAAATAACACAAACATTGTTAAAACGTGCAGGATCAGTGAAAGCTTGCTCTGCAGTGGAAATGCCTGGTTCAGGGCTCTCCCTGGATTCTGCAGATTCCATGGATGATGACATGGTTTTCCAAGTCATTAACTAGGGCACAGCTTTGGGGCCAAATGAGAAGCAACATCCAAATCATTCTAAGAGTCGGGGTGATTGGTGGAGCTGACAAAGGAAACATGCTCTGTCATTCAGCACTGTGGGAGCATTTGGGGAGTGAGCTTGCCTGTGAAGACTCATGGTTCACTGAGTCCATTGTTTCACAAAGGCCTGGTTTCACTGATACTAAGAGAAGAGGGTGAACTCTGCCCATACATGGGCTATTTAGGTGACACTGTCAAAGACATTTCCATTGTTTTTTCCTTTTTTTTCCTTAGAACTTTATTCTGCCATTTTTGGCATACCACACAAATTGCAGGATACCAGTTCACCAAGCAGGAATGAAGCCGAACCATGGCAGTGAAAGTGTCAAATCCTAACCACTAGTCCACCAAGGAGCTCCCCTATTCTGCCCACTTTTTTTTTTTTAATAAAAAGCTTTTGAGTATTGCATTAAAGAAAAACATAAGCAAAAAGAAGAAAATAAACATCACCCCATCAGGACTCTTTTGCTTGCAAGAGACAGAAACTCAATTCAAAACTAGTTGAAACTCAAGATAATAAAGTAATGTAACGTCTAGGTCAAGGTCAGAGTGGAGCTGACCTCGAGGTGGGCTGAACCCCAGGATGCTCACAGCATGAGGGTTCTCTCTCTAAGTCTTGGACTCTGTTGGTCCACTTGTCACATATTCTCAGACTCAGATTGCAGAAGTCATGCCACCAGAATTCTGGATTTCATGCTCATGGATTGTCATCCAAGGGGAAAGAGATAGCTACATCTGTACCTCAGTTTGGGAAGTTTTGGGGAAAGACCCTAGTAGGTTAGACCCCGAGACAAGGCTTTTGGTGCAGGTAGAGTATTTGGGAAAGGATACAAGGGAGCCCAGATGAGGGGGCAAAGAAAGTTCAGCAGATGGGAGGAGTCAACGGGGTGTTAATGCGTGAGCAGCCACTGCGGGCAACTGGAGTGCAGGGCTGGCGGGTCCCTCAGAGGCACCGTATGGAACACAGGTCAGAATTCTCCCACCAGGGGACAGGGCAGCCAGGAGGCGATTTGTCCACAGACTCTCATCCCTAATGGGCTGAGAATGGTCCCTGAGGGTGTCAATCCCCAGCACTTGTAAACACTCTGCACTTGGGTTGAGCCAGGTTTCTATAGCACTGGAAAAATGTCTGAGATAGAGAAACAAGAGCGACATGGGTGTCAGAGGTGGGAAGCCGTCAGTATCCTGGGAACTGCCCAGCACTGCTGCAGGTGAGCTCTTAGAAGGGACAGAGCAGTGTGGGTGGATATCCAGAGCACTTTAGTTTGCTGTCCATTGAGACCAGTCACACCAGACACTGATTGGTCCAGGCTTGATCACATGTCCGTTTCTTGGGCGCAGTGAGGCAGCATGCTGCTAATAGAAGCTCCATTCTGACCTCACGGAGGGGGAAGAAATTTCCCACCCAAAAAAGGAGGACAGTCAATTACAGTTATCAATATAAGTGCATTATAATTATAAAAGATATTCACTTCCAAATTTTAATTCTATTATAGGATTATAGCCATTTGCCGGGAGCCAGTGTGAGGAATCCCGCCCATGGCAAAGGTCATGAGGAAGGAAGCCTGACAAAACGCAAGGGCGTGATCAGGCTTCAGGGGTTCCCCCTGGAATTTCCTGAGCATCCACCCCCAAAACCAGAGTCTGCCTGCTTTACTGTGTTATGCTTTCCACCTACTCTTCTGACATTAACAGGGGGCTATCTCCTCACCACCTTTTTTCTGGAAAAAGTTAATTTAAGACTTTTAGATTATAAGTCTCCTGGGCATAATACGAGTGTTTCAATCCAAAAACCCCTCTGATGGCTTTCTAGCCTGCCTGCTGGACTCTTACAGCTGAGCATGTGATTGTTTGAGGTCTCCAGACCGTGAGAGGCACAGAAAGCTTAAAACATCCTAGGAATGTATGGGCTTCTGAGGAGTCAAAATCATTAGAATAAAACTGACCAAAGGTTTCATTTGTTGAGTCAATACTTGCTGCCAGGTTTTCATATCTTTTATTTGTTGATATAGTTGGTATATAGAAAAAACAAGTAGCAACATTACATCTTTGAGTTAAGTACCTTCTTTGTTATAACCCACTGTGCCTTTGTTCTATAGGGATGTAACTTTAGTGCTTTGAGGGTGATGCAGATTAAAGAAAAACACTTCAGGGGAAATGAGATTAACATTCATTAAGGAAGAGAGTCATAAAGTGTTAACGGGCCTCTTGGCCAAAAGATAATGTAAATCACCTGAGACCTTTGTAGACAAAAACATATACAGAAAGAGTCAGGACTGCTGCCCCTGCAAGACTCTGTATCTTCCATTATGTAAAGCTTAGGGTATACAAACACCTTTTAAATAATAAAGTTGGGGGTTTTTGCACAAGCCTGGCCTTCCCGTGTTGACTCTTTCTCTTGCTCCCTCTCCCTCTCCCTCCCTCTCCTTTTCAGGCGGATCCCTTGGAAAGCGGAGGCTCACGGAGTCTACTTATTTGCCCAGGCTTCTGAGACCCACGCGAGAGGGAGCCCAAGGTGGGGCACCCTCAGCTATTCAAGTGGGCACCTGTGGCCCTACATAGACGGTGCAAGTTTCTTGTCTGAAACTTTATTAGCTTTCCGTGTAAACCAAGGAACCTCAGCCTCTTTTCTCCACTAGTTTTCCTACTACACTATTCTTTCCTAATCTCTCTTTATATTTCTGAATAAATAAGTTTTTCCTTGCCTACTCCGTCCACCCTTCAAATTACCCTGGATCCACTGGGGCAGGACCCCGGCAGCCATTGAATGTCTTAGTAAATATCCTTCTGCTGCTGCTGCTGCTGCTAAGTCGCTTCAGTTGTGTCCGACTCTGTGTGACCCCATAGACAGCAGCCCACCAGCCTCTCCCGTCCCTGGGATTCTTGTACCTATTTATGCATTTTTCTTTCTAAACTGGAAACATGTCATCTATGTATACTTTTGCTTTTTCTTAATAGGATGTAATCCTTTCAATATATAGTGAACACTTTTCTCTATATGAAGATATTGTAGAAAAACATATCAGTCAATATATTAAAAAAATTTTGTACTAAATTATTTGATTAAAAGTGGAGTTGAAGGATGAATACATGAAATCCCATCCCCAGTAACCTCTCTACCCAGATGAAGAAGTGTCAGGGGTCGTACTGAGGGTATCAGAGGAAGCAATGCTAAAAAAGCACCAATTTTGGAATTCTAGGGCTTGAGGTTTGAAGTCTAATTTTTAATATGGCCTTGGTCAATATATTTAACCTTACAAAACCTCATATCTTAATTTACACATAGTAAAGGCTAAATATTTAGCCTTTACTAACTTCCCTAACTTCACTAACTTGGGGCTTCCCTGGTGGCTCAGAAAGTAAAGCATCTGCCTGCAATGTGGGAGACCTGGGTTCGATCCCCAGGTCAGGAAGATCCCCTGGAGAAGGAAGTGGAAACCCACTCTAGTACTCTTGCCTGGAAAATTCCATGGATGGAGGAACCTGGTAGGCTACAGTGCATCAGATCACAGAGTCGCATACAACTGAGCAACTTCACTTCTCAAAAGCTAAACAAAATGGCAGCTCTTACTATTATCATCTCTAATATAAGGTCCATCACTCCTTACTGATAGCATTGTTCTAAGGCTTGAATTACGGGCTTCCCTGGTGGCTCAGACAGTAAAGCAGACGGTCATTCAAATAATATGCCCAGGAGAGAGCTAGAGACATAGTGGGTCTTAATTAATGATAATGTGTTGCCGTGATCCCTTGGTCTTACTTTAAGGCAGACTTTCCTGCCAGGAAAAGATTTGGGGCACCAGAGCAATTAAAGGATTTGTTGTTCAGTTGCTAGGTTGTATCTGACTCTTTGCGACTCCATGGACTGCAGCACACCAAGGTACCCTGTCCTTCACTATCTCCTGGCGTTTGCTCAGACTCACGTCCATTGAGTTAATAATGCCATCCAACCATCTCATCCTCTGTCACCCTCTTCTCCTCATGCCTTCAGTCTTTCTCAGCATCAGGGTCCTTTCCAATGAGTCAACTCTTCACATCAGGTGACCAAAGTATTGGGGCTTCAGCTTCAGCATCGGTCATTCCAATAAATATTCAGGTTTGATTTCTTTTAGGATAGACTGGTTTGACCTCCTTGCAGTCCGAAAGACTCTCAAGAGACTTATCCAGCACCATAGTTTGACAGCATCATTCTTTGGTGTTCAGCTTTCTTTATGGTCCAACTCTCACATCGGTGTATGACCACTGGAAAAACCATAGCTTGACTATATGGACCCTTATTGGTAAAAAGGAGTGCGTTATGCCTAAAGAAACTTCCAAACTCAAAGATTTTTTACTTGGCTACCAACTCCCCTGAAATTCTACCAATTCAAAGTTCATTTAGGAGCATAACCAAGTTTTATTTTTTTTAATTTTAACATACTCCGTGAATAACTAATTACACATTTACATCCTGGTGTAAACTTTATTATATGGATTTCCTCCTTACAGCTAGTTGACACCTGCAGTATCCATAAACAAAAACCCTTGTTAACAAAGATAGGAGTGGACAGTGTTGTACCATAAGCTATCGTAGTGGAGGCCCCAAACAGTGGACATATTTGTGCTGTCAGAGGAGAACATGATGTGTCTGATCCTTGTAGCTTTTGGAAGAGAGGTATCAGGAGGTGCAAAGATGCCTTAGAAAGGTAAACTTTCTCTCTGGTTTTTCAACTATTTTCAATCTGAGAAAGGTAAACTTACTGTCTTGTTTTTCAACCATTGTCAATCCCATAAAATTACTAATAAGAATGAATGAATTTGTTCCAATTGAATTGAGTTCCAATTTTCCATCTTTTCCCCTAGCTGTAGATGGAAATGCTCTAAATTAGGTATCACTGGTGAGTCTAGCACCAGTGAATTGTGCTGCCTTGGATAAATTACACATTTCTCTGAGACTCACTTTCTGCAGTTGGAAGGAGATAATAAATCTTGTTGTGCCTACCTCTCAAAGCTGAGGTAAAGATCAAATAAGATAATGGAATGGAGAGAGCTAAGTGATTATAAAATACCATGCGATCGTGGGAACCTGAAGCCCTATATTCCAATATTCAAGGGCCTAATGCCCACGCCTCTGGGCTGAATCACAGGTGTCTGTGTGTGTGTGTTTTGCAGGAGAAGAAAGTGAAAGTGAAAGTTGCTCAGTCATGCCTATTGTTTGCGACCCCATAGACTGTATAATCCATAGAATCATCCAGGCCAGAATACTGGAGTTAGGCACAACAAGATTTATTATATCCTTCCAACTGCAGAAAGTGAGTCTCAGAGAAATGTGTAATTTATCCAAGTGGGTAGCCTTTCCCTAATCCAGGGGGTCTTCCAAACCCAGGGATTGAACCCAGGTCTCCCACATTGCAGGTACATTCTTTACCAGCTGAGCCACAAGGGAAGCCCAAGAATACTGGAGTGGGTAGCCTATCTTTTCTCCTGTGGATCCCAACCCAGGAATTGAACTAGGGTCTCCTGCACTGCAGGTGGATTCTTTACCAACTGAGATATGAGGGAAGCAGGAGAAGGGTGTTTCTTAAAAAGGAGCATAATCAAGGTTACTTAGCAAGGAATGGACCGTTGTCAGGCCCAAAATGAGCAAAAGACGCCATGAACGGCATGAGACAGCCTGCTAGGTGTATTCCTCACTCTTCTTTTCCCATAATAATTAAGTTTAGCTGGGCACATGGCAACCCAGTTAAAGGTGGCATATCTAAGGGACTTCCCTGGTGGTCCAGTGGTTTGGAGTTTGCACTTCCAATGCAGAGAGTACAGGGAACTAAGATCCCACACACCATGCAGTACAGCCAGAAGAAAGACAGCAACGAAAGGCAAACTGCGTCATGTGTTTGTATGACTGAATCCCTTTGCTGTCCACCTGAAACTGTCAGAACAGTGTTAATTAGCTATACTCCAATAAAAACCAAAAAGCTAAAAATAAAAGAAATCCGCCCCCTCACCCCTCCACCAACCCC
>SJYX01001865.1:34607-139361 GCA_006410675.1 Oreotragus oreotragus
GACAGAAAAGCAGAGCGTGGCAAAAATGAGAGGCGGGAAGAGGCTCCGTATCTGGAGGCAGGCTTGACAGTGGGCAAGACGTGAGTCTGGAAAGGTGAGAGCCCAGAGCATGAGGGGGCCACGTGTGCCCCTCATGCTCATGGAGCTTACCCTTTGTTCTATAGACAAAGGAGAATCAATAACTGATTTTAGACAGGGCCACGACCCCAGATGACTTGTTTAGAAAGATCATTCTGGCATCTCAGTGAAGACTAATGGAGGGGAAGAAGGAAGATGAGAGGCAGGGAAACGAGTTCAGAAGAGGCTGCGTTGACTCAGAAGCGTGACGGCGTCCTGTGCTCTTGCGGGGGCGTGGTGGCGGAGGGAGGTGGGCTGCCGTGTTTAGCAAGTAGAATCAAAGATGACGACTGGATTTGGGAGTGAGGGCCCAAGCAGCATGATGAGAACTACTGATGAATACTGCCTCCATTTCCACTAGTGAAAACAGCAGTCACGAAAAGACAAGATTGCTGAAACCAAGCTTAAGGATTCAAGTCCAGGATCGTGAGTTGGCAGTCACTACAGAAGGAAATCCAAAAAGTCCATTCATTTTTGTAAATCTGAATTTTGTTTCTATCTGTTACCCATATACACAGCTCACATCGAGTATTTTCACCAGGCTTACAATAAGAAGCCTTTGTCCCAACTCACCCCACTGCCTTCAAAAGAACACATTAGCTTCTCTAATGATATCACTTTTTATTCTTGAATACTTCTGGTCCTTCTGGTCCAGTGTGGAGTGGTTATTCTCTCTGTCTGTGGATCAGTTAGCTGTTTCTACATACTAAAGCATCCTGACATTTAGTGGTTAAAAACAATAATCATTTGTCTAGCTCACAATTCTGCAGGTTGGACTTAGGCCTGAATTCGGCTGGATGGTCCTCCTGATCTCAGAAGGACCTGGACTCATTCAGGCATCCGTAGTTAACTGCACCTCTGCCCAGGGAAAGGCTGGGTAGCTGGCTATTGGACAGCACGCCTCATGGTCTCTTATCCTCCAGTAGGTTAGGTAAGACTTCATGGAGGAAATAAGGATCCAAGAGAGAGAAAGGAAATATGCACGCCTTCTCGAGCGTAGGATTGCTACTGGCTCACCGCAACTCCTATCACATTTCATTGGCCAAACAAGTCACAGGATCAGAATCAACAACAGAAATGGATGCCCCATCTTGATGGAAGAATCTGAAAAGCCACTCTGCAAAGAACATGGATACAGAAGGTCATGAACTGGGGCCCTCAACTCATGCAACCCACCAGTCTGATGCATAGTTACTGCCCTGGAATCTCCTGTCACTATTATCCTTGGAGTTCTTATTTTTTATTGTTGGATCCCCCGTGTATCAGTCAGGTTTCAGAAACCATGCCAGTTATTTTATCTGTGTGTATGGGACGTGAAGGAGGTGGCTTAGCCAGTGCTGGTATCTCTAAAGGGCCATAGTAAAGTTGCTTCTGCAAGTGTTGGGAAAGCTGCAAACTGGACTCACCTGTCGCTACAGGAAGGAACTGGTTCTGCTGGGGAGAGTCCAGTGTGATCCTCTCAGGAACTACAAGCACACAGGAAGCAAACAGGAAGGAGCAAGTCGCTTCTTCCTTCTCCAGTCTCCCTCTAGCAACCGCTCCCCATTAGCAAGCTTAACAGGGGGCTAGCTGGCCAAGGCATAGAGGCTTTTAGAGCCTCAGCCTCAACATCACACAGCACAGTATAGAAGTGTGGGGTTGAAACTAAGAGTCACTAAGCTAATAACTGGCACACCTGTTGTCAGATCACTAGGTTTTCCTCATTTCTTGTAACTCTGTAAGGAAGAATGCATGTAAGGTGTATTTCCTCACATCTTCAATGTCTAAAATGTGCTTAGTCTATATCACAGTTCTGGTTTGGCTGAGTATGGCACTCTAGTGTGCAAATTATTTCCACTCCTTATTTTGAAGGCATTGCTCCATTATCATTCAGCATCTCCTGTGGCCACTAAGTCTGATGCCATGTGGATTTCTGGATTTTTGTAGGTCACCTGTTTTCCTTCTTGTCTCTTGGAACCTTTCAGTGTGGAAGCTTTTAGGATTTCCTCTTTATCTTACCCCTGGTATCCTAATATCCTGGTATCCATTTCACAATGATCTGTCTTAGTTCTGCGTGTGTGTGTGTGTTTAATTCACCTGCAAAGTGCACTAGGTCTTTTCCAACTCATTTCATTAAGTTCTGGAAATTTTATTGAAATGTGTTGAAGTCTTTGATAATCTCTTCACCTCCTTTCCTCTCTGTCTTCTTGTTGTTTGGAATTACTATTAATCAGTGTGGAATCATCTAATTTTCTCAGTGTCATCTGGCTTATCTCCCCGTTTTCAGTATGGTGGCCCTACCTTTAGCAGTGCCTGATATCCCAATATAAGAATCTTTCCATTTTTACCTCTCCAGAGGATCCCCCAATCCTGGGATATGGAAGGATATTCAGTTGATTGTGTGGGGGCGGCAATAAAGAAGGTCAAGACACTTCCTCTTACACAGACTTTGGGCGGCAATAAAGAAGGTCAAGACACTTCCTCTTACACAGACTTTCAACTTATTCTGTTTTTAGTCACACTTGCACTCTGAATTTCAGATACATTTTGTGCCTTCAATTTCTGAGTCTTTAGGATTCTATAGACTGAACCAGTCAGGTTTTGGTTTCCATTTTCTCTGATCTGCTAAGTTGGTCTTTCTTGCCCAACTTTTTTCTGCTTTTCATCTCTTTTAATCTAGTTCTGACAGAAACACTGGGTAGCATCACCATTAAAAAGAGACAAGAGACATGATCATCTTAATTGGGGAAGATGGCATATGTGTTTCATAGGTTGTGGCAGACTGTTGCAGTAGTGAACCAGAGTATCTGTGACATTGTGTAGATCCCTCCCATATTGAGTCTGGGCTCATTCCCTGAATCTGTGACTTGCTAATGGGACATTAGCAAATGTGAGGCATGCAGAGGCTAATATACTGAGTTTTATCCTCTGGTTGCTGGGAATTGGGTGGAGAAAAGCCAGCATCCTTGATGGTGAGACATGGAAGGAGAAGTCAAATCATCCCAGCAGAGCCCAGCACTCAGTCATACCAGCTCCCAGCTGACTGCAAATAAGTGAGCTAGTTAATTCCAACAGAAGATCCACTTACCTGCTGCTGCTGTTGCTAAGTCACTTCAGTCATGTCCGACTCTGTGAGACCCCATAGACAGCAGCCCACCAGGCTCCCCCGTCCCTGGGATTCTCCAGGCAAGAACACTGGAGTGGGTTGCCATTTCCTTTCCCAATGCATGAAAGTGAAAAGTGAAAGTGAAGTCGCTCAGTCGTGTCTGACGCTTCTCGACCCCATGGACTGCAGCCTACCAGGCTCCTCCATCCATGGGATTTTCCAGGCAAGAGTACTGGAGTGGGGTGCCACCGCCTTCTCTGTCACTTACCTGAGCCTAGCCCAACTCACTGATTCACACACTTGTGAGCAAATAAAATGATACTTAAACTAGGTGGTTTGTTACAGAAGCGATACTGATACAGAGGTGTTACATTGAGGTTCTCTTTGGTTCCCTTTGCATTTGTAGATTTCACATATCAAGGCTATGCTGTTTTTGTTCTATGTATCCTTGGAGGTTAAGCCTTTTTTTTTAGCTCTGTAATACCACTTTAGTGTGGTTTGCTAAAGGAGTGGCCTTCCCTGATAGCTCAGTTGGTAAAGAATCCACTTGCAATGCAAGAAGACCCCAGTTCATTTCCTGGGTTGGGAAGATCCCCTGGAGAAGGGATTAATCATATATGTAAATTATACCACATTTAATTGGAAGTCTCCACTCCTACTTCATCAGCCCAACAAGTTATTTATTGAGCATCTCATAGGTATCAGCAGCAATGGGCACTTGTAATGCGACTCTCACTTAATCTTTACAATAACATTCATTCATCTCTGGTTTCTTCCTTAAACTGTTATGACCACGTCTCAAAGTTAAGTGACTTGCTGGAATTCAACAATTAGAAAGGTGCATTGTTAGGATTTGTGCCCTCAGCTGAGTGTTGACAAAACTCCAATAGTTGCAGGAAACTCTGTTGATCTAGGAAATGCACATTAGCAATGCACAGAGTGGGATGAATGCACATCGTTGAGTAGACCTGACCTGATTAGATATCCTGGCTTCCCTTGAGGCTCAGTTGGTAAAGAATCTGCCCGCAGTGCAGGAGACCTGGGTTCAGTTCCTGGGTAGGGAAGATTCCCCGGAGAAGGAAATGGCAACCCACTCCAGTATTCTTGCCTGGAGAATCCCATGGACGTACAAGACCCATCGCTGAGTAGGCCTGACCCATAGCCAGCTAGATACGAGATGATAGTAACAATGTCTGCGACTCCAGCTCCTACAGAGCCGCCTTTAACACCGTGATTGCTAAGGGACAGCACCACCAACATAATGTAACCACAAGGCATGGACGTCTTAACTGGGGAAGATGGGGCATTTGCTGCTAAGGGGCTTCCTTGGGGCTCTCTGTCTGTTCTCCTCGGCATGTTCAGATCAAGGCCCTTCGGAGCAGCACTGTCAGCATGGCCTGCGGTCTGCCCTTATTGGAGGAAGATTGGTTGGCAATACTTACAGGGCATTTTCCCAGGGTAAATGGTAGTTCCTGATCGAGCTCCTCAGTGGTGGGTGGGGAGCTAAGCCCTGCGAGGCTCAATATGGTTAATGGCTGTTGAACGGTTAAAACCCCAGGCGTTGCCTGGGAAGTATTCCCAGAAGGCCGCCAAAATGCCTTCAGTGCTCCATGTGAGGGAAATTAAGTGCAGAGAAAAGCGTGTTCAATTTAGATCCATCTGGTTTGTGTTGTTTCTTTTCCTTCTTTTTCTGCAGGAAACAGGCCTATTCAAAGATACTTGTGGTCACTCTGATCTGCTAGGAAGCTAGGGTATTGCCAGCACAGCACAATGAAGAGCAGAGAGAAAAACTGCTCTGGTTCCAGATTAGCAAGGGGACCTCTCTGGGGCGTAGGGATGGTGTTTGAGCTGTGGGCAGTATCGAGCCTGGCTTGCTCACCACTCTAACCTAATATCTAGCACCAGGTCTGGTCACATAATACAAACTCCTAGGGTTTGATGTGGACTTCTGGAAGGGCATTTTTCAGTGTCACAGTGATTAGAGGCTGCTTCTGGAATTTAGTGGGCAGGGCACAAGAATGTTAGATATCCTACAGTGTCCAGGAAATTCCCTCACAGTGAAGAATTATCCCAGACCCAACACAGCTGTCATACGTGCTACTGGACACAGGGAGCTGAAGAACCTGTTTATAGTTATCTGACTCTGCAATGTAGCTCTGCTTTCAATAACGAATGCAGGACTTCCCTCTGCCAATGCAGGGGACACAGGTTTGATGCCTGGTCTGGGAAGATTCCATACGCTGCCAGTCTACTAAGCCCATGTGCCACAAGTACTGGGCCCAAGCTCTAAAGCTCACCAACCAACTACCGAAGCCCAAGCACCCCAGCGCCTGTGCACTGCAAGAAGCCACCGCAGTGAGAAGCCTGCGCCCCGTGTGAGGGAGCAGGCCTGGCTCGCCACAGCTGGAGGAAAGCTCGAGCACAGCATCAAAGACCCAGCGCAGCCGAAAACCCACAAAAACAACTGCTGGGATTTAGAAATGAATCCATTTTTGAAAAATTAGGAGCACAATTCATGTTTTCACAACCTGTATACACTGAATTTTTTTAAAATGGAATTATCGTGTAATCAAGGGTAAAGAACACTTACAGTATGTAAATCATAACTGTTTTTCTTTCTAATTGAAATATAGTTTCAATTAAAAAGAAAAAATAGAGAAACACAAAAGACTACATACTGTATGGTTCTATGTGAAACTCTTAAAAAAAAAAGAGAGAAGACAACTAAATTCACTCATTTTGCATACTACAAAATCCACTCATTTTTAAAGAGTTAACAATTCAGGCAAGTTTTTAATCAATTCAGTGATTTGGTAAAATTGATAAGTTGGGCTACCATCACCAAAAGGCAATTTCAGAACATTTCCATCCTCCTAAAATGTTCCCTTTGGTCTCTTTGCAGTCAATTTTCATGCCCACCCTCAGCCCCAGGAAATCACTGATCTGATTACTGTCTCTATTCCCCCCAACCCCGAGTCGTCTTTTCTAAAATGTCACATAAATAGAATCATACAGTATATATAGTCTTTTGCGTTTCTCTTCTTTTACTAAGCATATTTTTTTGAGGTTCATCCATACTGTGTCATGGATCATTATATATAAATAAGGATATAATAGTGATTTTTTAAACGTTATGTACACAGGTGGCTTATATGAGTTTCACTTCAGGATTGTAAGGAGAGTATTATAAAGAAAGAGTTTCAGGACTAGTGATTTTAGGGGCTTTGATACCTGTGAATTTTTAAATCCTGTCCTCAGAAAGGCTTAATTAGAAGGGTAACTGGTAATCCAAATTTGAAGCAAACAGCAAATCTAAGCAATTGTCTTGCACCAGTTGCTTTGATCATCAAACTGTGGCCCAGATTCAGATTCAGGCCAGAGTCAGAGAGACCGAGAGGGATAAGCAAGCCCCTGAGAACCATCAGGAAACTTACAGGAAGAGCTTCGGATTCTATAACTCAACCTGGGTTTCAGCGTGAATGACAAGCAGCTCAGACAGGCTAGTGTAAAAGGTCCAACCCTGAGAGAGCCCTGTGGGGGTCTATATTCCACACGTCAGAAAGGGAGGGCTTGAAAAGGAGTCGGGGTCGGGGGACGGGCCAGCCCCATAGCCAGACCAGGTCTGGGGGATCCGGGGGGGCCTGGTAATTAGATCCCTCTTCAGTCAGACATTCTGCAGTCATTTAGAGAAGAGTCTGAGCGGGAGACTCAGGTTTGATCCCTGGGTGGGGATGATCTCCAGGAGAAGGAAATGACCATCTGCTCCAGTATTCTTGCCTGAAAAAGAAGTCTGGTGGGCTATAGTCCATGAGGTCGCAAAGAGTCGGACATGACTTAGCAACTAAACCAACACTGAGCTGTGGGGATGGCTGAGATGGAGAATGCAGAGAGCAGGGCTGTGTCCCCTTCCTGCCTCAAGCAGCCCCGGCTCAGGCTTGCCTCTCCTCCAGTTCACCTGACCCACCTCTCCAGCCCAGAAGGCAACACTTTGCTGTTACTCCGGAAATGGTGTTAAGGTCTCCCCACCTGCACCCACTCTTGGTAACTTTTCAGAGTATGCCTGTGTTCCTTTACCTCCATGGAGTCCTGGAAGAATATACAGAATGTTCTCCACATCCTTAGGTTTACTGCTGCTTTCTGGGCACTCCTTGTTGCAGGGACTGGAGACAGTAGATTTGCCCTTTGACCTGGCTCTGTGCCCAGTCAGGTTCTTCTCTCTCTCTCCCGGCAGCCTCAACAGTTAAAGCAGAGATGAGCATTCATTAGAACAGTAAATCTGACTCCGAAGAGATCAGGCCATGCAACAAGGTAGCTCAAGGGTGGGCCTGGAACCCTCTCTCGACCACCCCTTAAATCTGTGGTAGACAAGGAATCCCAGGGTTGGGTTCAGCCCTTTCCAGGGGGGCCCTCACTGGAAGTGAGGTGTGTGGAGGGGCTGGAATCCAGCGCTCCAGGCTGTTTTGACATCCGAGATGACATCATCATGTAACTTCAGTTACATGGGGTTTTTGGAATTTTTAGAAAACACAGACCTTGGCACTTTGTTCACATAAGCGATAGCTATCTTCAAAGGAGGCATCATTCCGAAGAGGCCTCTGGTACCCAGGGCGGTCCACGGAGAGCCCGCGACTGCAGCTGCACAGAGATGCAGGCAAGGATGGGGCAGGATGGCAGACTCATCTCACCTGACAGACCGCCCACGGGGTGGAGACCCAGATACCTGTATGGAGCTGGCAGTCCCTGCCCAGGCTTGGGTACCAGCCTTCCATATAGCCACAGCAAGCTCCAAAGCTGGGCTGGAGTTAAAGGCAGATATGCAAGTCCTTTTGTGGGTTTAAGCTTTGGCCTGGGCCTCCTGGGTGAGCAGCAAGAGGTGGGCGGAGAGGCAGGCGCCCTGCAGCCTGGGCTCTGATACCAGGACAGTCCATGGCAAAGGCTGGCAGCACAATTCCTGTCTCCTGCTGCTCACCACATTCCCAGAGTCATTTTCCGCTGTTTATGATGGAGGATTCACTGGCTGTGGAACAGTCACTGTGTTGCAAACAAAGCATTATGGTTGGAGGTGAGAGGCAAAACAAATAGCAGGCACTTTAAAATCTGGCTCTTTGAAGGCGTCTGCAGCAAACTTTCCAGGTGTGGGGTGATTGGAGCTCCTGGAGCCCAGCAGGAAGCTGCTGGATTAAAGACATTTGCACAGGAAAGAGAACAGACAGCCGGGTTTAGATGAGCTCTGGGAAGCCTGGAGCGTGTGCCTTGCAAGCAAGCAGCAGTGCCTGTCTGAGCACCGAGAAAGCTGAATGATGGGCTTTTAAAAATGAAATGATCATACCCATTGCTTTCAAGAACTAGAGCAAGAAACGGTAAGGTTATTCACTCAGTTATTTGCTCACTGCTGATGAAGCACACACTTCCTTGCACCCAGGTGGATGTAGACAGAAAGCAGTAGAGAGAAAGCTGGGCAGGATGGAGGGAGATAGGGACCACAGGCCTTGGACCACCGGTCAAGCTGTCTGCATTTGCATCTGACCCCTCAACTTTCTATCTTTGTAACCCTCTGATATTATTTCTCATCTGAAGCCTCAAAGGGCTTTCATGAGAATTAAATGAGACCCATAGAAAATGCTTTTGTGTGTGTTAGTTGCTCAGTCATGTCTGACCCTTTGCAACCCCACAGATTGTAGCCCACCAGTCTCCTCTGTCCATGAGATTCTCCAGGCAAGAATACCAGAGTGGGTTGCCATGCCCTCCA
Source organism: Oreotragus oreotragus (assembly GCA_006410675.1). Taxonomy (NCBI): domain Eukaryota; kingdom Metazoa; phylum Chordata; class Mammalia; order Artiodactyla; family Bovidae; genus Oreotragus; species Oreotragus oreotragus. The sequence goes on from SJYX01001865.1 coordinate 43,559, forward strand.
CGAGGGGATCTTCCTGACCCAGGGATTGAACCTGGGTCTCCAGCATTGCAGGCAGATTCTTTACCATCTGAGCGACCAGAAAATGCTTCAGTTCAGTTCAGTTCAGTCGCTCAGTCGTGTCCGACCCTTTGTGGCCCATGAACCTCAGCATGCCAGGCCTCCCTGTTGATCACCAACTCCCAGAGTCCACCCAAACCCATGGCCATTGAGTTGGTGATGCCATCCAACCATCTCATCCTCTGTCATCCCCTTCTCCTCCCGCCCTCAATCTCTCCCAGCATCAGGGTCTTTTCCAATGAGTCAGCTCTTTGCATGAGGTGGCCAAAGTATTGGAGTTTCAGCTTCAACATCAGTCCTTCCAATGAACACCAAGGACTGATCTCCTTTAGGATGGACTGGTTGGATCTCCTTGCAGTCCAAGGGACTCTCAAGAGTCTTCTCCAACACCACAGTTCAAAAGCATCAATTCTTTGGCATTCAGCTTTCTTCACAGTCCAACTCTCACATCCATACATGACCACTGGAAAAACCATAGCCTTGATTAGATGGACCTTTGTTGGCAAAGTAATATCTCTGCTTTTTAATATGCTGTCTAGGTTGGTCATAACTTTCCCTCCAAGGAGTAAGTGTCTTTTAATTTCATAGCTGCAATCACCATCTGCAGTGATTTTGGAGCCCAGAAAAATAGTCAGCCACTGTTTCCCCATCTATCTCCCATGAAGTGATGGGACCAGATGCCATGATGTTAGTTTTCTGAATGTTGAGCCTCAAGCCAACTTTTTCACTCTCCTCTTTCAGTTTCATCAAGAGGCTCTTTAGTTCTTCTTCACTTTCTGCCATAAGGGTGGTGTCATCTGCATATCTGAGGTTATTGATATTTCCCCCGACAATCTTGATTCCAGCTTGTGCTTCTTCCAGCCCAGCGTTTCTCATGATGTACTCTGCATAGAAGTTCAATAGGCAGGGTGACAATATACAGCCTTGACGTACTCCTTTTCCTATTTGGAACCAGTCTGTTGTTCCATGCCCAGTTCTAACTGTTGCTTCCTGACCTGCATATAGGTTTCTCAAGAGGCAGGTCAGGTGGTTTGGTATTCCCATCTCTTTCAGAATTTTCCACAGTTTATTGTGATCCACACAGTCAAAGGCTTTGGCATAGTCAATAAGGCAGAAATACATGTCTAGACCCAGGCAAATGGCAAGTGGCCCATCAAGCACTGGTGACTGTCAATCACGTGACCATTAATCTGTATACTCGGCAGCTAGCTTGTGAATCATCTAATGCTTACAGAGGTGGGGTCCTGCCATGCACACAGGTGAAGTCACCCAGCCCTTCTCCCTTCTTAATGCACTCACTTGGCCAGGGTCATTCTCTTCCAGTAGGGCCTGGCTCCATTCTAAGATGTGCTTCTCATCCAGAAAATGTCAAATTGGGCAAGATCCAAACGAATCATCATGTCCAGACCATTTAGTTTTTTAAGTGTACAATTCTGTGGTTTTTAGTATATTTTCAGAGTTGATCAACTATTACCATAATCTAATTTTGAAACATTTTCATCACACCACCCCACAAAAATGGTACCTGGGAGCAGTCATTTTCTAGTTCCTCTTTCCACCAGCCCCCAGCCTTGGGCAACTACTCGTCTACTTCTGTCCCTATAGATTTGCCTATTCTGAACACTTGATAAAAATAGAATCATATAATATGTAGTTTTTTGGCACTGACTTCTTCACTTAGCCTAATGCTTTCAAGAGTCATCGTCACTTTATACTCATCAGAATGACTATAATAAAAAAGACAATAACAAGTGTTGGAGATGATGTGGAGAAATTGGGACATTCATACATTGCCAGTGTTAAGTAAAATGTCTCAGCCACTTTTGGAAAAGTTTGGAAGTTCCTCAAAGGATGAACGTAGAGTTACTATAAGCCTTAGCAGTTCCAGTCCTGGTAACTAAGAGAAAGGATGACATATGTCCACACAGAATCTTGTACATGAATATTCACAGCAGCAATATTCATAATAGGCAAAAAGTAGAAACAACCAAAGGTTCATTGACTGACAATTACTCTTTTCATTTTCTTGATGGTGTCCTTTGAAGCACAAAATTTTCAGTTCAGATATAGTTCCAACTTCTCTTTTATCGCTTACACATTTTTGTCATATCTAAGAAATCATTGTTTAATCCAAGATCATGAAAATTTACTCCATTGTTTTCTTCTGGGAATTTTATAGTTTTAGCTTCAGCTATTTAATTTAAACCAACAGAGAAACTAAGACCAAGTGAAGGTATGATTTGCTCCAAATTACATTGCTAATAAGTGTCAGATAAGTAATTTTAAAAAATAGTTTAATTTTGTACCATCTGAAATCAACATAACTTTAAGACCAAAGAGGGTTGTGAAAAAAAAAAAAAATCAGAGTCTAAAACCCAATTTATATTCACCCTTAAATAGAATCAACCTTTTATTTGAGGCCAATAATGATAAGAACAGAACCCATTTCTTGAGCAATCAGTCTGGGTCAGGCACTGTGCAACATGTATTCTCTTTCTAATTCTCAAAGCCACATAGTAAGTAAGTGCTATTATTATCCTTATTTTAAAGATGGGGAAATGCATGCTCAGAAAGCTTTTTAAGTAAGCTTTCTTAAAAGTCCCACAGTTATTAAGAGGCAGAGCTGGGTTTTAAACTCACGGCTCCTGCTCTTCTTGTAGGGTGTCCTATTAGAAAAACTAATGATTGTTGGTGAAACCCTACTAAGTGGCTTCTAACAAGGTAGGAATCTCCTGATGACTTGAACTGGACCCCATCTGTCATGCCCACTCTTTGTCACCTCTGTGGTAATTTCTCTTGGTGGGGCTGTGCTGATTTGTGGAGGTGAAAACCCAGACACAACAAGCACTTGGGCTGCCATGAAGTCTTGATCCTTTTCCTTTAAATCCAATTTTCCACTTGGTTTGGCCAGGGCAAGAGGATGTCAAATTCTGTGGCAGGGGTCAGTCCTATAAGGTGTTTATCTCTATTTACATAATTCATTAGAACATTTCATGAGGGGAAAATCCATCTTCCCTGACATGAGTCTTAGGATGGAGAGAAGCAATGCTAGGCGTAGCCATGCACAGAGGTTTGGGTTTGCAGTTTCAATCAGGCATATTATTTACATGTGGAAATTCCCGGTGGGAAGCTGAAGAACACAACTTATGAGTGGTCCCCAAGTGGGAAATTGAACAGTACACTGAGCTCCTTTTATTTCCATTTAATTTACTGTCGGTATCATTACCATTATTTTCTTAATCATTTCGCTAGCAATGCTGTAACTTGGGACCAAGGTAATTGCAGTCAAATGAGGAAGATGCTTATCTGCAGTATTAGTTAGCGAAAGCTTTCATTCACCTTTTTAGGGATGGGTATTAGTTCTTTCCTTTATTCATGGAGCATAGAGCTGCCTGGAAATGCCGAAGATATTAAGAGCTCCCTGCAGCTTAATGAGCTCTATATTTGGTAGAAGAGAGATTTCTGTAATTTTTAGCTCACTGCTGCCTGAAAATGTATCACACTACCCAGGAAGTGGCTTCCTGAGACTCTAAGAAGCCCTTGTGAAACAGGTCAGGCCTGCCCCACGGTCAGAGCAACGTGGAGTCAATGATCGTAACTTTGCCTTCAGTGACCTGACTCTACTATTTGACAGCTGTGTGACTTTTGGCAAGTGACTTATGCTCTCTGAGTCTCTATTTTGTTGGTACTACTACTTATCTCACAGCTTGTTGGTCAGTAAATGAAGTAAGATGGGTGAAGGTTCAGAGCATTCCTTGGCCCATAACAGGTGTTCATTAAATGCTCTTTCCTGAGAAAGTGCTGGTGTGGAGGACTTTTCTGCTGAGTCTCAGGATTCTCTGAGAGCCAAAGGCAAGAAAAGTTTTGAGGACTGACTAGATAGGAGGTACCTTTTGGCTGGCAAGAATGAAGACCTTGGAAGGGCCACAGATGTGTTGGTGAGGGGACGGGGTCTCCATACTCACCATTAGACTCCAGGGATCATCTTGGCTGGGGAGCTGGAAACCCCAGGGGACCCAGCCCCGCCCACCTCTGCACTCACCCTTGACCTCTCCCCCACTTGCTCCACGCATTCCCCTCACTGTCCCTTCCCCCATTTCCTCTGATGTGCTAGACACCCCTTCTCAGGGTCTTTGCGTAGGCTCTCCCTCAGCCTGGTCTGTTCTCTTCCTTCTCTCCCTCCACTTGGCTGGAGCCTCCTCATCCCCTTGGTCTTGTTCTCTCTGTCATGTCCTCCCTGGACAAGCCCCTGACGGGCTCGCATAGATCACCCTGTGCTTCTCAACAGGGCACAGACTGGGTTTGTAGCTAAATGGCTTCTGTTTGTCTGGGATTTTTCATCTGAAACACCTTCACCACCACCTAGCATTCCGTTACTAGGCATATACCCGGAGAAAATCATAACAGAAAAGGACACATATGCCCCAAGGTTCACTGAAGCAGTATTTACAATATCCAGGACATGGAAGTAACCTAGATGTCCACTGACAGATGAATAAAGTTATGGTACATATACACAATGGAATATTACTCAGCCATAAAAGGAGCAAATCTGAGTCAGTTCTAAGAAGATAGGTGGACCTACAGCCTACTCTACAGAGTGAAATCAGTCAGAAAGAGAAAAACCAGTATCGTCTAGTAACACATACATATGGAATTTAGAAAAATGGTACTGATGAACCTATCTGCAGGGCAGGAATAGAAACTCAGACAGAGAGCACAGACTTACGGACACAGCAGGAGAAGGGGGGGTGAACTGAGAGAGTAGCATTGAAACATATACCTTCCCACGTGTGAAACAGATAGCTAATGGCTATATAGCTATATAGCACATAAAGCTACATAGCACAGAGCTCTGCCTGGGGCTCTGCGACAGCCTAAAGGAGTGGGATGGGGCAGGGGATGTGAGGGAGGTTCAAGAGGGAGGGAACATATGTATACCTATGGTTAATTCATGTTACTGTATGGCAGAAACCGACACAACACTGTAAAGCAATTATTCTCCAATTAAAAATACACAAACTTAAAGTAAAAAAAAATACCTTCACCACTAGCCAGTTAGTTCCTTGAAGCCTGGATCTGGGAGGATTTTCCTTACAACATCTCCCCTAGAGGTGTTCAGTCATATTCGTTAAATGGATGAGTTCAACGTTGGGGTAAATGAAAAGGGGCCTTCGATGCTGTTGAACCCTCACAGTCTTGGGCTAAGACTTTTAAGCAAAGGCAGAATGAAGTTATTGATATTGACGGACACAGTGCACTTTCCATCCAGCCAGGACTCTTCTAAATACTTCTGTGCATTATCTTTGTCAATCTTCATAACCACCCTACTGTTACTACTCCCCCAGTGTAAAGATGAGCAACTGAGGCATAGATGCATTTCTCAGGCAATAAATGGCTGAGCCATGACTTAGACCTAGACACTCTGGCTGCCCAATGCATGCGCCTCACCCCTACATTCTACTGTTCAACAGGCATCCCTTCTCCCCTAGAATATGTTCTCCTTCCCCAATTCTCCCCTTCCTACCACACCCACACACTTTAGGCCTCAGGTTTGAGGTGAAATAGCCCTTCCTCAGGGAGACGTTCTCACCTCCTGAATTTCCTGTCCACAAATCCTGATTGGTTATTTCCTTGCCGATGTCAGGGCATGTCTTGTTTATCTCTGGACTCTCTGTAGCAGCTAGAACAAGGCTCAGCACACAGTAGGTGCTCAAAAACTTGCTGTCAATGTGCAGTGCTCCAGTGTTTCCAGAAATCAGCTGTTAATAATACTGTACCCACTTTTGGTGATATGTCAACACATGTTAAATTTGTGTAGGTTTGACCCAGCGAGCCCACATCTAGGAATTTATCCTAAGGAGATAATCAAGCAAGGTCAAAAGGATGTGGATGCAGGAATTGCTGACACTGGGAAAAAACTAGGAACAATCTAAGATGGTGATCAATGGGGGACTCGTTAAATAAATTATGTTCTCCCATATAATGAAATCCTATGCAGCTATTGAAAAGGATAATATAATACAGGTGGTAACACAGAACTTCACCCATGTTATACTGGTGTTTAAAAAAAATCAGACTAAAAACTAGCGCTGAAAGATTACTGCCAGGCGCCATGCTAAGCCCTTTTATATACATTAGCTCATTCAGTCCTCACGCTGGTCCTGTGAAGTAGGCTTGTGCTATTATGATCCCTAATTTATAAGCCAATGAACTGAAAAGTAACTGGTGAAGCCAGATTTCAGTCCATAGTCATCTTCAGAGCCTGTAATCTCTACTATACTGTCTCTGTGATCCTGTTAAGTAATGTTGCATAAACAGTATGACAAAGACTGCAAGATACCCCTTCATATCCCACTTCTCCACTTCTTCGTAGGACGATTTCTAGCTGGGCACATGGCTGTCAGAGTAAGGACTACATTTCCCAAAGTCCTTTGCAGCTGGGTATAACCATGTAACTTAGTTCTGGCCAATGGGGTATAAACAGAAATATTATGTATTCCTTTGGCATTTCTCGCTCTCAATCTCTCTTTTGTTTCTTCCTCTTCCTGCTTTCTAGAATGCAGATGCTGTCCTCTGGACCATGAGGTGGAGGCCATCAACAGTAGAATGAGAAGATGGCACAAGCCTGTACAACTGACACCAGGGAGAACCTTGCCAGTCCTGAACCACCTACGGAGCGCCGCGCGTGAGAGAGGAATGAGCTGCTATGCCACTTCCATCATCGATATTTTGGTTGTCCATCATTTGTAGCTAAGCATAACCTAACATGTGCACACACATGGGTGTTGCCAGGCCTAAAAACATTCCTGCAAGGATGTCCGTCATCATGTTGACAGCGACTGCCTTAGGAGTGGCATAACCTAACGTGTGCACACACATGGGTGTGCCAGGCCTAAAAACACTCCTGCAGGGATGTCCGTCATCATGTTGACAGTGACTGCCTTAGGGGTGCAGGGTTTGTAGTGATTTTACATTATCTTTATCATTCTCTGGGTATATGGGCCACTTCTTACAAAAGCACTACATCAAAGAAAAATAGAGCGTAATAACTTCTACCTTCTGCCCTACAGTTTTGGTTCAGTGGCCAAATTCTCACCCGCCCTCAGCCCATCCGTAGCATTGTGACTCTGGCTGACAGCTCACCGTGACTCCGGGTGACAGCTCACCGTGACTCTGGGAGACAGCTCATCATGACTCTGGCTGACAGCTCACCGTGACTCCAGGTGACAGCTCACCGTGACTCCGGGGGACAGCTCACCATCACTCTGGGTGACAGCTCTCTGGGGCACACTTCTGTCTTGCCTCTATTGAAGTTCAAGCTTACATGTGCAAAAATGCATTTGCAGTACACCGTCATTTTAGGAGGGGGAAGAAATATTAGCTCCATGCCCTCCTCCCCAAGGAGGAAAAGAAAACCAGAAAATCAAGCTAGTGTCTCCAAAGAGAAGACAGATGGAAATATGCCTGGAGTTCGTTCATTTATTCAATAAATATTGAAGGTGGGCTATCTGTGCCAAGCTCTGCTCTAGGTGTGGGGAGACAGCAGTGAGCAGGAAGGAGTCTTTGTGGTCATGAGTGCACAGCCTAGAGAAAGGGACAAACGTCACCCAGTGCACACTGAGAGGCCTCCATGTTACTCTGCCATGTAGAGCTGGTCAGTGTTTGAACCCATCTGTTAGTGACAGTTCCACTTTCCAGAAGATCTCAACGTCTCACTGCCTCCTTCAATCACTGGAAAAACCTTTTCTGTGTGCCTAGAAGCTCCAGGTTGTAAATGGAATTTAAAAGGCAAGCAGGATAATCTGTTCTCAAGATTCAGCCAGTCTGATGGAGTGGCAGCAGTAAAAATGGCAGCAGCTGGGACTTCCCTGGTGGTCCAGTGGTTAGGAATCCACCTTGCGATGCAGGGGTCAAGGGTTTGATACCTGATCGGGGAACTAAGACCCCATGTGCTGTGGAGCAACTAAGCCTGAGCACCGCAACTACTGAGCCCCTGAGTCACAGCTAGAGTCTCTGCGCTGCAACGTAAGATCCCACATTATGCAGTGAAGAAAATTAATTTAAAAATTAAAACATAAACGGCTGCCACCAAGTCAGACAGGAGTCAGATCCCCCACAGGCCTCTGTCTGAAGATCAAAAGGAGCCCCCCAGTTGTCTGGAGAAGGAGCGCCAAGAAGGCTTTGGGGCCACAGGGGCTGACCTAAGTTCTGAGAGTGAATGAGAGCCACTGGGTATGTCTCAGGGCCAGTGGAAATGATTCCACCTGAAGCACAGGCATCAGCAGTAGTGAAATTCCTGGGGACCCTTTATCGGTCAGGTATACCAGAAGACTCAGCTAAAGTCTTAAAAATAGGAACCCACCATCCATGAGATGAACAGATGAGCTGGGCTTCCTAATCCTGAAATGTGGCTGGAGTTAAGGGGGAGGGGGTCTGCTCAGCTGCTCACCCCCGCCTGGTCCCACAGACTCATGTGTGAGCCCTACAGGGCAGGCAGAGGCTGGAGGAGTGGTTTGCCTGGGGCTGTGTGAAACCTGGAGACAACAGGAGCCTGCTGAATGGACAAGCAGTGACCCTGCTGGTGGGAGGGGGAGACAGTTTGGCAGTAGCTGTTAAAATGTAAAACCTTCAAATATCAGGACTCAGTGGTTCTGTTTCTCAGTATGTCCCTTAGAGGAGCACCCACACCAGCCTATGGGGATACCCATAAATCACGGGGACTCCAGCATTGTCTGTCATTTCTACACAAACAAGACAAAACAGCAGCAAATATAGAAGGAGAGGAAGCCGCTTCAATGCTGGTCTATAAATAAACCTGTGTTTGATGTTACGCAGTAATAGGCAAAACAAGAAGAGTGTGAAACTAACATTGTAAAGTAACTATACTCCAGTGGGAAAAAAAAAATTAAAAACCCTCATGAAACATAAAAATAAAATAAGTTGCATATGTTACTACATTTCAAAAAAAAAAAAGAAAAGTGTGATGGCGTTATGTACTGACATGGAAAAATCCATAACACACACCCATAGGTGAAAAAAAGGGCAAGTTGTGGAATAGAAGAGTACGATACCATCACAGGAAACAGTAATCAATTGTTCCCATAGAAACTGTATAGAAGAGAGCCTGGAAACATAAATGCCAGACTGACAGCATAAATTCGCGCTGGGGAAAGGGAGACAGGAATCACTGCTGCGGAACCCTTGTCTTTACTGCTCTGGCTTGTTCAGAAAGGCAACGTATTTGTGCACGACTTGTGTAGCCTTAAAGATCTTTTTCAAATATTAAAATATATTAGCAGTTGTGGCTGGCAGTCTCCCTTTTTCCTAGGCTCCAAGGAACAGAATTCCTACTCCCTAAGTTACAGGATCACCCCAAACCACCCCCTCCCACAGCATGTGCCTCGCCTGGCTCTGCACTCAGTCCTCTGCCTCCCACGCCCATCCCAGTGGCCAGGCCCTCATTGTCCCCTTTCAAAGATTCCATTACAGCTGTTGGCAGTGCCTTGACATTTGTTCACCCAGAGCTAACTGCAGGGCAATTCTACAATTACAGAGCAGTCTTTTATTTTTTCAGTCAAGAGAAAGGATGAACTTGTAATGTTAACATTCAACCTGGTGTAAAAACATTTCAACCCAAAGACTTTGGAAATTGATTTTTGTGGTGAGCAACCTGGGAAACATTTGTTAAAAAGTTGCTCGTGTTTTGAACTATGAACCGGTAAGAGGTGGTGTGGGTGTTCATTGAGAGCAGTGGTTCTCAAAGAGTGGCCCCCAGATCAGCAGCATCTGGGAATCTGTTAGATACGCACATAGTTAGGCCCCACCCAGACATACGGAATCAGAAACTCAGAGAGGGAAGGCCCAGCAGTCGGTGTATTAACAGGCCCTCCCGGATGATTCAAGGGCACACCAAGTTTGAGAATCTCTGATTTATATAGTGAGATATAAATGGCCTCTGGGACAGCTGATCTGTGCATCTATGGAGTAATAGCCTGAGCTAAACTCTGCTCACATTTCTACTCTCCTTCAGATCTCAGCTGAATCATCACTTTCCCAGGAAACATTTTCCAGTTCTATGCTTCCATCACCTCCTGTATCACAGGCATATGTTACATTTATTTGTATGCACATTAGATTAATATTTGTCCCTCACTATGTCACACACACACACCCTAATCTACTTGAGGAGACTAGTGTGCCAGGCACATGGCAAGCACTTCACACATTTGTGAATAAATGAATGAATGAACAAGTGCTTCATAAGATAGTTTTCTCCAGACTTTTCAATACATTTCAACAAACAGATAATGAAGATCATCACTACTTTGCCTGACCAGCATTCCCACTGCCGGCCATGAGCCAAGCTCATCACCACACTCACAGGTCAGGTGAGCAGGCTCTCAGTTGACGCCAATCTCATGTCAGCCTACTTGGTCAATTTCCTTTAACTACTGTATTCACTCAAATTACAGATCACAATGATTAGTATCTGATTAGCATTTTACAATGGCACCCCACTCCAGTACTCTTGCCTGGAAAATCCCATGGACAGAGGAGCCTGGTGGGCTGCAGTTCATAGGGTCGCTAAGAGTTGGACACGACTGAACGACTTCACTTTGACTTTTCACTTTCATGCACTGGAGAAGGAAATGGCAACCCACTCCAGTGTCCTTGCCTGGAGAATCCCAGGGACGGGGGAGCCTGGTGGGCTGCCGTCTATGGGGTTGCACAGGGTCGGACAGGACTGAATCGACTTAGCAGTAGCACCAGCATTTTACAGTTTCCAGAGTGCCTCTACTTAAAATATTAGCAATCATTTATTGGTATCTTTGGTGCCAGGTGCTGAAGTGATTCCTATGAGTATGACAGAGATATTTGTTATTTACTCTATGTCTTCATGGAAGGAGCAAGCCAGAGGTGGAGGGACTGAAGTAACTGGTGCACAATTTCTCAGCTCTTACGTGCAGGCATGGGATTTGACCTCTGACTTTGGCTGATTCTGTGACCTATGCCCTATGCTCTAATGCTCTCTACTTATCTCTTATTCACAGACCCTCAGGTATTTGGATTCCATAACTGCTGCTTCCATCACTTCTCCATGTCAGTCCTGCTCACAGCATGCAATGAGAAAAAGTGTGCATCCCAGAGAGAAGATGAGCTCTGGACACAGACTGGGTTTAAATCCACTCAGTCGTGTCCGACTCTTTGTGACGCCGTGGACAATCCATGGACTTCTCCAGGCCAGAATACTGGAGTGGGTAGCCTTTCCCTTCTCAGGGGATCTTCACAACCCAGGGATTGAACCAGGGTCTCCCACATGGCAGGAAGATTCTTTACCAGCTGAGACACAAGAGGAGCCTGAGAATACTGGAGTGGGTAGCCTATCGCTTCTCCAGCGGATCTTCTGAACCTCAGAATTGAACCGGGCTCTCCTGCATTGCAGGCAGATTTTTTTTACCACTGAGTCACTAGGGAGGCCCCCTCAAATGGTTGCTATGAGAACCAAATGTGGCTCTGTATGTACTGGCATAGTTAGTGTAAGCAATAATCAATGCTAACTATATTACTTTATCTACTTCGAGTTCTTTATATATCAACTCTGATCTCTAGAACCTTTCAAGGCTGCATGTAATCTAGGCTCCTCTTTTCCTAACATTTCTCTTTATCCTACAAAGGTTCATCTTTTTGTTCTCCCAGGACGGGACATATGATAATCATTGCCATTGCCCTATTTCTAATTATAAAATGGGTGGATGCACTTTGAGAAATAAAATCAAACAATACACAAAACTGCAGAGAAAAGGAAAAAAATTTCCAGATTCCAGCCCCCCACCCACCCAAGAAATAACCACCATAAAACATCCTTTCTTATTTCTGTGTGTGTATGTTCATGTGTGTAATTGTGCCTAGATAGTGTTCTGAAATCTGGTTTCTTTCACTTAATAATATTAAATAGACATCTTTTTATGTCAGTAAATATTGATCATATCACCATTTAGAACAGTTGCATAGTATGGTTTATTAAAATATGTTCTATTGATAGACTGTATTGGATAACTAGTGCTATATAACAGTGACTTAAAACAATTATAAGCAATTTACATATTCTGTATAAATTATACATATTCTATGTAAATTTCATTTATATATCACACGTCTGCAGGTTGGCTGGAGTTTGGCTGACCTAGCCTGGCCTCAGCTGGGCAACTCTGCTTCCATCTATAGCTGCTCTATTTACAGATTAGCAAGGATGGCTCTTCTCCATGTATCTCTTTATCCTCTCTCTGGGGCCAAAGAGCCAACTGAGGAATTCTAGAGAGAATACAAAAACACAGGAGGGGAAGCAGAAACACTTGAAGCCTCTTAAAGTTTAGGCTTAATGTCCCTTCTGCCCACATACCATTCATCAAAGCATACCCGTGGCCAAGTCCAAAGTCACGGGGTGGGCAAACAGATATTCCTTGCGATGATGACATATGCAGATGGCGGTGAAGAGGACCAACCTTTCAGTCTATTATATAGATAACTAGTATGGTTGTTCAGTTGCTACTTTGTGTGACCTCATGGACTGCACCACGCCAGGTTCCTCTGTCCTTTACTCTCAGAGTTTGCTCAAACTCATATCCACTGAGTCGGTGATGCCATCTAACCATCTCATCCTCTGCTGCCCCTTCTCCTGTTGCCTTCAACCTTTCCCAATATAAGGGCTTTTTCCAGTGAGTCAGATATTCACATCAGGTGGCCAAAGTATTGGAGCTTCAGCTTCAGTATCAGCTCTTCCAATGACTATTCAGGGTTGATTTCCTTTAGGATCGGTTGGTTTGATCTCCTTGCAGTCCAAGGGACTCATAGTTTCCAATTTTTTCTTATTATGAGCCACTACAAACCTCTTTGAATGTATATTTTTGTTTACGTTTTCAATTTCTTCTTGTAATAAATTTCTAAAGACAAATTGTTATGTCAAAGCGCACATGCATTTTGAATACTGAGACATATTATCTAATATTATTCCAAAAGGTTGTATATTCCAAATAATACTGTATAAGGTGCTAATTTTCTCACTTTTGCCACTACTAGGTTTTGTCATCTAAAAAAACAAAAAAACTTTGCTCTGATAGAGGAAATATGACATCTTAATTTTATTTCATTTCTTTGATGATTAGTGAGGTTAGAAATATTTTTATGTTTGTTGGCCTTTTAGATACATATTTTTTGAATGACTTCTTCATGCTCTTTACTTCAACTCACTTTTTTGAATAAAATCATTTTCACAAAACTAGGATGAAGTCACCACTAGCTTCTCTTAACCCAGCTCTTATGGGATTCTGTATGTTGTCACCTCACCACCTTTACTGAGAAGAATGCAATCAGCCAAGTTGGCAAGAAGACAAATCACTGGAGCGTTCATGCCCTTCATTTGACTGGGAGAAAGTCAGGGATATGAGATAGCTACGGGTCTGAACCTGGAACCAATCCTCTACGAAGGGTAACAATTCTTGCTCCTGATGATGCTGACTCAGAAGGAAGAGGCCTACTAAAAATCACTATTTTATTTTTTTTCAAAGGAAGGGAAAATTCCTCTATAACCAGTGTCATGGGATATCTAAATGGTTTTCAGTTAAGGGCATTTTTATTTAAATATATGCACATCTAAAACCACAGTCCCAGTTGGCAGGTTCTAGAAAGAAACTGGTAAATTTTATATCCTTCTAGTGTGGTTAGAAATGCTTTGAACTCAGAAAAGAATGTCAAGAGATGCCTCCTTCCCATCCCTCTGCCTTCTTCCAGATTGCTTGACAGGAGATCTGAAAGTTGGGGAGACCGGAATGATTGGGCTGGAAGCCGAACGGCATGAAAATAACGACAATACAAGCTTAAACCACATAGCACTTTTTAGATGCCTGGCATTGCTCTAAGAACTTTACCTGTATGTTAACTCATTTAATCTTAACAACCATATGAAATAGGTACTACAGGCAGACCTCATTCTTTTTCCTACAAAAGTAGAATTTTTGTGTGTGATTCAGTTATACATATACACATATATTATTTTTGAAATTATTTTCCATTGTAGGCTATTACAAGATATTGACTGTCACTCCCTGTTCTATACAGTAAACCTTTGTTGCCTGTTGCATATCCATTTTTCTAAATTAGAAACCTAGCATTCTATTCATACTGAGTTAGACAAGCGGCATCAAAATATCATAAATTTTTAGTTAGGCAAAAATTTATAAGTTTTCTAAAATATATTATCATACATGTTATTTATATATATATGTACAAAAGTTTTTCTATTATGCTTGATAAAGGCTTGAGAAAGAACATCTAATAAAAGAGATGGAGAAATTGGAAAACATAGACTAAATGAAATGGGAGCTGCTGCTGCTAAGTCACTTCAGTCGTGTCCGATTGTGTGAAATAGAAAAAGTGAAACTAGATAAAAGTAAAAGATTCTCATATAGTACAGTTGTTTTTGAACATGGCTGCTCATTAGAAACATATCTTGAGCTCTGGAGGTAAAAAAGCAATACCTTTGCATATGTACTTTGCAAAGAATTTCAAGATATTTCTGCTATGCATCTGGATTTTTTTAAGTGATTACAAGTTTATTCTATTGAATGGTAGTTTTGGTGATATAGAATTCTATTATTTTTCCATTGACCAATCATGATACAATGGCACTGAGTAACAGTTACATAATCACAATAGTAAAATCTTTTACTATTTAGTAATAGTATTTTACTATTTACTATTACTATCAGTTTTCATGTAGTCAATAGCCAGAAGGAAAAAAAAAAGGTAATTACAATTGCAAGCCATAATGGGAACATGATTAACCCAACGATATAAAGCAATCACATGTAATTTTGGTGGGGGGGGCGGTGAAGCAGCGATGTGAGTGGAAGTGCGTGCACGCACATTCCATCTGCCCAGCCAGTCTGTGTCTTTTGGCTGCGACCTTATTTGATTGCACCTCACTTTACCATGCCTCGCTTATAGTGCTGTTTTTTTTTTTTTTCCCCAAACTGAAGGTTTAAGGCAGCCTTGTGCTGAGTAAATCAATGGGTGCCATTTTCCCAACAGCATTTTCTCCCTTCATGTCTCTGGGTGTCACGTTTTGGGTAATTCTCACAATATTTCAAACTTCATTATTATTCTATTTGTTATAGTGGCCTGTGATCAGAGATCTTTGACATTACTTCTTCAACTTGCTGAAGCTTCAGATGATAATTAGCTTTTTTAGCAATAAAGTATTTTTCAAGCATATACTTTTTTTAGACATTATACTGCTAAGTCACTTCAGTAGTGTCCAACTCTGTGCAACCCCAGAGATGGCAGCCCACCAGGTTCCCCCGTCCCTGGGATTCTCCAGGCAAGAACACTGGAGTGGGTTGCCGTTTCCTTCTCCAGTGCATGAAAGAGAAAAGTGAAAGTGAAGCCGCTCAGTCCTGTCCGACTCTTAGCGACTCCATGGACTGCAACCTACCAGGCTTCTCTGTCCATGGGATTTTCCAGGCAAGAGTACTGGAGTGGGTTGCCATAGTCTTCTCCGAGACATTATACTAAGTGCACTCTTAATAGACTACAGTATGGTATAAACATAACTTTTATGCCCTGGGAAACCAAAGTATTGATGCAACATGCTTTTACTGCAGTGGTGTGGAATCATACCTGCAGCATATCTGAGATAAGCTTATAATTATTATACCTATTTTATGGCTGAGGAACCGAGACAAGAAGGTTATATTTGCCGAAAGATCCACAACTCGTAAATAGTGGAGCCAAGATTCAAACTCAAGTTGTCTGGTTGGCTCCAGAGTCTATGCTTTAATCAACCTGCTAGATTCTGCCCAAATGCAAAGCCTGTCTCCAAGGGGGTTCTAAGGAACAGAAAGGAATCTTTGGGTTGGGGTTATCAGGACTCTTTCCCTTGGCACTTCTTAGGACTCAGTGGCAGATTTTAAAGAAGCAAATTAACCTGGAAGCATTTCCCTAACACATTTGATCCTTTAAAATCTTGTTTCAGGAAACTCTTAAGAACTCATATTCCATAGACTACATGGTATTAAACACTAGGATAGAGGGTTTTGGGGTCAGACACACGAGGCCACTGGAGCTGGTTGGCATCAGCTCATGAGAGCCAACTGTTGAATTTTCAGGAACTGTGAAAGCCAGTTGTTAAACTCAATCATTATTAAAAATTATATTCAATAAAGGGCTTCTCTTGTGGCTCAGCTGGTAAAGAATGTGCCTGCAATGCAGGAGACCTGGGTTCGATCCCTGCATTGGGAAAATCCCCTGGAGAAGGGAAAAGCTACACACTCCAGTATTCTGGCCTAGATAATTCCATGGACTGTATAGCCCAGGGGGTTACAAAGAGCTGGACACGACTGAGCAACTTTCACTTTACTTTTTACAATTAGACTATATAACACAGGTAATGGATACTCAAAATTTACCACTTCCTAATTACTTTATTATACCTTAATCTGTGCTGTTAAGGTTATTTCTATCTATATGTCTATTTATGTTGTCATATCTACAGGGTAGAAATATCTGTGATCTCTTAGGTGTCTCTTCCCATCTCCAAGTTCAGTGATGTCATGCTGATAGCTTGAAGTAAGCCATGGAAGAGTATCAATTACTTTATTATACCTTAATCTGTGCTGTTAAGGTTATTTCTATCTATATGTCTATTTATGTTGTCATATCTACAGGGTAGAAATATCTGTGATCTCTTAGGTGTCTCTTCCCATCTCCAAGTTCAGTGATGTCATGCTGATAGCTTGAAGTAAGCCATGGAAGAGTATCACTAAAAAGCAAGAGAATTCCAGAAAAATGTCTACTTCGGTTTCATTTACTATGCTAAAGCCTTTGACTGTGTGGACCATAACTAACTGTGGAAAATTCTTAAAGAGACAGGAATATCAGACCATCTTACCTGTCTCCTGAGAAATCTATATGTGGGTCAAGAAGCAATAGTTAGACCCTTATATGGAACAACTGACTGGTTCAATATTGAGAAAGGAATATACAATTCTATATATTGTCACCCTGTTTATTTAACTTATATGAAGAGAGCATCACGCAAAATGTCAGGCTGGATGAATTATAAGCTGGAATCAACATTGCTGAGAGAAATATCAAGAACCTCAGATATGTAGGTAATACCACTCAAATGGCAGAAAGCAAAGAGGAACTAAAGACCCTCTTGATGAGGGTAAAAGAGGAGAGTGAAAAAGCTGGCTTAAAGTTCAGTATTAAAAAAACTAAGATCATGGCATCCAGTCCCATCATTTCATGGCAAACTGAAGAGGAAACAGTGGAAGCAGTGACAGATTTCCTCTCCTTGGGCTCTACAATCACTGCGGATGGTGGCTGCAGCCATGAAACTAGAAGATAGACTGAGTCTTCAAAAGAAGGATATAATAAATCTAGACAGTGTATTAAAAAGCAGACATCACTTAGCCAACAAAGATCCATATAGTCAAAGTTATGGTTTTTTCAGTAGTCATGTACGGATGTGAGAGTTGGATCATAAAGAAGGCTGAGTGCCAAAGAATTGATGCTTTCAAATTGTGGTGTTGGAGAAGACTCTTAGAGTCCCACTGACAGCAAGGAGGTCAAACCAGTCGATCCTAAAAGAAATCAACCCTGAATATTCATTGGAAGGACTGATGCTGAAGCTGAAACTCCAATACTTTGGCCACCTGATGCAAAGAGCCAACTCATTGGAAAAGACCCTGATGTTGGGAAAGATTGAAGGCAGAAGGAGAAAAGGGCGACAGAGGATGAGATGATTGGATGCCATCACCAATTCAATGGACCTGAACTTGGGCAAATTTTAAGAGATGTCGAGGGACAGGGAGGTCTGGCGTGCTAAGCTACTTTGTGTCTATTATTCTCTGTAGTAACCAAACTAGGCCAGGACCATTTCTCTAGGCCATCTAAAGGATGCGCAAATACACAGTTTTTTTTTTTGTTTTTAATTTTATTTTACTTTACAGTACTCTACTGGTTTTGGCATACATTGACATGAATCTGCCACGGGTGTACACGAACTCCCAAACATGAACCCCCCTCCCTCCTCCCACCCCCCATCATCCCTCCAGATCATCCCCATACACCAGCCCCAAGCATCCTGCATCGAACACAGACTGGCGATTCATTTCCTACATGATAGTACACATATTTCAATGCTATTCTCCCAAATCATCCCACCCTCTCCCCTTCCCTCTCCCTCAGAGTCCAAAAGTCCACTCTACACATCTGCTTCTCTCTTGCTGTCCTGCATACAGGGTCCTCATTACCATCTTTCTAAATTCCATATATATGTGTTAGTATACTGTATTGGTGTTTTTTTAGTAATTTTTTTTGCTGTCAGGAGCTTTTTAACTTGTCTTGCAAACAAATCTCAACAGCAAGGCAGAGACACCAGGATTTAAGTACAGGCCGCTCTAATTCTTCATGCATCATTCACACTGGAAAGTGAAAGTGAAAGTTGCTCAGTTGTGTCCAACTCTTTGTGACCCCATGGACTGCTCAGTCCATGGAACTGTCCAGGCCAGAACACTGGAGTGGGTAGCCTTTCCCCTCTCCAGGGGATCTTCCCAACCCAGGGGATCAAGCCAGGTGGATTCTTGACCAACTGAGCCATCAAGGAAGCCCCTGAACAAGGCCAAAAGCCAACCAAAGCTGATGTACCGAACCAGACCCCTGACCCGGACATCCCGGAAACCATCCTGCCTCTCCAGCCCATTCCAGCCTCACTTTCAGAGCGGTCACTAGTTTTGGCTCAATTTTAAATGTTTTATTACCTAGAAGATATATTTATATGACCATACACATTGGTTACAAAATAAAAAACTATAAGAGATCATAAGACGACTCCGTTTTCCCATTCCTCTTCAACTCCACCCCTCCTTCCCAGAACCAACCTATTTTAAAAACTTGCTAAACAAATTGCTTTAAATTTTTCTTGCCATCACTTTTAAATCCTTAAATAATGGAACTGTTTTTTGACACATCCATTTTAGGAAATATCTGTTAGTCTTTCTGTACAGTAGGAGAGGACTTTAACCTTCATAGCATCTAATATTCTTCCTATGTCCATAATTGATTACTTCACTTTACACATAAACTTTTTTTGGCTTATCCCACAGACACTAGATTGTGTTTTGAGTTATTTCAGCAGAAAAATTTTAGTGTCCCTGCTTTCTTCTCTGCTTTCCTGCACACACTCCTTTCTGCTCCCAGCTTGTGGCTTGTCTTTCTACATTATGAAGGCTAGGTTGGTTTTTGTGAGATATATATAACCTGCCCAGCCACAGCTGAGATTTAAGCTTAAGTAACCACTGTGATCTTCCAGGCTCAACATATTCAGGCCCGTCATCAAATACTGGTCACATATGATGGCAGGAAACAGGGAACATAATTTTGAATTTCCTCAGCTATCTATTTAAGGAAA
The DNA here is from genome assembly GCA_006410675.1 of Oreotragus oreotragus. Lineage (NCBI taxonomy): Eukaryota > Metazoa > Chordata > Mammalia > Artiodactyla > Bovidae > Oreotragus > Oreotragus oreotragus. The sequence continues at coordinate 63,090 of SJYX01001865.1, forward strand.
AAGGCTTTTTTTTTTTCCCCTTGGATCACAGGAGTTGACTCATTAAACCAAACATCATAGCACAGCATGAAAAGCCAGGGCAGATGAAGGTGTAAGGGGAAGAAATCCTATTAGGGTTCCCAGCAGGAGGGTCCTTGGAGAGACACACACGCTAATGAAATAAAGACCTGGGGCTGCATTCACATTCACGCGGACTCAGCTCCAGTCACCGAGGAGGAAAAAATGTGCAGTCTGCTTCCAAAAACATTCCAAAGGCACTGTTTAAACCACACAAGACCTTTTGTCTTTCTAGGGGTAAACATCCTCTAAGGTAGAGATGGGGACAAAAATTTGACTTAAAAAATTCCTTGCTGTCACTACTGTTATAAAACTCTGTAAGGTTTGGAAGAGTTACCTGGTCAAAATTTCTCATTAGTTAAAATGTTCCTAATTATTAATGTCATTAGTTTATGTAGCTGTGTGCTGAAGAGATTTCGAGAGTCACTCATAATTGTGTCATTTTCTTAGCTATTAATTCCTAATGAAGAAAAACTGTATTATTTTAGAAATAATTTATTGGATTTTAAAAAATGTTTTAAAAGAAGTTTAAACTACATCTGTGTGCTGTTTCCACACACTTACTGAAACACAGAATTAGCCTTTGCCAAATCTAATGATACAAAATTATCTACTTTTTGAAAAGGATCAACATACAAATCAATTAGAAACTGTGTTAATGTGTATATGTCGATTAAACGACTTATCCATTTGCAAGCCCAGGGTTCTTTGGGCTCAAAACCATGTGATGGTCATAGACTCTGAAATTTTAAAACATCCAAGTGGTTGAGAAAAATAAACATTTAAATATGTAAAAATGATATGCAAGAGGTTTCCTAATTCAGAAAAGCAAAAATAAATTCATAGATAATAAAATAATTAAGTAGAAGAAATTGGCATTGTATCATCGGTTAATTGCAGTAAACCACTCGTCTAGATGATCAGCCAGTTAGATGATGCATTCCTTTTTTTGTTTGTTGATCTTAGTTCTCCAATCAGGAACTGAAGCCAGGTCACAGCAGTGAAAGTACCAAGTCCTAACCACTGGACCACAAGGGAATTACTTGCATTCATTTTTAAATTCAACAGATACTTATTGAGCTCCTATTATATGCCAGGGCACAATATAGCAGTTAATAAAATACACAAAAATCCTTTTTTCTTCTAGAACTTCCATTTCTGGACTAATTATATTGAATGACAAACTCACACGTTGACAGGAATAACATTTAATGAAAATAACTTTTTAAAAATAGTATTTAATGACCAGAGTATTATATTTACCATATTTACAAATCTTTATTATCAGGTTTAGAATAGCACACAGCTGGATCATAGTGGCTTCTGCATTCAGTCTGCTATGATACACTGTTTTGGTTGAAGTATTTGAAGAAAATATGTGGTATGTGCCTAGACACTCAGTTGTGTCCAACTCTTTGTGACCTCATGGACTGTAGCCCACAAGGCTCCTCTGTCTGTGGGATTCTCCAGGCAAGGATACTGGAGTGGGGTGTCATTTCCTCCTCCAGGGGATCTTCCCTACAGCCTCATATAATCTTCAATACTAAAGCCAAACAGGACCAATAGTTTACCCTTTGAAAGATTTGTTAACATTATGCAATTTGGTGGTGGGGGGGGGGTACACTTTTAGCTCATCGAATCATCTTTCAAGATTGACATGTTTTATTATACAGCATCAAAAAAAAGTTATTACACCACTGTTACTGGTTCACCATATGTGACCTCCAAATAGGGCACCTTGGCATAGTATTTTAAGCTGAAGAAATCTGGAGATGGCACGTGAGGGGAAGAGTCTTTTTTTTGCTTGTCTGCTTACTCGTTGCTTCTCAGTAAATAGGTGAACTGAAACCCACAGTGGCCATTAGAATAAACATTGATTTGTTCTGGTGATTTCTTTCATCTTCAGGACTTCCTAGGCTTCCCTTGAAGCAGGTCATAACACCCTCACGTGAGAGTTGCGCTCCCAGTGCCCAGAGGAAAGGCACATTCTTATTTCCAAAGACACTGGGATGCCAGGAAGAACCCGGTCAGTCAGGGCTTGCAGTGTCCCTGTCTGCTAAGCTCAGCTCAGCTTTGTCCTATGACATCTTTCCAAGACTTTCCACTCTTCATTCAGCCCAACAAAAAACCACTTGGGCTTTTTTCTTCTTCAGGTCTTCATTCACTCCCTCGCGAAGGCTTATGTGTCACATAAAAACTTCTAATACATCCATATGCTTTTCTCTTGTTAATCTCTTTTGTTACAGAGGTTTCAGTTGAGGACTTCAAGTGGTAGCTGCTGCTGCTGCATCACTTCAGTTGTGTCCGACCCTGTGGGACCCCACCAGGCTCCCCCGTTCCTGGGATTCTCCAGGCAAGAATGCTGGAGTGGGTTGTCATTTCCTTCTCCATCAAGTGTTAGAGGAAGAGGCTTTCCTTCCTTTTCCCACTTACGTCAGTCTGAAAGAATTAGGAAGCTGTTAAGCCCTTGGTGATGGATACATACTTTCCAAAATTATAACTTTAGCTTAAAAACTGGACACTAGAAACAAATTATATCAGTTGCCTTCACTTGAAGTGATGTCACTTTTTTTCTTTCCAGGAAAATGTCATAGTTATACTTTCCAAGTAAAAATGTTACATTAAAAAAGTGGCCAGATCAGCTTGCAACTCAGTCACACAAATACTTTCATGGAGACAGATATTGTTATTGACATATGCAATAAAAGTGCTTTATTAGTTAACGAGAGTACTCAAGGGTTAAGATTTAATGAAATTTATCAAGGACATTTTAAATAGAATATGTGGCAGTGAAGAATACAATGACTATTAGTATAGTTTAGTGCCTTGATCTGTGCTAGAGCAATTTTACCCGAATGCTTTTGTACCATCGGTGAAAATATGAATACAGTGAAAAAGGCAAACAATACCTTACTATTGCAAAAATAGTTTTGATTTCCTGGACTTCCTCTAAGAGGTTTTCAGGAGTCATGAGGGGTCTGCCATCCACAGTTTGAGGACCAGTGATCGAGGTGAAACATGATGGCAGCTTGGACCAGTGTGGCGTAGTGAGATCTATTTTGGTTCTGGATATATTTTGAAGGTAGATTCTATAAGACTTGCTGCCTAACTTGGATGTGGAGTGAAAGAAAGGGGTCAAGGATGTCTCTCAGTTTTCTGCCCTAGTAAGATGGAGGAAAATAGCAGGGTTTGGAGATCAGAAATTCAGTTTTGAATGTTAATTTGGAGATGCCCAGGAGGCATCTATATAGGCATGTTATGTGAGAAGTTGGATACAGACTGCCATGGTGATAGTCTTAGGAATCATCAATGTCTTGGTATTTATAACCGTAAGTCTGGACGAAATCACCAAGGGAAGATGGACAGAAAAAACATTCCCAAGACTAAGATGCCAACATGTAAAAGGTTTTAGCCAACAAAGGAGAAGACTGGCCAAAAAGGAAGGAGGGGAGTGGGGAAAGTCAAGCCCAACGTTTCTGCAAGGGTGATCATCAGCATTGAGTACTACTAGTGGGGCAAGTAAAACCAGGGTTGAAAACTGGTCACAAGCTAACTGGCTGGAATTGGCAACATGCAGTTAGCTGGTGACTCTAAGTAGTTTCAATGGAGTTGTGGAGGCAAAGTCCTGGTGAGGGTGGGCTCAAGCAAAGAGTTGTACAACAAATGTTCATAGCAGCTTTATTCACAATACCTACAACCTGGAAACAATCCAAGTGTTCGCCAACAGATGAAGGGTAAACAAAGGAGCAGAACTCCACTTATAAAGTGGAATATCCAGTAATAAAAAAACATACTAGACACACACAACATAGATGAATCTCAAAAAAAAAAAAACTATGCTGGAAATGAAAGTACATACTACATGATTCCATTTATATGAAGTACTAAACCAGGCAAAACAAATTTATATTGATAGAAATCAGATTAGTGTTTGCCTAGGGAGAGGATTGGGAATAAGTGTTGAGTGCAAAGTGGCACAACTTTTTGGTACTTAGGAAATTTTTAAACTATTAATAGGCATACATTTATTAAAACTCATTACACTTGGAATTTGTAAATATTATTATATATATACCTCAATTTGTTGTTCAGTTGCTAGGTCGTGTCACTCTTTGCAACCCCATGAACTGCAGCATGCCAGGCTTCCCTGTCCTTTACCATTTACTGGCTGCTACTGCTAAGTTGCTTCAGTTATGTCTGACTCTGTGCGACCCCACAGACAGCAGCTCACCAGGCTCCCCCATCCCTGGGGCTCTCCAGGCAAGAACACTGGAGTGGGTTGCCATTTCCTTCTCCAATGCATGAAAGTGAAAAGGCTTAGCGACCCCATGGACTGCAGCCTACCAAGCTCCTCCCATGGGATTTTCCAGGCAAGAGTACTGGAGTGGGTTGCTACTGCCTTCTCCTGGAGTTTGCTCAAACTCAAGTCTACTGAGTCAGTGATGCCATTCCACCATCTCATCCTCTGTTCTCCCTTCTCTTCCTGCCCTCAATCGTTCCCAGCATCAGGGTCTTTTCCAATGAGTTGGCTCTTTACATCAGGTGGCCAAAGTATTGAAGCTTCCACATCAGATCTTCTGATGAATATTCAGGCTTGATTTCCTTTAGGATTGACTGGTTTGATCTCCTTGCTGTCGAAGAGACTCTCAAGAGTCTTCTCAGCACAATTCAAAAGCATCAATTCCTCAGTGCTCAGCCTTCTATATGGTCCAACTCTTTATAGTTGTTTAAAATAATGGTTAGAGAGAAAACAGTGAACATTGACAATCCTCTCTGTGCAGTCTCAATGTAAAGGGAAGGTAGAACTGTGACGACAATGGGAGGTAGAAGTGGGAGTTGAAAATTTTTTTTACTGTAGGAGAAACAATATCCTTTCTGAATGCTGATAGTATCTGGACAATGGCTCGGACAGTAAAGAATCTGCCTGCAATGCAGGAGACCTGGGTTCCATCCCTGGATCAGGAAGATCCCCTTGGAGAAGAGAATGTGATCCACTCCAGTATCCTTGCCTGGGAAGTCTCATGGGCAGAGGATACTAGTGGGCTGCAATCCATGGGGTTGCAACGGGTTGGACAAGACTGAGTGAGTAACACTTTTCACTTTCATGCTGATCATGGAGCAGTAAAGGGAAAACCTAGCGACACAGGAGATGTGCTGAAGCAGTATCTGAGTGACTGAGGGAATGGCTGTGAGGCACAGGGCGAGGAGCTGGCTTGTCCAGACATGGTTAAAGTTCACTCAGTGGGAAGCCCGTACATGGGTATCAGGTTGGCTAGGGAGTATAGTATGGAAACCTGTTAAGTTCTCCTTGGTCTGGCTCGATTTTCTTGGTAAAATAGGAAACAAGGACTTGAGCTGGAAGAATGAACTTTAGACTGCTGTTGATGACCTTAATTTTAAATAACTCAGTGATAGACAATCTTTATGTAGATGTAAATGAATCTTAACCATATTTCATCATTCTGCGTGGAAAAGTTTACCTTTTCGGGAAGGAAACAGACACAACATCTTAAAGCAACACGGCTTTGGGTTTTCCCTGGTGGCCCAGTGATTAAGAATCCACTTTCCAATACAGGGACATGGGCTCAATCCCTGGTCCAAGAAGATTTCACATGATGAGGAGCAACTAAGTCCATGCACCACAACTACTGAGCATGCACACTGCAAGTACTGAAGCCAGCACACTGCAGCCTGTGGTCCACAAGAGAAGCCCGCACCCCGCAACGAAAAGCAGCCCCTGCTCGCCGAAACGAGAGAAGGCCCACGACAGCAACGAAGACCCAGCGCAAACAAAAAACAGCAACCTGGTCTTACCTGATAGCTGAAAGGGACTTCACATACCTTCCCAGGATGCTAGTATCTTAGTACAAAAGCAATGCCACATTTTAGGCTAAAACCAAGCAAGGAAGTCATCGAGGAGCCTCAAGTCATGTTGAAAAGCACTGATATAAGGCCATTCCCCCAACTGTCTTTCCTAAGGTTGACAGTTTCAGGCCCTAAGTCTCTTATAAACCCAGAGGTTAATGAGCTGTATGCGAATTCTTTATTTTAGGCTCAGAAGTCATTCATTAGCTGACTCTGCTTGCAGCTTGTGGGTAAGGTTAAACCACCTCTAACTGTGAAAATTTGTCCATTTCTCTACTCTTTTTAAAAACTTTCTACATGAAGCTGATAATCAGCTAGTTTCAACTTATTGACTCCTGTTGCAGAGCATTAAATGTTACAGTTTAAGACATCGGTCTCATAAATATTAATACTGTAATTTTAGGTACGTCTTGGTCAATCCTTGAAGTCTTCATAAATGGAAGGTCTCCATCTTTTAAGAAATAGTCCTTATAAGCTGTAACTTATATCTTCTTTGCCATGGCCATAAGTCATATGAAGAAATATGATTTCTAAAATATTGCCTATCTCAGGTTCAGTAAAATTTTATTTACTGAAATGAGCAACGTGGTGGAGTTGGCTCTGGCCTGTAGTTCACCAATCCAATATAGACAACCCTTGACTTCAGCTATATCTTACTTACCTAACCTTTCATAATAGGCTGAAACTCCATGACAGTAACTGCGTAAGAGATACGCATTTTGAGATATTTCACTACACAGAAAAAGTCTGAATACCAGGATGTTTAGATTTGCTACGGTCCAGCAGCTTAATATATGGCCAGCAGAAGCTAAACAGTGCCTCATCCTGTTTTCTTCTGTTGAATGCTCTTAGCAGCACTGTTAACCTACTTCCTCTATTTGATAGCATGGGCATGATCAGTGAGATTAGTATAAAGTGATCTCAAATCCATGAGGTCACACAGTGCATTCTAAATACTCCATTCTAAGAAGTGATAGGGGTAGAATGCTGAAAGACACAGGTGAATCACACTATAATTTAGATTAAGTGATAAGAAAGAAAAGCTCAACATTTAAGCAGTATTACTTACTCATCTCCACAAAGAGGAATTATTTCAAAGTTATCAGACAGCTCCCTGATTCACTTTGAAGTGTGTTCCTAGCATTTAGGGGTACAATGCTGTACACCTGCAGTTCTGTTTTCTTCAAACACTGCTTCCAAAGTGCTCTGTTTAGAAAATACTGCTCTACCAAACAGAAATGACTATTAACCTTGGATGAACCCCACACATTATAACATTAGTTTTCACAAAGGAAAATAGGAGAAAAATGTATTTTATTAATGGAAATAAGATTCTTGGGACAGAACAAACTGCTATCCCTAAATGCCCATCTGCCACAGCAGGAAAGAATGCTATATTTATCACTATAAAGAGCTATGAAGTAGTTATTTTCTATAGCAGTTTAATGGCTGAAATTCTAACCAAAGAGCTAATATTCAGACTCTCACATCTCAGAAAATGTTTAGGTACACAAATTAGGATGTTCCAGCTTGAGGAGGCTACGAGGAGGAGAATATCAAAAGAGACACTGGCTGAAAACCCCCTGAAAATCAAACAAGACTTTTAACAAGAAATCATTTTTGAGAAGTACTTTTTTAAACAGTAAACACTACTTGTTAAGAAAGAAAAAACAAAAACAAAAAAAAATTAAATGTTTTTTGGTTACTTAAAAAATTTAATGGTAAATCTTCATATATGGTAAATCTGATATATATATACTATCATTAGATAGCTAGTGGGAAGCTGCTGTATAAGTACCAGGAGCTCAACTCGGGGCTCTGTGATGACCCAGAGGGGGAATGGGGGGCGGAACGGAGGTTCAGGAGGGAGAAGAGAGACATAGACATAGAAGACAGCTGATTCACGTTGTTGTACAGCAGAAACTAACACAACAGTGTAAAGTAATTATATGCTATTAAAATTTTTTAAAAATGGTAAATGTTTTTACTTTTGCTTCATCATCCCATTACTCAAATTGTTACACGAAACACCGTAGACAGAAATTTAAAATATTTTGAGCTGTATTAGCAACAGTACACATTTCCAGTAGTGGCTGGAATCCAAACCAGGGTGAAAACAAGCTGATAGTTTGGCTCAGTGAAAAAAGAAACCATGCTTACGAAGAAGGAAGACTTACATTAAGGTCTGAAATACCATTGTTTGATGGGGCTATTTTTCCTACTGCTGGAACTCCAGTTTTCTACTGAAGACCAAAAGACAGCTTCTTTTTGATGTATTTTTTTGCTAAATAAATAATAAATTCTCCTGTAATCTTCCCACTCACTCACACACTACAGTAGTATCTCATAAGGTTGACAGTTCTCAAACTGATGTAATGTAGATGCCACCACAGTCTTTGGAAGGGGTCCTTGACTGTATAATGATGATGATATCACTGAGCATGGACTAAGTGTTTTCTATGTGCCAGGCACATAGAAGTTGTTGAAACATATCAGTTGAAATGTATATATTTCAGTAGTTGAAATGTATCAGCTCATGAACTGGCACATTTATGGAGGGAGAGAGAGGTTAAGGAACCTAGGATTACACAGCAAGTAAGAGCTGCAGCCAAGGCTTGAACTGGCTCCAGAATTCATGCTTCTCAACACAACGCTCGGGGAAGGCAATGGCACCCCACCCCAGTACTCTTGCCTGGAAAATCCAATGGACGGAGGAGCCTGGTGGGCTGCAGTCCATGGGGTCGCTAACAGTCGGACAGACTGAGCAACTTCGCTTTCACTTTTCTCTTTCATGCATTGGAGAAGGAAATGGCAACCCACTCCAGTATTCTTGCCTGGTGAATCCCAGGGATGGGGGAGCCTGGTGGGCTGCCGTCTATGGGGTCGCACAGAGTCGGACACGACTGAAGTGACTTAGCAGCAGCAGCAGCAGCAACACAACGCTATGCTGCTTTGTGTGTGTCTTGTTGTGAAAATGAACCAGCTGATGAATGGAAATGAACCATGTGATCCACCTCTCCTTAAAATTCCTATTTTCTTAAAAACAATTCCTTTCCTAAGACTTGTTTTAAATGTTTCTAATTTTGTAAACGGCTTTGGTATGTGGAAATGTCACTTTATAATATTAATGGCTGTTCTATATGTTTATTTGAACGTTTTCTGTATTTCAAACTGGGTCAATAATTGTAAATGACACAGTTGTATAGAGTGATAAAACTATATTAACAGTTACATGTTTAACTTTGTACATAAAACTAGTTTGAAAAAAGTATTAGTAAATAAATACAATATTTATCTCAATCTTAAAAATTTTTTTTTGAAATCTAGGGCAAATGTATTGAAACTAGATGTCCTGGGCAGTAGTAGAAAACTATATGACTGAAGAATATTTGCAAAGAGAGAAGCAGCAAAAAAATGGGAACAGAATTATATACAACAATCAACTAAGCTGTCTTCAAATACAGTTTGTGTGGTCTGTTTTCCACATTTTAGTCCCTTACACTTGCTCTATGTTATATCCTGATATTCTAGCAGATACAATTAAAACTATTTCTTAGAAAGGAAATTTTCAATAAAATGTGTAATACCTTGTGTACAGTTACTAGTTTCATAAAATATTACCCAAATAATAATTACTAGTATTTAAAATTCATAGTAAGAAAATTATTAAAAACAACAAATGATTATACTTCTGTTCCTAATTTAGGCCAATCTGAATGACTTTCAATACAGCTGAACTCAATGCAGGGATTATATTTTGTTAAATCTCACTGACCAGACTTTTAAGAATGTGATTACAGAGGTGGATCACGAGGATCAGTTCTCTCTATAGCTGAATTATCAAAGATAATCCATCCATGTGTTCACATACGCTTCCTCCCCTACTGCCCGCCCCTCCCCGACCATAAAAGCTGCAGATTAGTTGGTGCTTTTGTAGCCTTTTTACTGGAGACCATAACTTTGAGTTGTATTGTTCAATGTGAGGGTCACAATGAGAGAACGTGGATCTTTCTTATTCTTGTGCACTGTGATCTTTCCTTTCAAGGCTTCACCTAAAGAAGAAACGCAAAAATTGGGTTTCAGAATTCAAGGAATACAGTCTAGCAGAAAAGCAGCATGACACTTAGAATTGATACTTCTTATTTTTTGTTGTGAGAATGTTTCACTTGTTAATTTTATGTTTAATTTTTGAAGAAAGCAGATCTAATTTAGCTAGCATGGGTGTGAAATGCTTGTGAAAAAGCGTAACTACACTGGTCACTGCAGGGTTGGGGACTGTTTATTGGACTCTTCAATATAAGGCCCTGAGGTATGTCCTGGGCATATTATAAAAAAAGACATGGTCCCTGACCTCAAAGGGTTCACAGTTCAGGGCGAAGAAAATAGAGGTACTGACAATTATGCAACAGGTCTAATAGGGTATGCTGGCACAGAGGACTGGGGATGGTTGGAAGGCAGTAAAAGGCAAGGTTTCACAAGAATTAATTCACATGCTAGCAAGGTAATGCTCAAAATCCTTCGAGTTGGCTTCAACAGTATGTGAAGTGAGTATTATCTAGATGTATAAGCTCGATTTAGAAAAGGCAGAGGAACCACAGATCAATTGCCAACATCCATTAGATCACAGAAAAAGCAAGAGAATTCCAGGAAAATATCTACTTCTGTTTCATTGACTAGGCTAAAGCCTTTGACTGTGTGGACCATAGTCACTAACTGGAAATTCTTAAAGAGATGGAAATACCACACCACCATAACTGCCTCCTCAGAAACCTATATGCAGGTCAAGAAGCAACAGTTAGAATCAGATATGGAGCAATGGACTGGTTCAAAATTGAGAAAGGAGTAGTCAAAGCTACATATTGTCACTTATTTCACTTACTTGCAGAGTATCATGCGAAATGCAGAGCTGGATGAAGCAAAAGCTGGCAAAGATTGCTGGGAGAAATATCAACAACCTTAGATATGCAGATGACATCACCCTTATGGGAGAAAGCAAAGAGGAACTAAAGAGCCTTTTGATGAAAGTGAAAGAAAAGTGTGAAAAAGCTGCCTTAAAACTCAACATTCAAAAAATGAAGATCATGGCATCTGGTCCCATCACTTCATGGGAAATAGATGCGGAAAACATGGAAGCAGTGTCAGACTTTATTTTTTTGGACTCCAAAATTACTGTGGATGGTGACTGCGGCCATGAAATTAAAAAACGCTTGCACCTTGGAAGGAAAGCTATAACAAACCTAGACAGTGTATTAAAAAGCAGAGATACTACTTTGCCAACAAAGGTCCCTATAGTCAAAGCTATGGTTTTTTCAGTAGTCAGGTATGGATGTGAGAGCTGGACCATAAACACTGAGTGTTAAAGAACTGATGCTTTTGAATTGTGGTGCTGGAGAAGACTCTTGAAAGTCCCTTGGACTGCAAGGAGATCCAGTCCATCCTAAAGGAAATTAATCCTGAATACTGATTGGAAGGACTGATGCTGAAGCTCCAATGCTTTGGCCACCTGACACGAAGGACTGACTCCTTGGAAAAAGAAAAGGAAACAGCTACTAAAACTCACAGAAGGTTTAGCAATCTCAGGACATAAGATCAATATAAAAAATTAATTGCATTTCTATACATGAGCAATGAAGAATGAGAAACCGAAATAAAAAACAATAGCTTTTATAACAGCATTGAAAAAGCATATAATTCTTGAGATAAATGTAACAACATATATGCATCATTTAGTCATATCAAATTATGAAACACTGCTAAAGATGATCTAAGTAAATGAGACATTTTGTTTGTGGATGACACTCAATACTGTTTTAAGATGTCAATTCTCCCCAAAGTAATCTATAGATTCAACACAGCCTCAATCAAAATCCCAGCAGGACTGTTTTATTTGGGCAGAATTTAAGTAGACTTGAAAACACATATGCAAATTTAAAGAGCCCAGAACAGTGAGAGAACAGAATAAAGCAGGATTTATATCATCTTACAGTGTCTTACTGGTGTTAAGAAAAGACGCATAGATCAAGGAAACCAAGTTCAGAAACAGACATGCATATATGGTTAATTTCTGACAAAAGAGCCATGGTAATTTAACGGGACAAAAAAAGTCTTTTCAAGAAATGATGATGAAACAACCTAATATAAATTTGGAAAAAGATGAATATTACTTTTAATATCAACATGAAATAGTTTATAATTCTAAATGTACAGGCAAAAATATAAAGCTTTTAGAAGAACCATATAGGAAAAGCTGTGATGTCAGGGTAGCAAAGATTTCTTAACTTAGGCCACAATAGCACAAAGTTCAAAAGACCTTAAGAAAATGAAAGGACAAACTAGGATTGAGACAGAAATATCAGCAATGCATATATCGGACAACTTGTACCTTATTAAGATTCTTATAATCCAGTAAGATGACAACCCAATCAAAAATTGAGCAAAATATCTTAAAAGAAACCCCACCAAAGAAGACATACAAATGACCAATGAACACATGAAAAGATGCTCAACATCATTAGTCACGAGGTAAATGCAAATTAAAAACACAGCTGTCACTAAATACACTTACAACACAATGACATATTAAACCTTATATTAAAATAACTGCCCTTTTATATAAGTGTCGACAAAGATGTGGAGCAAACAAACCCACAACAGTATAGGAACCTTGAATAGTATAGTCATTGTGAAAAAGTTTGCCAGCTTCTTATGAAGTTATGTATTTATTAATCATAAGACCTAATAATTCCACTCCTAGGTATCTGCCTAGGAGAAATGAAAACATATGTTCACACAAAAACTTTTGCAAGAATGTCCATATTAATTTTATCCATAATGGTGCCTAACTAAAAACAATCCAAAAGTCTATCAGCAAGTGAAAGCCTACTTACAGTAAGTCCATACAAAGGAACACTACTTGGCAATAAAAAGGAACAAATTACTGATTCACAGATGCACTTTAAAATATGTTAAAAGCAAAGAAGCTGGAGTATGTTCTGTATAATAACTGTGATATAAAATTCTAAAGAATACTAATGCCTTACCATTATTAATAGTAATATAATACGTAGTGACAGAAAGCAGATCAAGCAGAATGAAAACTGAAGATGGGGATGACTAACTGCACAAGGGATTAACAAGGAAACTTTTTAGGGTGAAGTAAATATTCTATATCTTGACAGAGATGGGAATACCAGACCACCTGATCTGCCTCTTGAAAAACCTGTATGCAGGTCAGGAAGCAACAGTTAGAACTGGACATGGAACAACAGACTGGTTCCAAATAGGAAAAGGAGTATGTCAAGGCTGTATATTGTCACCCTGCTTATTTAACTTCTATGCAGAGTACATCATGAGAAACGCTGGGCTGGAGGAAGCACAAGCTGGAATCAAGATTGCCAGGAGAAATATCAATAACCTCAGATATGCAGATGATACCACCCTTATGGCAGAAAGTGAAGAACTAAAGAGCCTCTTGATGAGAAAGAGGAGAGTGAAAAAGTTGGCTTAAAGCTCAACATTCAGAAAACGAAGATCATGGCATCTGGTCCCATCACTTCATGGCAAATAGATGGGGAAACAGTGGAAACCNTAACCTCAGATATGCAGATGATACCACCCTTATGGCAGAAAGTGAAGAACTAAAGAGCCTCTTGATGAGAAAGAGGAGAGTGAAAAAGTTGGCTTAAAGCTCAACATTCAGAAAACGAAGATCATGGCATCTGGTCCCATCACTTCATGGCAAATAGATGGGGAAACAGTGGAAACCATGGCTGACTATTTTTCTGGGCTCCAAAATCACTGCGAATGGTGACTGCAGGCATGAAATTAAAAGATGCTTGCTCCTTGGAAGGAAAGTTATGACCAACTTAGACAGCATATTAAAAAGCAGAGACATTATTTTGCCAACAAAGGTCCGTCTAGTCAAGGCTATGATTTTTCCAGTAGTCATGTATGGATGTGAGAGGTGGACTATGAAGAAAGCTGAGTGCCAAAGAATTGATGCTTTTGAACTGTGGTGTTGGAGAAGACTCTTGATAGTTCCTTGGACTGGAAGGAGATCCAACCAGTCCATCCTAAAGGAAATCAGTCCTGGGTGTTCATTGGACGGACTGATGTTGGAGCTGAAACTTCAATACTTTGGCCACCTGATACAGAGAGCTGACTCATTTGAAAAGACCCTGATGCTGGGAAAGATTGAGGGCAGGAGGAGAAGGGGACGACAGAGGATGAGATGGTTGGATGGCATCACTGACACAATGGACATGGGTTTGGGTGAACTCTGGGAGTTAGCTGGTGATGGACAGAGAGGCCTGGCGTGCTGCGGTTCATGGGGTCACAAAGTGTCAGACACGACTGAGCGACTGAACTGAATAGAGTGGAACATACATTTGCCAAAATTTATTAAACTGTATAAATAAAATGCGTAAATTTTTACTGTATGTAAATATAGAATAAAATGTTTTTTAAAATGTGATGGCTTAGGAATAAATTCATAGATAAATGGAATAAAGATTCATTATAGAGATTCAGTACATTCTAACTGGGGCATTTTACTTCACTGAGCAAAGAAAGGAGTCAACAGAAATGTATAAATATAGTAACACAATATATCTTAGTATGGAAAAAAAGTTAGAAACCAAAAGGAAAAGGTTGATGATTTGTTTATACAAAAATTAAACAAATTATAAAGCAAGATACTCTAAAAAGGCATAAAATGTGTTCCATTTTTACATTCCAGCCATTTTCACCAAAATTTGGCTGTTATTAGAATCCAAGCAACAACAGAAAAAGAACTAAAGAAACCGGTAACAAACCACCACCAGTATCTGACTGCTCTGATTTGCATTTTGGTGAGTCTCAGTAGTGATGCTATTATTTCAAATGTTTAACCACCATCTAGAAAGATTCTTTGAGCATTTTATTTAACTCAGTGATTTTCTTGTTGATGTGCCCTAAGGGTGTTGCTCTTTAAGTGGCTTTAGACATGTTAAAAATGTTAGGTTGGCTTGTTTATAAATGTCCTAGTAGATCCTTAGTGTAGGGTCAGAATAGAAATGTTCCCTGGTGCCTATAAAGCAGGTTATCAAATATTGCATTTCAAGTTTAAAAAATATGTTAAAAAAGAAGAATGTATTTAAGAGGTTTATGTATTCCTTAACTTAAAATACAGCTCAACATGTACGAGTAACAGATAATTTTGTTAAATTTTCACAGAAGAAAAAATTTTCAGCATCAATATTAAATAAAATATTTGAGTAATTAAAAACTCTTAACACTGTCTTATAAGCTAATATTGTAATTTTTGTGTTTAAAAAAAAAACACAAACAAAATAACTCTTGCTGTAATAGTTATTTTGTAACCTTAATTTCAAAATGGAGATGCAAAACAATACTTAAGTTAATTATACAGCATGAAGGGTCACAGTAATAAATCAGCAGTTCACACTGCTGCACCCACTTCAATTGTTCAAGCCTGGCTAAAGTGCCAAAGTAACGGCTATAATGCAGTAGAGATAGGAGTAATTAATCAGTGTCAAATAGATAATAAAGTGACTGATGTTGTTAAGTGTGTAAACTGGTGAGAGCTGCAAAGGACAGTCCCTATGCAGCTGAGCTGTATCACCTTGTTTTTATCATCAGCAGATGGCTATTAGTATATCACACAGCAGCACTGCAGTTCAATCAAGAACAAAACTGATTTCATTTCAATTCGGTCCTAGTGGTTTTTTCAAATTAGTTTCTTCCAGAGCAATAAAATTTCATTCCCCACAAGGGGGATAAATAAAAATCAGTATTATCACTACCAAAGCTTAGAGTTAAAAAAATGAAAAAAAAAAAAAAAAAGGATTCTCCATCACATAAAAACTTACTAATAAATAGCTTACTAATAAAGAGAACTAAATAGTATGATTTTAATAATATTTTTCAAAGCCAAACCGAAAGAAAAAAATCTGGATCTTTAAATACTGTCACATAAGTTTGTACAATAAAATTGCACATTATTTTTTAAAGAAAAAGGGGGGGAAAACGACTCTGAATTTAAACTTTAAAAGTGACTTTTAAATCCTTTAAAAGTATTCATTCTAGGAGGCTGGTCTCTAACTCCCACAATGCTGGAAATGCTCAAATGTTGTAGAGTATTTCTTTGGAAACTATTGTTAGAACTATGTTGTGAAAATAACAACAGCAACAACAAACAAAATCCCACACCAAAGCAAAAACACATTAGGTTCATCATCTTATAGTTACCTTGTGCTTTTGGTCAAATGTAAAATTCCTATTCTGAGAAATTTCCTATTCACACTGTCTTTTTCTTTGCTTTCCAAATATCCTGTCTGCCCTCAATGGCAGATTTTGTTGTTGTTTAGTAGATAAGTTGTGTTCAGCTCTTTGTGACCCCACAGACTACAGCCTGCCAGGCTCTACTGTCCATGGGATTTCCCAGGCAAGAATACTGGAGTGGGTTGCCATTTCCTTCTCCAAGGGATCTTCCCGAGCCAGGGATCAAACCCATGTCTTCTGCCTTGTCAGGTGGATTCTTTACCACTGAGCTGGCAGGGAAGTCCAATGGTAGATTTACCATTACCAAAAAATGACTTATCATTATTCAAAATATTAACATGTACACACACACACACACACACACAAGCTGCATGGAAAAACTGTACAGGTATGTTCACAATATTTTGTTTAAAAAAATCTTGTCACATTACTATCTGGACAGTAAAATAAACTTTACGTACACAGCAAACTGTCATGATTAGACGCTTGGCAATATTTAATTTTATCTAAAAATTGTACACCATGTTAAGTCAAAAAGTAGTTTTTGACTCAAGCTATTTTTCGACTCAACAATACTCTCCTCAGCCAGGCCACAATTTTGGAGAACATCAGAGTTGACAAAATGGGGCAACCAAATACAGCAACTAGATAAATGCCCTTGGCATGTGTCACCCACGGTGATGAAGGGAAGTTATATTTCAATGACAATGCATATTACTGTACTTATTCATTCATTCAGGAGGGTATTTATGACATGCCAAATACTGGGCATGATAAAAAGAAGTGAGAAGAGCAAATAACTCATCTATGAGAACCCCTTATCAGAGCACACTGGTATGTTATAACACAGATATACATATGAATTGATCTGGGAGAAGAAAATAACAGAAGAGTTAAGTTTTTAAGACAATGAGGAAAGATGTACAGAAATAAGCTGGGTTATAAAGGGAAAAGTGTAATTCATCAAATGAAAGAAGTCAAAGTAGTTTCCTAGGTAGAAAAGTATCTCAGATAAAGGCAATGAGGAAGAAAAGATAGGAAAACTAGCTAAAAAATGAGCAGTACAGCTGGAGCATATGATAGGCTTCTGTGGGGGTGAAACGATGAAAAATGGCCAGACTGTAAAGGGTCATAGGAAAGAATCTGGATTTTATCCTGGATATACTGAGGGTCCAGGGAGGGCTTTTATTTTTTAATTTAAATTAATTAATTTTATTTGGAGGCTAATTACAATATTGTAGTGGTTTTCGCCATACATTGACATGAATCAGCCATGAGTACATGTGTTCCCCATTCCGAACCCCCTTCCCATCCCTCAGGGTCATCCCAGTGCACCAGGCCTGAGCACCCTGTCTCATGCATCAAACCTGGACTGACGACCTATTTCACATATGATAATATACATGTTTCAGTGCTTTTCTTTCAAATCATTGCACCCTCGCCTTAACTTTATTAAGGTGTAGGTTATATATAATAAAACTATAACCTGTAAAATTGCAGTTCAATGAGTTTTACTTAATATTTCACTTTTGTAAACTTTCACCTACCTCAAGTATCAAGATGCTCTATGTTATTATCTAGAAATTTCACAGTTTTAAGCTTTTATGTCTATTATCCATTTAAAGTCAGTTTTTATATATTTGGTGTCAGAGAAGAAGAGTCATTATTTTCCTTTATGAATATTCAGCTGTTCTAACACAATTTTCTGAGAAGACTATCCTTTTCCAATTAAATTTATACTGGCCCTCTGAAAAAACTTAACTGACTATACAAAAACAAGGCTATTTCTTGGATTGTCTATCACTGTATTAATCTATATATCCATCTTTTATATGTCAATACTATACTGCTTGTGTTAATATAATTTTTAAGTTCAGAATTTACATAGTGTAAGAAGTACAATATGCTTCTTAAAATTGTTTGGCTACAATAGTCTAGATCGTTTGTATATAAATTTTAGAATCAGCACATTAATTTCTCTCTTGCTAAATTCACTTATTAGCTCTGTATTTTTTATTTTGGTAGATTCCCTAGAATTTTCTATGTATACATTGTCTATAAATAATAACAGCTTTATTTCTTCCTCCCCAGTGGTTTTTAATTCCTTTTCATTTCTTATTGCACTGGCTAAGACTTCCAGTTTAAGAGTATAGGGGTGCAGACATAAACACTGGTCACAGTGTATTTTCTTTTTACACATCACTGGATTCAATTTGCTACTATTTTGTTGGGGATTTATTCGTGAGGGACATTGGTCTGTAGTTTAATTTTCTTGTACCATCTTTGTCTCATTTTTGCTTAGGCTAATAAACAAATGAAAAGATGCTCAACATCACTTATTATTAGAGAAACGCAAATCAAAACCACAATGAGGTATCATCTCACACCAGTCGGAATGCCCATCATCAAAAAGTCTACAAATAACAAATGCTGGAGAAGGTGTGGAGAAAAGGGAACCTTGTTACACCGTTGGTGGGAATGGAAACTGATACAACCACTATGGAGAACAGTACGAAGATTCCTTAAAAAACTAAGAATAACACTACCATACGACCCAGCAATCCCACTTGTGGGCGTATACTCTAAGGAAACCAGAACTGAAAAAGACACATGTACCTGAATGTTCGATGCAGCACTATTTACAACAGCTAGGATATGGAAGCAATCTAGATGTCCATCCGCAGATGAATGGATAAATAAGTTGTGGTATATATACACAACGGAATATTACTCAGCCTTTATAAAGGAACGCATTTGAGTCAATTCTAACAAGGTGGATGAACCTAGAGCTTATTATACAGAGTGAAGTAAGTCAGAAAGACAAAGACAAATACTGCATATTAACGCACATATACGGAATCTAGAAAGATGGTACCAATGATCCTACATAAACGGCAGCAAAGGAGACCCAGATGTAAAGAAGAGACTTTTGGAGTCAGTGGGAAAAGGAGAAGGTGGGATGATTTGAGAGAATAGCATTCAAACATAGACACTGTCATGTGTAAAATAGATAACCAGTGCGAGTTTGATGCATGAAGCAGGGCACCCAAAACTGGTGCTCTGTGACAACCCAGAGGGACAGGGTAGGGAGGGAGGCAGGAGGGGGTTCAGGATGGAGGGAACACATGTATTACCTATGGCCAATTCATAGTGATACATGGAAAAAACCATCACAACACTTACAGTAATTATCCTCCAATTAAAATAAATTCTAAAAAAGCAAAACGAAACAGTGTAGGAGTGGAGCAAGTAGACATCGTGGCCTTGTCTCAAACTTAGTCTTTCTTTATTCACATGATGCTAGTGACAGGCTGCATGGATGCCGTCTGTCAGGATGGTGGAGCTAGCTTTTATTTTTAGTTTGCTGTATTTCTCATGAATTGATATTACACTTTGTCAAACTTTTTTTTCCAAAATCCACTGATACAATCATGTAGCTTTTCTTCTTTAGACTGCCAGCATGGTGGACTACATTATATGATTTAAAAATACTGAATCAGCTTTGAATTCTTGGAATAAAACCCATTTGGTCACAGTGTATTTTCTTTTTACACATCACTGGATTTAATTTGCCACTATTTTGTTGAGGATTTATTCATGAGGGACACTGGTCTATAGTTTAATTTTCTTGTACTATCTTTGTCTAATTTTTGATATCAAAGAAATACTGCCCTCATAAAATCAGTTCTTTTCTATTTTCTGGAAAAGACTGTGTAGAGTTGGTGTTATTTCTTTAAGTGGTTGGCTTCTTTCACTCAGTAATATGGGTTTAAGATTCCTCCATGTGTTTTCACAGGTTGATAGTTTATTTCTTTTCAGCACTGAATGAAATATCATCTTCCAGATGTACAGACCATTTAATAAAATTATCAACATGTTCGATATTGATACAGAGGTCCCTAGAGGTCTTTTTTCTGACTAGCTTATATCCCAATACTCTGCCCCACAGCTTCTGGCTTCTATTTATCAGTAATACCATCAGAGGCTAATGATTAGTAGAGTAAAAAAAAAATTCTTGTAACTGAGAATGACTATTTTTTCCTTTCTTTGAAATTTTGTTTTCACAAACTTTCCTCAGGTTGTACTCTTTTAGGGGAGCCTATTGGACTTACTATTTAAAAGCTTATATCCCAATACTCTGCCCCACAGCTTCTGGCTTCTATTTATCAGTAATACCATCAGAGGCTAATGATTAGTAGAGTAAAAAAAAAATTCTTGTAACTGAGAATGACTATTTTTTCCTTTCTTTGAAATTTTGTTTTCACAAACTTTCCTCAGGTTGTACTCTTTTAGGGGAGCCTATTGGACTTACTATTTAAATATAAGTACACACAATGGCAATAAAAGAAATATAGAATGTAGATGGTGCCACAGGGAAACATTAGAATCATATATCTTCTTCACAGTAATCTGCGAAGTCAATTACTCGAAGGATTACTGTGTAAAGAATAGTTAGGATTTCAAAATTTCACTAGATATAAATAATATTGTGTTGCAATTAGGTAGGAGAAAATTCAAAGGCTATCTTAAATCTCTCTCAAGATTAAAACATGAAAGAATTAGTATTGCCTTTAGAATTCAAATGGTTATAGCGAGTGAAAAAGCAGTATTTTCAATTTTCCCAAAGTTAATCCAAATAGCAGAGCTAAAAAAAAGCAAAGAAACATAAATGAAGATGTTTCTGCTTCGTTTCAGTTTTGCTGTGCCATAGCTTTCCAGAGAAAGAGAAAATGACATCAAAGTTTTATTTCCATAGCATTACAACCTCAGAGTGAAAGAATGACAACACAGCCTGCTTTACTCTAATGGTGTTTATTTGCATCTACTAAATTCCTTTATGCTTCAATAGTGAAATCAAAACTATATTACAACTTTATGAAATATTTTAAACATGGAGAATGATATAATGACCACTTGCTCAGTTTTGTCAAATCTTGACATTCTGCACAGCTCCTTCAGTTTTTCAAAGAAATAGTTCAGATATATGGCACTAAAGCCCCTTTCTGCAGTCTTACTTCTATCCTCCTGTAGAGGTGACCATGTCGATGAATTCAGTGGTTATCATACGTGTTGCCTCTTAATTCACTATGTGTGTGTATAGACTGTTGTTTTACATGTTTTTAAAACTTCATATAAATTAAACTCATATATTTTAGGAATCCTTCTGCAAATCTTTGCTCAATGTTGCTTTTAAGAGACACACAAATAATCTGATGTTGAGTATGTCTGCACTGAAGTTTGGTGTACATTCAGTTTTCTCACAGTCAAGAGGCTTTCAGTGAAGATGGGACAAGACATACATGTAACAAGCAGTTAAAAAAAAAAAAAAGATTCCATAATCAAATTCTAACTTTTGGTGTTAAATGTGTAGATATATAAGAACTATAGGTGCTCATGTAAGTGAACAACCAACGAGATGTAAAACAAAGGAATGCAGCATGGGATCAGCCTTTAAACACTATGCAAGATCTGAGGAGGTGGACCCAGTGGAGAGCATTCTAAACAAACAGATTTTGAATATAATAACTACTGAATGACAGTCTCTTTTAATTTACATTTTACTTCTATTGGTGATATTTCTGTTTCATCACTTGGGAAATTAAAATATTTTCTTTTAGTTATAGTTTCAACTTAGTATATACTAGTTAATGCTTAACGAAAAATTTTCTGAATTACTGTGTAGTACTCAACATAAGAGCTATCTAATGGCACATACATTGTAACTGGCAGACATCAGATTCAAATAAAAGTTTTCTTTAACTTACTTATATAATGAAATGACATGCCACCTAAACTTTATGTACATGGTAAACTCTTAAGAACTACTTACCTCAGTATGCTATATTGCTTCAAATACAGTGGGCACAGAAAAAGTGGTTGTAGAATGGATGAATACTGTTTATTTCAGAATGAATAAGACACCTACCCCTCTTTCTTTCTTACCTGCTTTAACTGAAAATGGCTTTTCCAATAGAAATATTGTTTGTTTCCAGTGTGTTTTGGAGCTCAGTGGGCCCGTAGAAAACACAACCTGCATCAGTAGAGTTCAAAAATGTCTGATGAAGTACAAGATTTTTAATATCATGGTACATTAATTTACCACATCAAATACAAGCTCCAACTACTTACAAAAGCAAAATGCTTATGATCAAATACCTTGGGGCACAAAAATAAAATACTTGCCTAGTTATGAAATACTTACCTTGTTGTGGCAATTCTTCTCAAAATATATATCGAAGTAGCCAGCAATTGCCTGTTTTTTCAAAAGAAGTAATATAAATAATTATTAAACTAATCATGTAACAATTGATTTCATGGTCTTTTAAGTCACAGCAAGTAAGAAACCATTTCAAAGATCAGACATTCTTAAACAAATGGCAGGTCACTATTTTCTCTAGGAAAAAAGATGTTATAAATAAAAATAAAGTAATGTAACTTGGCTTTCCCCCATATAAAGAAGATAATAAGGGTAACAAGGCTAATCAGATACTCAATATGTGCTCAATTAGAGAAATGAGAGTGCTGGACCACTGAAAAGTGAGAATCTACATGGAGCGAGGCTCACCCGGCCCCTTACCCATCCAGACTCTCCCACTGAGATGCTGCCATGTTAGTCTCATACAGCCGCAGCAGTGTGAGACAGCTCAGGAGAGACCAGCAGAACTAGTACTGAACTAGACCAGCAGAACAGTCCAGACTACAGAAACACAGACAAGTAAATCTACATGATTTTGACATCAAGCCACTAAGTTTTGGAGTGGTTTGCTACACAGAAATAAATAACTGACACATAATCTTTTGTATAAACCCAGTTCATCTCATTTCTTCTGATTTAATTCATCCAATTTTAAAGCAAAGTAGTATGATTATTTTTGTGATGAGATAAATTAAAATTTAAAATATTACATATTTTGCTTCTGAAAATAAAAATTACACCACTCAAATAAAACTTATGTTTTAGATATATACTCAAAGAAGAAATCTGATGTAACTCTAAGGTTCACTGTAAAGCTAATTTGTGTACTTTCCTGCTCTTGTTAAAAACGTGGAGTTTTACTGATTCTACAGGGTTAATGCAGAATGAGCCCAAACCAAATTCAGTATTTAACCTTGAGGTTCATTATGCTTCAGATACCAACAGAGAATCAAAATACTATTTATAATTCTGTCAAACAGAAAAAACCATGTAAGTCTCAGACCAATTCCTAAACTGCGTTCCTGCAGGACAGAACTCCAAAATAGAACTCTTAGAGAACAGAAATGAGGTTTGAACCACTGCCTGCTGAAACACTGCTGACAGAACTTATGTTCTGACTTTCACTGGACTGACTGCCTGTTAACACCAAACATCAATACGGTCCAGATTAAGTCAACAGAGAGTCCACAATATCCAGGATACAATCCAATACTACTCAGCATACAAAGTCCAGGGAAATGGGACCAACTGTCAAGAGGAAACAGTTAACAGATGTCAGTGCTGAGATGACCCAGATGCTGGACTATCAGACAAAGACGTAAAGCAGAAACTATAACTATGCTGGTATGAGTTAACGGCAAAGCCACAATAGAGACACACTGAAATAAATCAAAGAGAAATTCTCAGTGGAGAAACAGAAATGACAAAAAGAGAACCTAAAGGGAATTTCAGAACTGAAAAACACAATTAACTGAAACAAAAAACTTCCTAGGCTGAACTGTAGAATGGAGAAGACACAGGGAAAAAAGTCAGTGAATTTGAAGTGAAACCAACTGAAATGAACCAATTTTAAAACACAAGGGGAGAAGACTGAAATAAAATGCCCAGAGACTCGGGGACCCATGGAGCTAACAGACATTTGACTGGAGGTCTACACTGAAAAGAAAAATATGATAGAACAGGAAAAAAAAAAAAAAAACCCAACACTTAAAATTCTATATCCAGGAAAAATATCCTTTAGAGAATGAAGGATAAAAATATTTCCAAGTGAAGGAAAATTAAAGAATCCATTGACAACAGGCTTTTTAGAAGACATTTTAAACGAAGTTCTTTAGGCTGACAGGCAATTATACTGGAAGGAAACCTGAAATACCAAAAATAAGAAAACAACAGAAATGATAAACAGTTGGATAACTATAAAACACTACGTTCTCTCTCTGAATTTCTTTGATACCTATGATTATTTAAGGCAAAAAATTATAACATCATCTGGTGGGGTTTTCAATGTAAGCACATATAAGCACAAAAATCAGTGCAGGAGCTAGAGGGTAGGAGGAATAATGAAATCTAAACAATAAATAATGTCTATAAAGTCTGCAAATAAAGAAGGCTCTTCAAGCAGCATACACAAGGCAGAAACTTAATATAAGAAAAATTTTAATTTTAGTATCAAAACTAAAAGATAAGCAAGAGATTAGAGAGTATTTGCCATATGTATAACAAAGGGTCACTGTTCTTTGTACACTCAGTTCAGTTCAGTCGCTCAGTCGTGTCCGACTCTTTGCGACCTCATGAATTGCAGCACTCCAGGCCTCCCTGTCCATCACCAACTCCCGGAGTTCACCCAAACTCTTGTCCATCGAGTGGGTGATGCCATCTAGCCATCTCATCCTCTGTCGTCCCCTTCTCCTCCTGCCCCCAATCCCTCCCAGCATCAGAGTCTTTTCTAATGAGTCAATTCCCTAAGCTACTACAAATTAGTAAAACAGCAATGCATCAAAAGAAGCTAACAAAAGACAAAGCAAGAGAATTACAAAAGAAAAACAAATGATTAATAGACATATTAAAAAAAACTGTTTCACGTACTTAGAAAAAAATAAGTAAATTAAGACAACTGGATACAATTTTCTTTGACTGTGTTTTTTAAATGACATTATTCACAGTTAGTGGAGAAAGAAGCATTCATGCTGGGAAAATAAAATGAAATAACTTTTCTAGGGAAAATAACTAATACATACTAAAAAGAAATCAGATGCAAAATAGCACACACATGATATGACTCAATTTATATACAGAAATCCAAAAATAGCAAACTTAATTCATAGTGTTACAAGTCAGAAGAGGAGTTATCCTTGCAACAAGGATAGAAACTGGAAGGGATTACATGGTGGGCCCCTGGGTTTCTAGTAATATTCTGTTTCTTAAGTTGAATGCTGGGTATATATACATGAGGGAAAAATCACTTTTTGTAATTTTGTTAAACTATACTTATGACTTGTGTACTTTTCTGTTTTCATTCACTCAACTAAGATTTTTTACAATGTAATACTGGTTGATCCAGTAATTCAAAACTTCCAAAAAGTTATTCTAAGGAAATTATTAAGTATGCTTGCAAAGATTTAACTATGTCAATTTTAGCCTAGATTTTCAACAACAGGTAATCAGTTAATAAATCACAAAATCTACAAATAATAGAATACTATTTGGCCATCAAAAGTAAACCTACAGATAAGTATTTACTGATTTGGAAAAAGAGTTGTGGAATACTATTAAGTGAAAAGAATAATATGTATTTATTTGGGGCACTTATTCTGTGTTACACAAATGTGAATATATAACTATCTGGAAAGATTTGACCAAGCTATCGAAAGTAATAGATTTGGATAGATTTGGAATATCGATATTCTTCATGTTTATCTATCCATTTCTCACAAATATGAAGAACTGTGGTAAGTTATTTTTAATAGGACTTGAGCTAAATAATCCATAGCATTGCATGGAGAGGCATTCAATTCAGCTGTTATCTCTGATTATTTCCCTTAGTGACTCAAAAAAATCAGTCCTCTCTGTACCCCAAAGGCTAGGGCAGTGTCTAACATGTAAAAGGAACTAAACTTATTTAAAGAATGACAAGTTTTACCCAGCTAGTAATTCTAGAAAAATAACATTTTCCAGGGCTTCCCTGGTGACTGAGATGGTAAAAATATGCTTGCAATGCAGGAGACCTGGGTTTGATCCCTGGGTCAGGAAGATCCCCTGTGGAAGGGAATGGCCACTCACTCAAGTATTCTTGCCTGGAGAATTCCATGGATAGAGGAGCCTGGTGGGCTACAGTCCACAGATCACAAAGAGTCAGATATGACTGAACAACCAACACACACATTTTCCAATGAGGAGAGTAGCAAAAGTGAAAGTTTAGTCACTCAGTCATGTCCGAAACTTTGCGACCCGATGGATTGTAGACTAACAGGCTCCTCCGTCCATGGGATTTTCCAGGCAAGAGTACTGGAGTGGGTTGCTATTGCCTTCTCCAGAGGATCTTCCTGACCCAGGGATCGAACCCGGGTCTTCCAATTGTAGGCAGACACTTGACCGTCTGAGCCACCAGGGAAGTCCCTAAAGTTACAAGTAGAGAAGAAAAGATGCAAATGGGAAAGTAACAGTAACAGAAATTACCGAAACCCTCTCTATATGTATATATATTTTATTATAAAATCGTTGAAAAATGATAAATTTTATTTGTATTGGTTTGTATTAATTTTTATTGAATAGTCGGTTTTCAATGTTATACTTGTTTCTGCTATACAGCAAACTGAAACAGTTACATGTATACATATATCCCCTCTTTTTGGATTTCCATCTCATTTAGGTCTCCACAGAGCACTGAGCAGAGTTCCCTCTGCTATCTAGTACATTCTCATTAGTTACCTATTTTATACACAGTGTATATACGGGGATGGGCTTTCCAGGTGGCTTAGTGGTAAAGAATCTGCCTGCCAGTGCAGGAGATACAGGTTTAATCCCTGGGTTGGGAAGATTCCCCTGGAGTAGGAAATGGCAATTCACACCACTATCCTTGTCTAGATAATTCCATGGAGAGAGGAATCTGTCGGGCTGCAAAGAGTCGGACATGACTGAACAACTGAGCAAGCACATAGTGTATATATGAAAACAGTATGAAGACTTCTAAAGATTTTAGTAAGTGGGTTCCAGAGGGAGAGGGTTACTTTATAATTATCCTTTAAGTTATACATATGTTGTATACTCTATGTTACCAAAAATGGAAGTGAAGAAAGAAAAACTTCAGTGACCTAATAAAACCTTTTGTGAAAACAACAAATTTGGGTTGAAAAGCAGCTGTTACAACATTATCAGAAAATGCGACCAGAGTTTGAAATATATAAACTATATGAAGAGAAATGACCTATTTAACTCTGGTTAAAACAAAACAAAACAGGCTGGTAATGTTAATATAACAGAACATTAAAGAACTATAATCATGGAGTATAGGTTTTAATAAACAGAAGAGGCTGAACACAAGTTTACAAAAAGTTAAAAAATAAAAAAGATCTGAGAATATAAAGGAGTTTTAGAACTGTCTTTCAACCCCTAAATATAATTTTCTATGAAATATAGTTCTCAAAAAAGAAACTAACCTTCCCGCAGATACCCAAAAATACAGTCAAAGAAATACTGGGTAGTTTAGCATAACCAAAAAACAAATAGCTTATAAACCCAAAGACAAATAAAATAAGAAAGAAAAATAGAAGACATATCTATATCATAGTTCCCTGTGAAGGACATTATAGGATCTCCAACTCTTCATGCAGATCTACCTTCCTAATGATGTTTGCTTAAGGGTAGTGTTAAGATCAGTTCCATGGCAAACGTTAAGCAGAAGCATGAGAAGTCAGGAAAAAATTCACCTGGGATTTAAAATCACATGCACATAATGTACTCATCAGAGAACTAAATGGTATTTACCCTCTAATACAAGCAATGCCTAGAATGCCACTTTAAGGAAAGAGCTTTTTTTTTCTTTTTAAATATATGTGATCCTTGATAATTAAAATAGAGATTAGGAAAAAAGAGGAAAAAATCCTTAAACTTGAAACATCATAGAAACTAGTTGAATTATGATCACTGTTTTTATTTCTGCAAGGATGTTATAAACAGTCAAATATGTCAGATGATTTGGGGACAAAACTATTCATTTCACTGCAGAGTATAAACATGCAACTGTTTTTCAATTACAGTTTAACCTCCTTGTTACCACCACTTTGACACGTTATCTCTAGGTGTTTTAAATGTTAATTTCAATGAACTCACTCTCTCTCTGTGGAAGTCATTCAAATACAAGAATAAACAACCAGCACAGGAAATTGAAAATGATGCCAAACAGGCAATGGCAATAAATAACTGGAGCACAACTTGACATGTGCTTAAAAAAGGTCAGATAGATTGGAAGACCTGGCCACAGAATAAATTTCCCTTTTGTTCCATATCTATCTCTAATTAGGGGCAAAGGGAATGCTAAGGAGAGAAATAAACTTTGAAATTAAGTATCTACAGGAGCTAGGTTAGTTTGAAAGGCAAGGTCACAATGAAATAAATAAAATTCACTGCCTTATACTACAGGCAGAAAAATACAAGTATAAAGTCACTGAGAGAAAGTTAATGGTAATTAAGAACAACAGTGATAAAGACATAAACAAACAGAATGAAAGGAAAATATATGCATACCGTAAATTTCTAGGATAGTTTGATCATGCTTATAATTTGGTAAGAATCTTCCATAATTACTCTGAAGTACATAGGAAAACAATACTGACATGTACCTTTATTGTGCATCTTAAATATTCCGAAGTATTACAAGAGAGTTTCAGAATGAGCTATTTGTTTCTGCTTTGTGGATTTCACAAATCATGTGTACATTGAACCATTTAAAAAATCTGTTTTAAGCTACATTTTGTTTTTTCATCCCATACAAAGTAGTATGATACATGAGCATTTGAAGAACAATGACATGGAATAAAAATGAATTGCTTTCTCATGTATTTTAGTGTGATGAGTATTTCTTTAAAGAGGACATATTTTGTGTGTATATAACAGGATGGCAGCCAATGAAGTGAGATCAGACTAGACCTTATGAGGAAGAAGGAAATTAAAAATTATCATTATCACTATCACCTGCAGGGAGTAATTTATCATTTCTGTTCTTCATTGGTATCATGTTCCAGCAGCGTGTGGTTACAGCAGATACAATTAGGCAGCTGGCCACAGAAATAGGAGGATAATGTGCTTTTGATGGAGTTTATCCAAGCATGGAGATAGAGTGCTTGTAATCCATGCAGCAGAATCACTATAACAAAAATTCAGTTCATTTTTTATTGGAGTATTTCTTTCAAAATCTTAACATGGAATTCAAACGCTAACTGATGATGAGTCTGAAGCAAGTAAAGCAAGAGTAAGAAGATAATGTGTAAAAAAGATAAAACATTTTAAACTTACATCATTGTCTATAAACCAATCAGATGAAAATACAAATACAGGCCATAAAAAGCTGCTGCATAAAGAGCATGAACTCTGCTGGTGATAACTGGTATTTAAGAAGACATAACCACAAAAATGAAAATTACGAATTACATTATTCTCCCAATATTAACTATAGCTTAAATTATAGACTCTTCCCTCTTCAATTAATTCTCTATTTTATCCCAGGAGGAAATTTGCATCTTTTCTTTCTTTCATGATTCCTCTAGGGAACAATACACATTAAGTGCCATATACTTGTCAAGGGGTATCACCAAACTGAGTATCGTTTAGAAATAGATCAAGCAATATGGAAAGCATCAAAACAGACAATAGGTCTAAGAATATTTTTAAAAGGTACTTTTACTAAAAAGAAAACCTCAATATAAATCATTTTTGATCTACTAAAATATTCCCAGAGTACAACTGAAATTCCTTTAAAATTTACTAAGATTGCTCCCTTGTAGTTTACCTACAAAACTACCTACAAAGGCAGTTTTAGAGAGCAGAAGGGATCACGGCTTCAGAGACTAAAACATAGGTACTTGAATTCTGACATTTCATAAATCGATAGCTTATAAGGCCTTACTCCTCAACACTTCTTCCTAGCTAAAAACACAAGATACTATTAATTTATACAGTCAATGATGTAACTAACCTAACAGTATATAAGGTGTGCCATGTGTTGATTTGATACACTTACAAACCGCAAAACGACTACCACCAGAGCATTAACTAAACCTACATCATGCCACATGATTATCACTTTTTGCAGTGAGAACATTTAAAATCTACTTTTCGTAATCTTCAACTATATAATATAGCATCATTAACTATGGAATAATCACCTTGATGTACAATGGATCCCCAGAACTTACTCAACTTCTAACTAGAAGTCTGTACTCTTAACCAACATTTCCCCATGTTTCCCAGTCCCCCACCCACTGGTAACCACCATTCTTTTCTCTGTTTCTGAATCTGGCCTTTTCATTTAGGTTCTATGTACAAGAAATATCAAACAGTTATTTGTTTCCTTCTGACTTCTTTCACTTAGCCTAATACCCTCAAGATCCATCCACACTGGGGTGAATGGCAAGATTTCCTTTTTTACAGTGGAATACTCCTCCACTGCATGTGTGTGTATACATAGTGTGCACGTGTGTATATATAATCTCATATCTTCTTTATCTAGTCCATTGTACACACCTTGGATGTTTCTATATCTTGACTATTTGACCTGTCTTCACTTCCTCTGGACATATACCCAGAAGCAGGGTTGCTGGGTCACACGGCGGTTTTATTTTTAATTTTCTGGGGAACCTCTGCACTGGTTCCTATAGTGGTTGTACCTACTTACATTTCCACTAAAAGTGGCCTTTTCTCTATGTCCTTGCCAAGACTTATCTCTCCAATTTCTAAGCACAGATTCATTTTCCCCATTACATGCTTCACCAATATCATGTAGTCTTTTGTGCCTAGCTAATTTTATTATTGTTTTTCACATTCACTTATATGACTGCATATTACCTAAATAGTTATCTGGCTCTAAGACGTATGTGACTATACAATTTATGTATCCAGTCTACTGTTGACAAGTATTAAGTGCCATTTTTATGAACATTCTTTTATGAATGTATCTTGGTGAACTTAAGTACTCAGTGCTGTTGGGTACATACCTAGGAGTGGAACTATTGCTACATGAACATATACCACTTTTGTTCACTTTCATTGCTTCCTGTATTTCTGGACTTTCATCCAGGATCACTTTTTGTTTGCTTTTATTATCTTCATTAATCAGTTTCCTGGGGCAAATTCTTTTTTTTGTTCACCTGAAATATCTATTTCAGCTTCATTCTTCATTTCTTACATTTATTTTTGCTTGTGCTGGGTTTCACTGCTGCATGTGAGCCTCCCCCAGCTGCAGTGAGTGGGGGCTATTCCTTGCTGCAGTGCACAGGCTTCTCACGGAGGCGGCTTCCCTTGTTGCGAAGCCCAGGCTCTAGGGGTGCAGGCTTCAGTAGTTGTGGCACATGGGCTCAGCTGCTCCATGGCATGTGGGATCTTCCCAGACCAGGGACAGAACCCATGTCTCCTGCACTGGCAGGTGGGTTCCAATCCACTGTTCCACCAGAGACGCTCTCAGCTTCATTCTTTTTTTTTTTGTCAGCTTCATTCTTAAAAGTTATTTTCAGTTCAGTTCAGTTCACTCACTCAGTCGTGTCTGACTCTTTGTGACCCCATGGACTGCAGCACACCAGACTTCCCTGTTCATCACCAACTCCCGGAGTTTACTCAAACTCATGTCCATCACGTCGTGATGCCATCCAACTCTCTCATCCCCTGTCGCTTCCTTCTCCTCCTGCCTGCAATCTTTCCCAGCAGCAGGGTCTTTTCCAGTGAGTCCGTTCTTTGCATCAGGTGGCCAATTTGTGACCCCATGGACTGCAGCACACCAGACTTCCCTGTTCATCACCAACTCCCGGAGTTTACTCAAACTCATGTCCATCACGTCGTGATGCCATCCAACTCTCTCATCCCCTGTCGCTTCCTTCTCCTCCTGCCTGCAATCTTTCCCAGCAGCAGGGTCTTTTCCAGTGAGTCCGTTCTTTGCATCAGGTGGCCAGAGTATTGGAGCTTCAGTTTCAGCATCAGTCCTTCCAATGAATATTCAGGACTGATTTCCTTTAGGATTAGTTGGATCTCCTTGCAGTCCAAGGGACTCAGTCTTCTCCAACACCACAGTTCAAAAGTATCACTCTTGGACCTCAGCTTTCTTTATAGTCCAACTCTCACATTCACATATGACTACAGGAAACATCACAGTTTTGACTAGATGGACTTTTGTTGGCAAAGTTATTTTAGTTGGGTAAAATTCAGGGTTGGCAGTTATTTTCTTTCAGCACAGTGAGGATGTCATCACTGAATCACCTTCTGTCTTCCAATTCTATTGTTCCTGCTGAGAAATCATCTATTTATTGTTCTTTTGAAAGTAATTTCAATGTTCTTTTTACAGTCCCACTGAGGCTTCTAAGATGTTCTCTTTGGTTTTAGTAGAATGAATCTAGGGTTATTCTAGAGAAAGACTTCTCCCTTTTTAAATTGAAATACAATTCGCATACCATAAAAATTTCCCCATTTAAGTAAACTGTATAATTCAGTTTTTAAAAACTGAGTTGTACAATCATCACCACAATCTAATTTTATATTTTTATCTACCCCAAAGAAACCTTGTATCCATACCACTCCTTTTATCCTCAGTTCTCAGATCTGCCTGGTATGAACATGTCAGGTAAGTGGAATCATAGAACTGGAACATCATATAAATGGAATCCTCTCACAGCAGGCCTTTTTCACTTAGCATTTTCACTCATTATTTCAGGGTTCATACATTCTGCAGCATTTATCAGGATTTCACTGTTTTCTACACCCACATAATACTTCATTATATGGCTATACCACGTTTTGTTTACTCATTCCTCAGTTGATGGACATCTGGACTGCTTCCCTTTGTTAGCTGTTAAAAATAGTACTGCTATGTACATTCATGAACAAGTATTTGTATGGATGTATGTTTTCATTTCTCCTGGGCATGTGTCTAAAAATGGAAGGATTTTTAAAACATTCCTATTCAAGATATGCTATATTTCTTAAATTGTAGTTCATTGTCATGTTTTGGGAAATTCTCAGCCATTAGCTCTTCAAACAGTTTGAAAATTCTTACCTCTTTTTCCCTTTGGGATCCCCATTTAAATATATAGGAGACTGTTTCTTGTTTCTTCTGTATCTCTTGCCCTTCTCAATGCTGCAATTCTGACATCCCTGTGTGTTGTTCTGGATATTTCCTTCTGACATAAAATCTAGTTCAATAATCCTCTCTACACTAGTGATTTAATATTTACCACTAAACTCATCTTTAGTTAAGTTTTAGAATATCTGTTCAGTTCTTTTTCAAATCTGTTATATTATTTCTTAAATATTCCCAACTCTTTTGTTCGAAATTTTCAATTTTTGTTCTTGAACTTAGTAAGCATAGTTATTTTAAAGTTCATATCTGATCTGTCTACCATCTGTAACTCCTGGAGCTGTATTTAAAAAAAAAAAAACATGTTTACTGATTTGGCTGCACAGGGTCTCGGCTGTGGCCTGTAGGATCTTTGTTGTGTTGTGATTGCTAGTTGCAGCATGTGGAATCCTAGCACCCCGACCAGGGATCGAACCCGGGATCCCTCATTGGGAGTGCAGATCTTGGCCACTGGACCACCAGGGAAGTCCCTGGAGCTCTATTTTTATTGCCTGTTTTACCTGGTTCCTGATTATGTTGTCTTGTGTTCTTGTGCAGCTGATTACCTTTGATTATGTTCTGACCATTATATATGAAAAACTAGAGAAATCATTCCAGATGTATAAAAATGCCCTTCTGGAAAGAATCTTTTTTCCTGCAAGGAACATGAGGGTGTTGGCAAAAACCAAGGTCATCTTAATCTAATAATGGGGTTTGAGAATTTTCTGGGCCACCCAGATGATATGAAGTGGGCCTGAAGCCCCTCCAAGGGCTCATTTACTTCTGTTATTCTCTATTCTTGGGTGCAATCTTTCTGGATTCCAAGGCAAAGCACTGGGCAACTTTTAAATGGCTCCATTTTTTTTATTTCTGCCCATGTGAGGCTATCAAAAGGGTTACACAAGCCTGTTAGCTGCTTTCTCTGAAGTGGTCAATGCCTACAGGGCAAAAGCAGTCCCAAATGCCAGTCTTGTTTCTTAGGATTTCCTTCTGAGTCTTGGCTTGGTAATGCTTCATTGATTTATCTTTCTGGTCCTTTCAAACAAACGGTATTTAGTTTTTTTTTTTTTTTTCAGTTTTTGAAGTTGGTCTCAGTAAAAGGGTTACTCCATTTTACACAGTCTGCTGTTACAGGAGGTAGATTCATCACTGGATTGTTTTTGGTTTTTTTCCTATCCAAGGTCCGTCATCCTCTAAACTAGCTCCTTCTCACTTGTTATGTCTCAGTTTAAATGTTACTTTCCCTGAGCAGCCTTCCCTAATTCCACAGAGATTATAACACACTCATTAAATGTTCCTGCATTTCCTGTAACAATATTCATTATATTCATAATGCTTTCTGTTCCACTGAAAATCCCAATAGGCCCTTTAGAGCAATCTCTCTGCATCTGTGCTTACCTCCCTATATTCACTGCCTAGGCACAATGACCGGGTGTTCAATCTAAACATATAGTGAAAACAGCCGTGCAGTTACAAGGGCATGAAATAGCCTGGGAATTTCAGGGACCACAGGAAATTAATAAAGATTTGTTAATTGAGAGAACAATTAAAGAATGAAATGATATAATATGCTCCACTCCTATCAACCTTCAGGAAAAGGAAACTATGATGCTTTACTTATCATTTCCTACTTTTTATTCAAAACTGGAATTTGATGTCAACTGCTCTAGAGGAATATTTCTTGATGTCTGTACTAAACAAATAATCACTCCCCACTAATTTAGTGCAAACTGTATGATGAAGGCTTTTTGGAAGAAAGTCATGCCTAAGGTAAAACCTTAAATATGAGTGAGAAGAGTTTGCCAGGTCAAGGGTACCTTTTACATATGCCTGTACATTAAAATTCTATTACAGAGCACCTCAGTACAATTATCTGTTTATATGCTGACCTCTCCTACTAAGTGAAGGTCTCTGGCGTCAGAGACTATTTTCTGCTGCCCTCACGATGCCTCACACAGCACTAGAATCCAATACACGCCTGAATAAGAAGTCATTGTGAAAAGGTGTGTGTGTGCTTGCTTGCTTGCCACGTAAGAACTCTTGCAGCCACTGCTTCTCGAGCTTTCTATCTCTTGCTTCCTCACATCATCAGTTTCTCACAGCTCAATGTCAATGGTTACTGTTTCATTATTATTCCACCTTTCATGCTGCTTTCCAATATTCCATAAAAGATATAAGAACTATATGGCCCATTACTTATTCTTCAAATGGCAGAAAATACTATTAATGGTAAGAAAACATTAAATTTATAAGTTTAAGAACAAAATAGTAGATAAACTGAATTTTAAAAATCAATGCAGAACAAAAAAAAATTAGTTTTCCGACCGCTACAGAGGTTTAAAATTGAAAACTATTAAAACTCATTTTTGTGGCTAGGAGATCAAGCTCTACAGGATACTTCTTGTTTTTATAAACCTTCAGAAGTATAAACTAAGAGATGGAATCCTGAAAGAAATCCTGACAGACAGGAAAGCAAAAGGGGGGGGGCAGGTAGAAGATGTGATATGCTTTAATTTCCAGGAATGAATAGGGCTGTTTTTTCTCTCTTGAAATGTGAACTAAAAAGATGGCTATTACCTTTCCATTTGAGCCCTTCTAAAAAGCATCCAACATCTGAGGTGAGAACTAAAAATCTAGTTAGTAGACATTCAGATTTTTTTTGTGTGTGATCTTTGAATACTAAGTGAGACGAGCCCATCCCAAATTCATGGGGTTGGATGCTGAATAAAAGGATGAGAAGAAGAGAAAAAAGAAATCAGATTTAAGGCTATGGTACAGTCTTCAGGGACAGCTAGGACATATCAACTGTTAAAGGAAGGGGTCTGCTGTAATAGTTATGTCACTGTCTTAGTGATCTAGAGGGGAAAACGGTGACTCTGAAAAACAGCAGGCATTAAAGAGTGATTTTGCTTTGAGAAGCACCTGGTTTGCATAAATGTGGCATTTTGAAAGAATGACTCATTTCTCTAATACATTAGGTATTCAGGGATATGAACAGCTTACAAAGTTTACTGCATATCTTTGGCTGTAAAGAAACTGGTACTGACAGACAAATCAGGGCTTCCCAGGTGGCACTAGTGGTAAAGAACCCACCTGCAATGCAGGAGACATAAGGAGATGTGGATTCGATCCCTGGATGGGGAAGGGCCTGGCAACCCATGCCAGTATTCTTGCCTGGAGAAATCCACAGACAGAGGAGCCTGGTGGGCAACAGTCCAGTGGGTTGCAAAGAGTCGGACATAACTGGAGCAACTTAGCACGCACGACAGACAAGCCAGTGACACTTATTTAATCCTGATGGAGTAAGTAAATTCAACCTATGAAATCACACTCCCCATAAACAAACGAATAAGTTAAAAATAAATAAACCCTTCTTTAAAAAGATAGGGAAGTGAATGGAAATATTAATCAGATCATTTTATGAGCATTTTCTATGTGCCAGACATAGTGGTAAATGCTTTTATGCACCGCCTCATTTCGCCCTCAAAATAACACCCAGGAGGTTAATTATTGGTGTTATAATCTCCTCTTTTCACATGAAAAATGTCAAGGTCAGGTGATGTTAAATGCCTCTTCTAAAGTCATGCCGGAAAAAAAAATATCATACTGGTAAACATGGCCAACTGGATTTAAAGTTTGAAGTTTTTAACTGCGGCACTATGTTACCATCGTCTCAACTTTCCTCTTTGATTTACATTATTTTTTAGAAAACTCTATTTTAACACTGGTCCTTTTCTCATCTAGTCTTCTAGAAAAGAGAAAGACTGACTTAGGTAAACATTAAGTTCTGAGCCATTTGGTATATAGAACAAAAATTTATTTTTCCAATTATTGACTCATCTTTCTACAAGAACTGATCTTTCCTTATGAATATGAATATACATACATATATATATATATATATATATATATGTCTGGAAACATTGGATGTTTTAGAATTTTTTGAAGACCTGGATGCCAATATTAATGATGGATTCTGCCAGAACATAAGTCAAAGGGAATTTGAACTGAGAAAATTACTTAGAGGTCATTACTCCAGGGATAACTGCCTGAATCAGAGAGGAAAATACCTGGTCAAACTCATTTATTATCACAACATAACAATGCTAATTGGCAGCCTCTGAGATAAGTCTGGGGAGAACTCCCCTGACATCTCTAATCAAGAGTTCACTAATACTGATTATTTCATTTTTATGCTTATTGCTGTGCTGAAGACAATATTTTAGTCCTGCTTAAGTGTGATTATTTGTCTCATAAATGTATTCTGACCCTGGGCTGACTTCAAGCATGACCCTATACCTATCTAGAAGTAAACTGTGATTGTAATGTAGCTTAAGATTTTAACATTCCACTCTAATTGTATTTCAGAACTGATGTTAGAATCTTTTACTCAATTTCAGGTTCCTCATTTTGTGGACTTCTGCACTCTGCATAGGTTAAATAATGGTTTAATATTGCAGATGATCCCTTCCACTGTTCTACTCAATGAACGTGAAAAGACTTTAATAGGATGCTTTGTCTCTTATTTGAAGGGATTCAAAGTTAATATGAAGTGTGAAAGATAACTTTTTAAAATTAAGTTTTTATTAATGATATGTTTCCAAGGACACAGAATGGCAGTAGGTACAATGGCACCTAAACATAGAGAATGCGTTTAAGAAATCTAGATTTTAAAAGGTTAAAACCCTCAGGGGTCCAGTTTCCCGCTGTGGCTGGGAAGATTGAAAACTAAGAGAGGATTAAGTGGAAATGTCCAAAATTTTGTAGACAATGCATAGGGTACACCTGGATTTTAATCAAATATAAAAAAATGAGAACTAACTAGGATCCCTTCAAATAAGAGACAAAGCATCCTATTACAGCAGAGTCATATATTATATAGTGGGTAAGTCACATAAGGAAAAATCTTAATCAAAATCACTCAGGAAAATCCCTGAAGGTTTTGCACTGGAGAGTGAAATATAAACCATTCTTCAGTATGTTCAGGACAACCAGTTCTCCTGGCAATGGCAAAANGACAAAGCATCCTATTACAGCAGAGTCATATATTATATAGTGGGTAAGTCACATAAGGAAAAATCTTAATCAAAATCACTCAGGAAAATCCCTGAAGGTTTTGCACTGGAGAGTGAAATATAAACCATTCTTCAGTATGTTCAGGACAACCAGTTCTCCTGGCAATGGCAAAAATCAACATTTCTTTGGTTGGAATCCAGATCAAGTAGATGGCTTTCAGGGTGTCATGCTGTATTAAAAATACAGTACTCCCCACTTACCTGCAATTTTTCTTTCTTTGCTTATCTGCTACCCAGGAAAGTACTGAATGAAAATTTCCAGAAAGCAACAGTAAGTTTTAAATTTTAAGACCTTTTGAGTAGTGCGACAAAACCTCACACTTTCTTGCTCCATTTCGCTCAGGCTGACAATCATCCCTCTGTCCACAGTATCACTGCTATTTACCCTACCTACTCATTAATCACTTTAATAGACAACTCAGTTATCAGATTGTTGAGTAAACCTTACTGTACTCAGTAATGGCCCCCAAGTGCAAGAGAATGATGCAGATAGTTTGAACATTTCCTTATTACGTCTAGTTATAAATTAAAGTTTGCCACAGGTATGTATATATAAGATGAAACACAGTGTATATAAAAAGTATGGTACGATCCTTGATTTTAGGCATGTCTTAGAATGTGTCCTCTGAGCATGAAGGTGACTACTGCAAATACTTTGAGAGACAAGAATCACATGCAATCCAGCAAGATATTCATACTACTGATAAACTTGAAAACTGAACATAACTGAAGAAAGAATATATGTGTTTCCCATCTCAGGCTCACTCTAGGGCACATATTCATTAAGTAAAATGGAGGGTAGGATCATCTGCACTAATTAGACCATTATTTCTCTCATGGACTCTTTTGCTTCTACTTGAATAGTTAATTTGGATTAAGTTCTATTTGCACATGATGCTACTCCATTGGATTTGATTACTAAAAAGAAAAAAGAGAGAGAAAAAAAAACTTATAGAGCCTATTAACCTTGAGAAGTATCACAGGTTAGAAAATGCATCTTAGTTCAAGAACAACTGGTGTAATTTTATGATCGCTTTTGCGTCCACTATCATATGTCATATCTGGATGGAATATGTCACAAGTCTGACTTGATAGAACCGACCATGGAAGAGTATCCTAATTTTCAACTGGAAATCACCACTTGGATATCTCAGAGGCATTTCAAATTCAACACACCAATAAATGAGCTTCTTATCCTTACCTCTAAACCTGTTCTTCCAGGTTTCTTTGTCTTACAAAATAGTATCATCATTCTTCAAACAGTAAAAGAGAGAAAACAGAGAGTCACCACTGCGACTTCCTTCCTTCATCCCTCCTTATCTAATCCGTCCTCAAATTTGGACATTTTACCTTCTAGGTAGCTCTCAAACACATCCACTTTTCTCCATCTCCACTAAAGCTATCTTTATGTAAGTCTATTTCTTGTTTGAGGTACTCTGACAGTGGACCCATCAGTTCAGTTCAGTCACTGAGTCGTGTCCACCTCTTTGCGCCCCCAGGGACTGCAGCATGCCAGGCTTCTCTGTCCATCACCAACTCCCAGAGCTTACTCAAACTCACGTCCATCTCATCAGTGATGCCATCCCACCATCCCATCCCCTGTCATCCCCTTCTCCTCCTGCTGTCAATCTTTCCCAGCAGCAGGGTCTTTTCCAATGTGTCCGTTCTTTACATCAGGTGGACAATTGGAGCTTCAGCTTCAGCATCAGTCCTTCCAATGAATATTCAGGACTGATTTCCTTTAGGATGGACTGGTTTGAACTCCTTGCAGTTCAAGGGACTCAAGAGTCTGCTCCAACACGACAGTTCAAAAGCATCAACTCTTTGGTGNCATCAGTCCTTCCAATGAATATTCAGGACTGATTTCCTTTAGGATGGACTGGTTTGAACTCCTTGCAGTTCAAGGGACTCAAGAGTCTGCTCCAACACGACAGTTCAAAAGCATCAACTCTTTGGTGCTCAGTTTTCTTTATAGTCCAACTCTCACATCCATATATATACTCTAGTCTCCTAATTATTCTTCATATTCCATCCATGATCTTTTCAATGTGCCCTTCAGGTCACATCATTCTCTTTAACAAAAACCTCCATTATTTCCCACTGATTTAAGGAAAAGCGTAAACAGCACAGGTGCTAAATGACCTGGACAGCTTACCACTTTTCTTCAACAGTAGTCTGTCTACGTCTTCCAGCCACACTGGGCTTCTCTGAGCTCCTTTCACTCACCAAGTTTCTGACCAAAGGGGGCCCTTTTGTGGTTTGTTCTTTATAAACTTTTTAACCAAAATATTATATACATGCAAAACTAGAGATGTTTCTTTTAGCTCAATGTAACCAACTCAATGGACGTGAGTTTGAGTCAACTTCAGGAGTTGGTGATGGACAGGGAGGCCTGGCGTGCTGCGATTCATGGCATCGCAGAGAGTCGGACATGACTGAGCGGCTGAACTGAACTGAAGAATCATTTATTTTAAAAAAGTATTTTACTGAAGAATACAAGAATAAAACATACAACACACATCTAAAAGTGAGGAAATCACTGATAGAGCCCAGTGAACTTTACAGTGAGTCTCTACAAAGTAAAGACACTCAGCTGTTACCCAGATCAAGATGCAGGGCTTCTATTATTCCCCTTCCAATGACTGAGCTGTTTCAAATCCTAAAAGATTATGCTGTGAAAGTGCTATACTCAATATGTCAACAAATTTGGAAAACTCAGCAGTGGCCACAGGACTGGTAAAGGTCAATTTTCAGTCCAATCTCAAAGAAAGGCAATGCCAAAGAATGTTCAAACTACCACACAATTGCACTCATTTCACAGGCTAGCAGAGTAATGCTCAAAATCCTCCAAGTCAGGCTTCAATACTACATGATCCAAAAACTTCAGGATGTTCAAGCTGGATTTAGAAAAGGCAGAGGAACTAAAGAACAAATTGCAAACATCTGGATCATAGAAAAAAATAAGAGAATTCCAGAAAAATATCTACTTCTGCTTTACTGACTATGCCAAAGACTTCGTGTGGATCACAACAGACTCTGGAAAATAAAGAGATGGGAATACCAGACCACCTGACCTGCCTCCTGAGAAATCTGTATGCAGGTCAAGAAGCAACAGTTAGAACTAGACATGGAACAACGGACTGGTTCCAAATTGGGAAAGGAGTACATCAAGGCTGTTTACTGTCACCCTATTTATTTAACTTATATGCAGAGTATATCATGTGAAATGCCAGGCTGGATAAAGCACAAGCTGGAATCAAGATTGCCAGGAAAAATATCAATAAGCTCAGATATGCAGATGACACCACCCTTATGGCA
This sequence comes from Oreotragus oreotragus, assembly GCA_006410675.1. Lineage (NCBI taxonomy): Eukaryota > Metazoa > Chordata > Mammalia > Artiodactyla > Bovidae > Oreotragus > Oreotragus oreotragus. The sequence continues at coordinate 104,695 of SJYX01001865.1, forward strand.
GAAAGTGAAGAGGAACTAAAGAGCCTTTTGATGAAGGTGAAAGAAGAGAGTGAAAAAGCTGGCTTAAAACTCAATATTCAAAAAACAAGTATCATGGCATCCAGTCCTATCACTTCATGGCAAATAGATGGGGAAAGAATGGAAACAGTGACAGACTTTATTTTCTTGGATTCGAAAATCACTGCAGACAGTGACTGCAGCCATGAAATTAAAGGATACTCGTTCCTTGGAAGAAAAGCTATGACAAACAGAAAGCCTATTAAAAGCAGAGATATTACTTTGCCAACAAAGGTCCATCTAGTCAAAGCTATGGTTTTTCCAGTAGTCATGTACAGATGTGAGAGCTGTCCCATAAAGAAAGCTGAGCGCTGAAGAACTGATGCTTTTGAATTGTGGCATTGGAGAAAACTCTTGGAGTCCCTTGGACTGCAAGGAGATCAAACGAGCCAATCCTAAAGGAAATCAATCATGAATATTCATTCGAAGGACTGATGCTGAAGCTGAAGCTCCAACACTTTGGCCACCTGATGCAAAGAACGGACTCACTGGAAAAGACCTTGCTGCTGGGAAAGATCAATGGCAGGTGGAGAAGGGGACAACAGAGGATGAGATGGTTGGATGGCATCACCGACTCGACAGACCTGAGTCTGAGCAAGCTATAGGAGTTGGTGATGGACAGGGAAGCCTGGTGTGCTGTGATTCATGGGGTCACAAAGAGTCGGGCACGACTGAGTGATTCAACTGAACTGAATCATTAAGTTCTCCCACAAAATGTAACCATTATTCTGATGTTTATCACTATACTGCTGCTGCTGCTAAGTCACTTCAGTCGTGTCTGACTCTGTGCGACCCCAGAGACAGCAGCCCACCAGGCTCCCCCGTTCCTGGGATTCTCCAGGCAAGAACATTGGATTGGGTATCACTATACTAATTTAGCTTTTTATGAAAATTTAAAGACAAAAGCTTTTCTGTTTTTGGCTTTCTCCTCCCCTTTTTCATGAATGTTCTATTCATGAAATTCACCCATATCATAGTGTACAGTCAAGATCACATTTTCCTCCCCACTGATGTATATTACTTCATAAATATACTGTACCATTTATCCATTCTACTACTGATGAATGTCTGGCTAACTCCTAGTCTAGCTATCCAGAAACAATGCTGCAATAGAATTCTTGTACAGGTCTTTTTGGTGAACATATGAACACATCTCTAAGTGTGAAAACGTGAAGCACAGTGCCAGTATGTGTTTAGCCTTGGTAGCTATAGCAGAGAGCTGAGTTTTGCAGAAACAACATAGGATAGCAGCTTTGCCTCATCACTCTTATGTGTTTCTTAGAATACTGTAGTTAGTATGATTCTTTAAAAAGATGAGACTATGAAAAAACTTCAAACATATACACGACTGTTAGAACCTGAGCACTATTCACCTATATGCAATAGTGACCAATATTTGGCACATTTGCTTCATATATTCTCCCTCTGCTTCCTCCTTTTTTGCTAAACTATCTTGAAGCAAATAAATGCCTGACACGTCATTTCTCCCTTACCTGTGTACATCTTTAAAAAAATATGAACATTTCCTTATATAACTACAATACCTTTATTACATGTAACTAAATTCTCAATAATTCCTTGGTATTATCTAATACCCACAAAGTGAACTTTAACATCTATCTCCCCCGTTAATATCTCATAAAGAGAAGAGCTGCTTGTTCTGGCTTATTACTATATTCCCAATGCCTTGTAGCTCTTAATACATTCTACTACTCAAAAACCTGTTCATGGAAATAGATTTAAGTATTCTCAACAACATCTAAGCCTAACTCCAAAGGTTCACAGAAAGAGCAGGAAGTTCAGGACCAGGCTCTAGATTGTACGGCCATTCATTAAAGCAGAAACCTAAAACTGACTGTAGAGGTGGAATCTCATAATTAGAAATGCTCTCCCTCTAAGACATAAAACTTACTTAATGAAGCCTGTTAAAATATATAGCAGATGTCCCATTACAATCTATGATGCAAGTTCAAGACAAATCTTACTATTTTGAAGCAGTGCAGATGTGTTTTAATAATTAGTTTCTTTAGCTGATTAGCTCTGCGGGATCAAAGTTAGGTCAATTTACACCCAAAAGTACTAAGAACTGATTCAACACTAAGGAATGAGTTTAAAATTAGTAGGCTTCAACTGTCAGGAGTTTTTCAAAAGCTTTAAAAGAAGACTTAAAGAATACAACTGCAAAGAAATGGGCTCATTTTGATGTTTCTTAAGCCATTAGAAAAATTTAAAGCTTAATTAAAACATAAAATGAAAACAAGGAGTACCATGAGTACTCCTTGAGAACCATGAAAGTTTGAATGGCAAACATTTTAAAGTTTCTTTTAATAACATCTGTATTAGCCTTAAAAAACTGTAACTCAAGACCTGTTCTAAGTATCAGTGCCTCTTAAATATGTTTCTACTGTTTATCAAGTATATCATACTTTTTTAGAATAGAAAAAAAAAGAACTGAGAGGTAACACATAATTCAGTTTCAGTTAATTTTTATTTTCATAAAATTCTACTTTTCCTAACTTAAAATCCTAAATGCCCTTTTTTTTTAAAATTTTCATTTACTCTTCCTAACTTAAAATCCTAAATACCCTAACTTTTTAAAAAAATTTTTTCATTTACTCTTCCTAACTTAAAAAAAAAAAGTTAAATAAGCAGACCCAGATTTACCTTCCAGATTTTTAAAGATTTATCTTTAAAAACACAGAGTTTTTAAAACAAAGCTTTCAGGGACTTCTCTTTCTAGTGTGCAAAAGACCCTCTTCTCATTCTGATATAGCTACTACAACAAAACACTGAGTAAATGGAACAACTATATTTTTCAACCATCAAAGAGCTTTGGATACAAGCCATGAAATTAAAAGACACTTAGTCTTTAGAAGGAAAGTTATGACCAACCTAGATAACATATTAAAAAGCAGAGATATTACTTTGCCAACAAAGGTCCATGTAGTCAAGGCTATGGTTTTTCCTGTGGTCATGTATGGATGTGAAAGTTGGACTGTAAAGAAAGCTGAGTGCCAAAGAATTGATGCTTTTGAACTGTGGTGGTGGAAAAGACTCTTGAGAGTCCCTTGGACTGCAAGGAGATCCAACCAGTCCATTCTGAAGGAGATCAATCCTGGGATTTCTTTGGAAGGAATGATGCTGAAGCTGAAACTCCAGTACTTTGGCCACCTCATGAGAAAAGTTGACTCGTTGGAAAAGACTCTGATGCTGGGAGGGACTGGGGGCAGGAGGAGAAGGGAACGACAGAGGATGAGATGGCTCGATGGCATCACCACCTCGATGGACATGGGTTTGAGTGAACTCTGGGAGTCGGTGATGGACAGGGAGGCCTGGGGTGCTGCGATTCATGGGGTCACAAAGAGTCGGACACGACTGAGTGACTGAACTGAATTGAACTGAACTGAACTGAAGAGGGATTAGCACTTCCTAGTAAAGCAAACAGTTGCTTTCACCTGCGAGCATCTATTCAATGCAGGGGCAAAGAAGCAAATATGTCATGGCACAGGAACCTTGCTGGGACAAGGAAAAACCAACCAACTTTTACTGGATTCTGGAAAATTCTCAAAGGCTTGGCTAGTCCTCTCTTCAAGCTAAGAAAGTTGATGAAGCTGGTGCTTATGCTAGAAAGTAGGAAGAGAGAGGTTTTCTTGTGGTGTTTAGATCTCAAAGCCAAAATCATCTGCAACCACACGATTCACCAGCACCATTAGCCTGGCCTTGCTATTCAGCTCTCTTGTTATTCCACAAACACTTGTCCAGGAAGATGAGGCAGTTTGTTTCAGGTACCTCAAGAAAATCCATGTATATGAACAATAACCCTATTTCCAACTAACCCTGAGAGAAAAATACCTTCTTCTCAAACAGAAGGTTCAACTACACTGTTAACTCTTCAAAACTTAAGCTGAAACCCAACCATGACTATGTTTATGGTCAACCAAAAAAAAAAGCACAATGTGAGAATTGTGAGTTATCCTATTTGGGGCAAAATGAGGACTAAAGCCCAGGAGACAGCATCTTAAGACAGCGCTGAGGAACTGCTTTGAAGAGAGGGGTGAGTGGGGGGGAGGGTTAGTACAGGTGTCATTTTGGTGAAGGGGGGCACATGCAGTCAAGGACACATTTGGGCAGAGGGTTGCTGCTAGTCACGAGAAAGCTGTTGCTAGCCATGAGGGACAGATGTCTCCTTCAATGATTTTAGTGCTTTTCTAGATAAGAGGAATGCCAAGAAACTGGTCTCATAAAATCTTATCAAAATATCTATCTGTACGCCCCTGTTCTTCCCAGAGCACGGAGGGCATCATTCCACTCTGAACTCTTTTATAGAGTGTTGAAGGTCAGCAACTGCAGTGGCTAGTGACCTTGCAGAGGCAGAAGGCAACTGACAATTTTTGGCTGGCATCATGAACCATGCCAAACCCAGATCAGAACCTTTCCTCACCCCTCTAATCCCCTGCTCTGAAATGAGAGACCCTTCAAAAATCATATCTCCTAAACCTTATAAATATCCTGATTTTGTTTTCCTCCCTAAAGTCAGCTCCATTTTGATGGTCTTTTCATGAACTTGGAAAGAGGGAGAGGTCTAATTTTATGCTCAAGACCAAGTAAATTAACTGCAGTGGAATCTAGACCCAGTCAAGCTCAACTTCAGATTAGATAAAAGGGATCAAGCCCTCAGAGTAGCTACCAGACAGAGTAAGTGGAGGTCTTTCTAGGTGAAAATATTAGATAACTCTGTACTATCTTTTAACTTGGGCTGGTCAAAAAGTTAGTTTAGATTTTTCTATGTTATCTTATGAAAAAAAAAAACAGAACACACTTTTTGGCCAAAGCAATACAATGACTAGCATGAAATACAAAGTTATGAAAAATGAGAAGAAATAGGAAAATCTGACCAACAGTCAAAAGAAACAGCAATAGAAGTAGAATCACAGGCAGCTCAAAGAATCAGTAAATAGATCTTAAAAGAATTATTATATATATGTTAAGCAATTAAGATAAAAAGATTAACCAAAGTGGTTAGAAAGATGAAATATAACCCCCAAAAAATCAAAATAAGAATGCTAGAACTAAAAAAGATGATATTTAAAATGAAAATATTTATTGGTGACCTTAGCAATAGAAAGAATACAGATAAAGAAAAGACTAGCTAATTAAAAATTAGGTGAACAAAAATTATCCCAAAGTCAAGTTATTACATGGCTACCATACCTCAGCTTTTCTGTCAGTCTTTTCATCTTTGGAAACAGGATAGACTTTCTTGTTTAAAATACAAACCTCTCTTTTTTTTTTTTTTTGAGGGGGCAATGATTTTTATCTTTCCTTGTCATGAAATCTTGGCTATAAAATCTGATCACCAACTATAATTTTTCCATCAGAAAAATACCTCGCTTCTGAGCCCCCAAACTCAGACCATCCTATTCGTCCCTCTATATTCCTATTTTCACTATTCATACTAAAATGTAGTCAGTCAGTACCTGCCTCCTCTCACTTAAGTGCCTTTTCAGGATACAGGAGAGGTTTTGTTTGTTATCTGTGACCAAACATTTCAAACAAGTATCTGGCACACTGTCAGCATTTAATATTTGTTTAACAAACTGAAATATCTGGTGATACAAAATTTTACATCATTATAAAGATTTTTAAAGTTACATTAAAAATCAAATAGCTCTCAAATGCCACTGAACTCATACACTTTGACAAAATTCAAAATAAAGACTTTCTTGTAAGAGATCATTAAATCCAAAATAAAGGTTACTAAATCCAAATATTTTAAAAGTCTGATTTTTTAAATTTAATCCACTGTTTTATGTTTAACAAGTGCAGTTTAAAAAAATGGCTGGAAAAATATTCTTCTTTAAATGAGATTTTAAAATATATTAAGGAAAGTTTATACAAACTGAACATTATTAGTCCATGCTTTTATAGAGGTAGAATAAAAGAAAACATAATGCTAAAATTAAGGTATGAAAATCATTGCTTTAAGAGATGATGTATTAAATAAAAAATCTTTACATGTCAAAGACATTATTGAGCATGTAATCTGATAAAACCAGCTTAAATATTTTCATTTTTAAGGTATAAACAACTCATTTTTATATGAAAGGAACTATAAGAAGTCATTTAATGTGTAGGATTAGGAAAAAGGATGCTTTTCTGTATTTTTATGGAGCTTATTCAGACAGATATCAATATAAATGCTGCTAGAATACAGAGTAAGAGAACAGTACACAATTATATAAATGGCATTAAAAAATAAACCTAAACTCACAAGATAAAACACACTGGTTCTAAATTATATAACCTTAAATCATTTGCTTCTGAACACCTATGAACTTTCCATGAAAATAATGGACTTCAGTGTTCATTTACTGCAAGGTTAGACAGGCTGATATGATAGCTCGGAAGTCAGTTGCTAAATAAAACTGCATACCTCACCATAAGAGCAAAAGTGATTTGCCTTAACTGTGGATAATACCTTATGATACCGTAAAAAATGCTCAGGAAACTGCTGTGTATGTGTCACCAGCGTTCACTGGAAAATTATTCTTCAATCGTTACAGACAACCAAGACCTAAATCAAACCGTTTACGATTATACAGTGGAAGTGACAAATAGATTCAAGGCGTTAGATCTGATAGACAGAGGGCCTGAAGAACTATGGATGGAGGTTCCTGACGGCTGTACAGGAGGCAAGGATCAAGACCAGCCTCAAGGAAAAGAAATGCAAAAAGGCTGTCTGAGGTGGCCTTACAAATAGCTGTGAATAGAAGAGAAGTGAAAGGCAAAGGAGAAAATACCCATCAGAATACCCATCTGAATGCAGAGTTCCAAAGAATAGCAGGCAGAGATAAGAAAGCCTCCCTCAGCAATCAATGCAAAGAAATAGAGGAAAACAATAGAATGGGAAAGTCTAGAGATCTCTTCAAGAAAATTCGAGATTACAAGGGAATATTGCACGCAGAGATGGGCTCAATAAAGGACAGAAATTGTATGGACCTAACAGAAGCAGAAGATATTAAGAAGATGCGGCAAGAATACACAGAACTGTACAAAAAAGAGCTTCACAACTCAGATAATCATGATGGTGTGATCACCAACATAGAGGCAGACATCTTGGAATGTGAAGTCAAGTGGGCCTTAGGAAGCATCACTACGAACAAAGCTAGTGGAGGTGATGGAACTCCAGTTCAGCTAATTCAAATCCTAAAAGATGATGTTGTAAAAGTGCTGCACTCAATATGCCAGCAAATCTGGAAAACTCAGCAGCGGCCACAGGACTGGAAAAGGTCAGTTTTCAGTCTAGTCCCAAAGAAAGGCAATGCCAAAGAATTCAAACTACCGCAAAATTGCACTCATCTCCCACACTAGCATGCTGCTGCTGCAAAGTTGCTTCAGTCGTGTCTGACTCTGTACGACCCCATAGATGGTAGCCCACCAGGCTCCACTGTACCTGGGATTCTCCAAGCAACAACACTAGAGTGGGTTGCCATTTCCTTCTCCAGTGCATGAAAGTGAAAAGTGAAAGTGAAGTCGCTCAAATGTGTCCGACTCTTCACGATCCCATGGACTGCAGCCTAATGGGCTCCTCCGTCCATGGGATTTTCCAGGCAAGAGTACTGGACTGGATTGCCATTGCCTTCTCCGCAACACTAACACAGTAATGCTCAAAATCCTCCAAGCCAGGCTTCAACAGTACGTGGACCGTGAACTTCCAGACGTTCAAGCTGGTTTTAGAAAAGGCAGAGGAACCAGAGATCAAATTGCCAACATCCACTGGATCATCAAAAAAGCAAAAGAGTTCCAGAAAAACATCTATTTCTGCTTTATTGACTATGCCAAAGCCTTTGACTGTGCTGACCACAACAAACTGGAAAATTCTTAAAGAGATGGGAATACCAGACCACCTGACCTGCCTCCTAAGAAATCTGTATGCAGGTCAAGAAGCAACAGTTAGAACTGGACATGGAACAACAGACTGGTTCCAAACAGGAAAAGGAGTATGTCAAGGATGTCTACCGTCACCTTGCTTATTTCACTTATATGCAGAGTACATCATGAGAAACGCTGGGCTGGATGAAGCATAAGCTGGAAGCAAGACTGCTGGGAGAAATATCAATAACCTCAGATATGCAGATGACACTGCCCTTATGGCAGAAAGTGAAGAACTAAAGAGTCTCTTGATGAAAGTGAAAGACGAGAGTGAAAAAGTTGGCTTAAAACTCAAAATTTAAAAAAACAAAAACAAAAAAACTCAACATTCGGAAAACTAAGATCATGGCATCTGGTCTCATCACTTCAGGGGAAATAGATAGGGAAACAGTCGAAACAGTGACAGACTATATTTTGGGGCTCCAAAAGCACTGCAGATGGTGACTGCAGCCAGGATATTAAAAGATGCTTGCTCCTTGGAAGGAAAGTTATGACCAACCTAGACAGCATATTAAAAAGCAGAGACATCACTTTGATGACAAGGGTCCATATAGTCTTGTGCTGCAGTCCATGGCATTGCAAAGAGTCGGACACGACTGAGCGACTGAACTGAAGACTCAAAACATTTATATACGAATACTGCACTATGCTATATTCCCCAAAACAAAGTTTGGTAATGCAAAATGTTAAATGTTAAAATGGTAATGCAAAAGCAGAAATGCGATCAAATTTCTTTTGTGGTGTGGATATGTGTCTGTGTGTATGCTGGTGGAGGAGACTAAAAAGAAAAGATATTTTCCATTAAAGGCTCTAACAAACTTGAGAAAGCCATCTAAAAGCACGATCAGTTTACAGCACACATGCAATCAAAATTAAATGCAAAGAGGGTGTTCTAAGCATCTTGCTGGTTTGAAAAATGCAATTTCCTCCAATGTATTAATTAGGCCACAAATTGAGAATATCATAAATAAATGGTTATGCATATATTTAAAATGGGCTTAACTACTCAGAGAAATTCTTTATCTTATTTTTTAGCTATGCATTCAGGTTTCAAGCACAAGAAAGAAAGAGTTTAATGTATTTGAAGGTTTGTACTTAGCAATACAAAACTGGGTACTGTTCTCTTCACTCTAAGAAAGGCACACCTTTTCCTCCCAGAGCAACTTTCTTCTCAAACAGGGTACCTTTCTCCTCACTAAGAAAGCCATACCTCTTCCTTCCCAGGGTAACTTTCTCCATCTCTTTACTAGGCATTGCTTTTTATTTCCCGTATTTTAATTAATTCTTCTGATTATGTAACAGAATAACTAAATTCCAATTAGCACTCATCCTCTTAATACCTTTGTTAATGGATTATTCCCAAGTAACCAGGCAAATAATCTAAAAAGTAGCCTTGGAGACTAGGCTTGCAGAGTAGCTCCAGACACTTGTTAAGTGAAGAGGGTAAGGGGTTGGCACTCCATCAAAGAGCAAATGCTAAATGCCAGGCTGGATGAAGCACAAGCTGGAATCAAGATTGCAGGGGAAAATATCAATAACCTCACATATGCAGATGATACCACTGTTATGGCAGAAAGCAAAGAGGAACAAAAGAGCCTCTTGATGAAGGTGAAAAGGAGAGTGAAATAGCTGGCTTAAAACAACATTCAAAAAACTAAGATTACGGCATCTGGTCCCATCTCCTCATAGCAAGTAGATGGGGAAACAATGGAAACAGTGACAGACTTTATTTTCTTGGGCTCTAAAATTACTGCAGACTGTAACTGCAGCCATGAAATTTAAAAGACACTTACTCCCTGGAAGAAAAGCTATGACAAACCTAGAAAGTGTATTAAAAAGCAGAGATATCAGTTTGATGACAGGGGTCCATATAGTCAAAGTTATGGTTTATGCACTAGTCTAATACGGATATGAGGTGAAGGTGAAGGTGAAGTCGCTCAGTCGTGTCCGACTCTTTGCGACCCCATGGACTGTAACCTACTAGGCTTCTCTGTCCACAGGATTCTCCAGGCAAGAATACTGGAGTGGATTGCCATTTCCTTCTCCAGGGGATCTTCCCTGGACCTAAAGAAGGATAAGCACCGAAGAATTGATGCTTTCAAACTGTGCTGTTGGAGAAGGCTCTTGAGAGTCCCTTGGACTGCAAGGAGATTGAAAACCCAGGAGATCAGTCCTGGGTGTTCTTTGGAAGGACTGACGCTGAAGCTGAATCCCCAGTATTTTGGCCACCTGATGTGAAGAGCCGACTCATTGAAAAAGACCCTGATGCTGGGAAAGATTGAAGGCAGGAAGAGATGGGGATGACAGAGGACGAGAAGGCTGGATGGCAGCACTGATGCAATGGACATGAGTTTGAACGAGCTCTGGGAGATGGTGAAGGACAGGAAAGCCTGGTGTGCTGCAGTCCATGGGGTGGCAAAAGTCGGATACAACTGAGTGACTAAACGACGACAACAAAAGAGCAAAAGAAAACTGGAGTAGATATGGGTGGATGGTTGAGAGTCACGAACAATGAAAATGCAATACAAGCATTAGGCCACAAAATCTCACTCAAGTCAGGTTCATGTTAGAGTAACATACTTGGAAGGAAAGGAAGGTTTTACAAAATGTACATGATTAATCAAACAACTATAAGCTTACTCTGACAGAGTAAAGAGATTTTTCTAAGATATACTTTTTCTTTGCTGCAAAGAGGATGGGCTATGGGGCTTATTGTATCCTATGAGTCTGTCAGTCCTACCCCTGAGGAAGAGCACACTGTGATCATACACATTCTCTTCCCTGTCCCTCTCAATAGCTGCTAGACTGCTGGCTGGAAATAAGATTTTCAAGCCTGTTTCAAATAGAGAACACGCAACCTCTTGTCTTTCACATCTGGAAGAACTCATGCATAACATTTCTCAATGTTCCTTTAATAGTTTGTATGATACCACTATGAAAGTTTCTTTGGGTTAGGAAAGAGTAAGTGTATTTCTCAAAATATTACAGTAATTTATCTTTTTCTTCACCCATAAAATGAGAATATTAGTATCCATATCAACTAGTCATTATGCAAACTAAACGAAATAATGCTTTTAAAGTGATTAGCACATTGCCTAACATACAAATGTTCAATGCTTGCTAGACAGCATCATCATCAAAGATAATTTATATTGACTATTTGACCACATAGTATCAGAGGAGTTAGCATAAATGTTGAATACTAAAATTTTTATCTTCAATACCTGGCATGCAGCCAATAAATATGATTTGAGACTATAGATTCCTCTCAAGGTGAGTTACAGAACTACGTTATTTAGCAGTGTGATCACACACATATGTGTCCCTTTCAATCTCCTGCCACTTTCTCTCAAACTCTGGAGACCTAAAGAAGGATAAGCACCGAAGAATTGATGCTTTCAAACTGTGCTGTTGGAGAAGGCTCTTGAGAGTCCCTTGGACTGCAAGGAGATTGAAAACCCAGGAGATCAGTCCTGGGTGTTCTTTGGAAGGACTGACGCTGAAGCTGAATCCCCAGTATTTTGGCCACCTGATGTGAAGAGCCGACTCATTGAAAAAGACCCTGATGCTGGGAAAGATTGAAGGCAGGAAGAGATGGGGATGACAGAGGACGAGAAGGCTGGATGGCAGCACTGATGCAATGGACATGAGTTTGAACGAGCTCTGGGAGATGGTGAAGGACAGGAAAGCCTGGTGTGCTGCAGTCCATGGGGTGGCAAAAGTCGGATACAACTGAGTGACTAAACGACGACAACAAAAGAGCAAAAGAAAACTGGAGTAGATATGGGTGGATGGTTGAGAGTCACGAACAATGAAAATGCAATACAAGCATTAGGCCACAAAATCTCACTCAAGTCAGGTTCATGTTAGAGTAACATACTTGGAAGGAAAGGAAGGTTTTACAAAATGTACATGATTAATCAAACAACTATAAGCTTACTCTGACAGAGTAAAGAGATTTTTCTAAGATATACTTTTTCTTTGCTGCAAAGAGGATGGGCTATGGGGCTTATTGTATCCTATGAGTCTGTCAGTCCTACCCCTGAGGAAGAGCACACTGTGATCATACACATTCTCTTCCCTGTCCCTCTCAATAGCTGCTAGACTGCTGGCTGGAAATAAGATTTTCAACCCTGTTTCAAATAGAGAACACGCAACCTCTTGTCTTTCACATCTGGAAGAACTCATGCATAACATTTCTCAATGTTCCTTTAATAGTTTGTATGATACCACTATGAAAGTTTCTTTGGGTTAGGAAAGAGTAAGTGTATTTCTCAAAATATTACAGTAATTTATCTTTTTCTTCACCCATAAAATGAGAATATTAGTATCCATATCAACTAGTCATTATGCAAACTAAACGAAATAATGCTTTTAAAGTGATTAGCACATTGCCTAACATACAAATGTTCAATGCTTGCTAGACAGCATCATCATCAAAGATAATTTATATTGACTATTTGACCACATAGTATCAGAGGAGTTAGCATAAATGTTGAATACTAAAATTTTTATCTTCAATACCTGGCATGCAGCCAATAAATATGATTTGAGACTATAGATTCCTCTCAAGGTGAGTTACAGAACTACGTTATTTAGCAGTGTGATCACACACATATGTGTCCCTTTCAATCTCCTGCCACTTTCTCTCAAACTCTGGGCCAGTCTCAATCCAGACTTTTACATTAAAATCATTCAGGCAAGCTGGGAATAAAAATGTAATTCTAAATGGTTCTTCACAGATATGGAACTCTAAATGTACAAGGACAAATGCAGCAGCATCTATTTGATACATTATTTTTCAACATAAATATTTTCATTAAAATCTTTGGATTAAACAGACTACCAGTCTTTTTCCCTTTTTTCATTCTATTTTACTCTTTAAGTATATAAAATAAAACAAAGATCATCAAAGGATAAATACAATTTCTTTTAACATAAAGCTTCTTTCTTGTACTCTATTCCAAATAACAACAGAAATAATTCTATATAGGTATCTCCTGCTTTTCAAAAGTTCACTTTACACCATGTCCCTTTAACAAAAGACCTACATTATTATGTTTTCCCTAACAGAAATAAATTTGAAGAGGATTTTTGCTTTTACAAGAAAAGGTAAAAAGCAAAAGTAGCATTCAGTGTTTGTTTTGGAGAGTGCCACACTCCTTTCCTAGGATTCACACTAGGCATCTCAGCATCAAGCCACGAGAGTTATGAATTGCATCTACACTTTATATCAATTTAGCTTATGCATCTTTAGCAAGATGTGTTCAAAGCTAACTTTCTTCGCTTTACACCATTTCAGCTTACAAAAAGTTTCACAGAACACTCCACTTTCAGATAGCAAGGGAACCCAGCTTACGTGTTATGATACTTTCTCCAGCCTAATACTTCTGTGGCTAAAAGTATTTTCCAAGACTTTCTGTAACTAGGGTACGACATAATCTGCATTCAGCTATGCGGAGGTGTTGAATGAAGACTTGTAAGGAGGAACTGGACAGCATGGGTCGGGTTGGGGGTGGAGGACAGGAACAGAATGGTAGTGAAGTGGTTATTCATCTGGGGCTGTCAGTGGTGGCTACCTGAGTGGGCCAGGGATATTGGGGCTTATAAGGCCTGCAGTGGGGAAGACAGCTTTTATAGCAGGCCAGTTCTAAGGTGGTGTGGTTCTATAAGTTGTTTCTGGAAGTTCAAAATGTAGCCTATCCTTTAGCTCTGCCATTGTGTCTGGAAATCCTCTTATTTTCTTTAGTAAATTCTTTCTGCTTAAACAAGCTTATCTGGATTCTGTTGTCTGAAACTAAGAACCTTGACCAATACTCAGAAAATAAAAAACATTTCAATGAAACTCAATAAACTCATCTAATAAAGTTCAAAAATATACACAACTAAAAACAGTTTTGAGGTCTTCACCAGTTTCATATTTGCTCATTGCAAGTAGATTTGAAATATTATTATTTAATAGTAGTGGTAATACAAGAAGTAACTTCTAAGAATCACTTTATAGATCAATGGCCATTAATCAAGAGGTCTCTTTTAGACAGTCTCTTCAGCAAGCAGTGTAGGCAAAGTTGGACAGTCACATGTAAATCAATGAAATGAGAACATATCCTCACACCATACTCAAAAATAAACTCAAAACGGCTTAAAGATTTAAACATAGGACATGATCCCATAAAACTAGAAGGGAACGTAGGCAAGATATTCTCTCACATAAATTGTACCACTGTTTTCTTAGGGCAGTCTCCCAAGGCAATAGAAGTAAAAGGAAAAATAAACAAATGGAACCTAATCAAATATAAGCTTTTGCACAGCAAACGAAACCATAAGCAAAAGAAAAAACAACCTACAGACTGGGAGAAAATATTTGCAAAGATGACAACCACCACCACCACCACCACCACCAAGGGACTAATATCCAAACGATACAAACAGCTCATGCAACTCAGTAACAAAAAACCCAATTCAATCAAAAAATGGGCAGAAGATCTAAATAAACAACCTAAATAAGTCTCCAAAGACAACATACAGATGGCTGACAGGCACATGAAAAGATGTTCAATATCACTATTAGAGGAACGTAAATCAAATCTCAGTTGGTAAAGAGTCTGCCTGCAATGCGGGTGCCCTGGGTTTGATCCCTGAGTTGGGAAGATCCCCTGGAGAAGGACATGGCAACCCACTCCAGATTTGCCTGGAGAAGTCCATGGACAGAGGAGCCTGGTGGGCTACATACAGTCCATGGGGTCACAAAGAGTCGGACATGACTGAACGGTAAAGAGTCTGCCTGCAATGCAGGTGCCCTGGGTTTGATCCCTGGGTTGGGAAGATCCCCTGGAGAAGGACATGGCAACCCACTCCAGATTTGCCTGGAGAAGTCCATGGACAGAGGAGCCTGGTGGGCTACATACAGTCCATGGGGTCACAAAGAGTCGGACATGACTGAATAACTAACTTTCACTTTTCAAATCAAAACTACAAGGTACCAGCTCACACCAGTCAGAATGGTCACCATTAAAAATCTACAAATAACAAATGCTGAAGAGGATGTGGAGAAAAGGGAATCCTCCTACATTGGTATAGCTACTATGGAAAGCGGTACGGAGATTGCTAAAAAAACTAAAACTAGAGCTACCATATGATTCAGCAATCCCACTCCTAGGAACATATCTAGAAAAAATTATAACTCAAAAAGATACACGTACCCCTATGTTCATAATAGCACTATTCATAGTAACCAAAACATGAAAGCAACCTAAATGTCGACAGATGAATGGATAAAACAGATGAGCTACAGATTTACACAACGGACTACTCCTTAGCCATAGAAAAAAATGAGACAATACCATTTGTAGCAACAAGGATGGACCTAGAGACTGTCATACTAACTGAAATAAGTCAGAGGACAAATATCGTATGACATCAATTATACGTGGAATCTAAAATATGACACAAATGAAATTACCTACAAAAAAGAAACAGACCCGTGGATACAGAGAACAGACTGTGGTTTGGTGTAGCAGGGAGGGATGGAGTGGGTGGCTGGGATTAGCAGATGCAAAGTATTCTATACAGAATGGATAAACAACAAGGTCCTACCGTATACCACAGGGAACTATACTCAACATCGTATAATAAACCATAAAGAAAAAGAATATGAAAAAGAATGTATATATATGTATAACTGAATCACTCTGCTATAAAGCAGAAATTAACACATTTGTAGATCAACCACACTTCAATAAAATAATTTTTTTAAAAACGAGGTCATTTTTAACACTCAAGGATTATGAATATCAAAACACAAAGTCTAGGAGTTAAAGGCTGGAGTCTGTAATTTCAACTGACCAAATAACTTCAGTTTCTATTAATAAAAAGCAGAACTAGAAAGTCTGGGATAAACAATGGGAAAAATGAAATTCTGCTTTTCACCAATTAAATACATGAATATAATGGGTGCTTAACAATCCTAAGTCTGGGATTTAGATATTTTTTTAAACCATAAAACCAACTTTGATGAAAAAAAGACTTTCTCATAACATCAAAAAATAGCTAAAACATTTTTGGATATAAAATAATTATTGGCTCAAAATGAACTGAAAAAACTCATTAAGAAATCATATAATCTTTTGTATGTTGGTATGAACAAATTATTTAAAAGAATCAAGTTGAAGAGTCAAAGTTCATATGACCATAATCTGTTTCACAGTTTCTGACGATACAGTTTTCAATAAAAATTTTCATTTTGAAGAAATAATTAGTATTTTTTAAACCATGTAATTAAATTTTAAAATGATAAAAAATACCTATAATACCTATGTAAATTTATACATTGGTAAGGAAAGGTCCACATTTTGTTAACATTCTAAGTCTCCGGTATATACTATAAACTTAGTGTTAATACACATTTAGAAATTATTTAAGAAAAATTAATGTATTTTAGTAATAACATTTCTGGCTACATTGTAGGTGTTTTCACATATTATATCTTACTAATCTATATAACTAGTCTTCAACACAGAGAGAATAACCATTTTTCTTAAAGCAGTTAATTAGTCTTCAGTACTTATTACCCAGGTAAGCTGAACAAAGTAACAAACTATGGAGTGGCAGAACCAAATGTGAATCTAGATTTGTCTAACTTTTCTAAAGCACCTACTTATTTCTGTTAGAGCAGGCTGAATCTTTCAAGACAGGTGCACCATCAGTTTCTTCATTATTTTTCTCATAGGAATATAAAATATTATACCAAATAATCATCTTATTTCCATCTAAATTGAGTGTTAAGAATCAGTGAGAGGAGCAGGACATTTCACTTCTATCCATTAATTATATGATAAGTAACAGTGAGTTTATAAAGAAATATCACTATGTAAACATGGTTTCCTAATACTTTCTCTTCTCAACTTTCTGATGTCTACTGACTTATTAAAACAGATCTATTCAACAGACAGATTCGATAGACTGTCAAAGGCAATAGTCTTTTTCATTTATCACAAGCCTGGTAATTAATTCATTAGCCTGCCAATCAACCACACTACTAGAGAGATTTGTGAAAGTAGAATGAAACAGCTTACCGTGCACAATGACGTCTCTGTGATTTTTAGGATAAAATCTGAAGAAAATTCCAAATCCGAGACAGACGTCGTATGACAATCTATATGCTATCCATTAAAAAAAGAGTAGAGAGAAGGATTTAGTAAAAATAGTAAAAACAAAATCAGAAACGCATAAATATTTCTTTTTATGCAAAAAATTACTATAAAACAATGCTTTGTAAACTTTAACCACCCACACTCCACTTTGGGAATTATTTCTAAACTTAAGGGCTACTGCTGCTGCTGCTGCTAAGTCACTTCAGTCGTGTCCGACTCTGTGAGACCCCATAGATGGCAGCCCACCAGGCTTCCCCGTCCCTGGGATTCTCCAGGCAAGAACACTGGAGTGGGTTGCCATTTCCTTCTCCAGTGCATGAAAGTGAAAAGTGAAAGTGAAGTCACTCAGTCGTGTCCGACTCTTAGCAACACCATGGACTGCGGCCCACCAGGCTCCTCCATCCATGATATTTTCCAGGCAAGAGTGCTGGAGTGGGGTGCCATTGCTTTCTACTAGCACTAATATTTAATTACATCTTCTTTAAATCAAATTAGTATTTTTTACTTACACTTGTCATATGAATAATATATATCGAATCATGGCTCTGTTGTGCTAAAGTTGAAAACATGTGCTATTTAAAAGAACAAGGTGTTTTAAAATTCATTTTTGTAAGTGAATTTGAAGTTTGTTAGATATTAAGAACAACCATAACAATTCCAACCAATGAACGAAATCAACTATGAAGATTCACTTCAGGGAAAAAAATAGCCAAATATCCTTATTTTCCTGTTCTGTCCTAGTTCAAAGCCTTTTCTATTTCACTATGGAGAGTAGATGGACTCGGGTACAGCAGTGTGACCAAAGGATGCTGTGCTGTGAAGGCTGTCATTGGCATTTGGCTGAACATGAATAGGTTATAACACAGTGAACACAATTCACAGGACTACTTGAGGCATTACTCTATTAAACAGTGAGAAAATTTTAAAGAAGCTACATTGTGGTTGCCTTTTATTTATAACAGGATTAGGGAATACAGAATAGGCAACATATACCTAAACAAACAAAAAGAGAAAGGATATGTATACTTTTTAAATACCTTTGTTTATCAGTCCTAAATTTTTGATTTCAACTATTTTATTTACCCATAGCATTTTTTGGAATTAAGACAAGAAATAACTAGAGAGAAAAATCAGTGCCACGACATGGGACCCTTCTCTTTCTGTTGCATCTTAAGACTGAATTGGCTATAACCATACACCCTTCCCTGAGTGGAAGAATCCAAATAAATCCTTTACATTCAGTATACCAGGGCACTAAACAGTTCTATAGTCATTAACCATGCTATATTTTTTTTTCTTAAAAGCTGAATGCAATTTTAATCAGCTTGTTGAGAAACTTTACATATTAAGACTTTATCCACTTAAGAAAATTAATGAACTTTTACTGATTATCTGTTGAATACTTTGTGTCAATAATAATTATTGATACTATGAAAGTAACAGTGTGACTAAAGAGAGACAGTGTTCTGAATTTAACACTAAACAAGCTATATTTATTTAATTATACAATTGAAATAGATAAGAGTCTTTCATTAAAACCAACAGTACTATCACTAACTGCAAAAGTACTCAACCTATGCAAATTAGACATAGCAAATTGTCAATAAAACTAGAGATTAATATGGTGAAGAATATAAAATTAAAATAGCAGGGTTTTAGACTCATGGACATAGTCACTATAATTACTTAATCTGAACAGGCTGGAAGAAATCTGAATGAGAAGTTAAACTGTGTGAAACATACATGAATGAATAACCTGGCTGTAAATAAGAAGCTATGAACTAAGGGCAGGAGGCGGTGGTAAAGCAGAAATGACAATAGAACAGGACTTTCTGCCTTTAGTAAGTCAATGATTCAAGCTTTCAGTGTAAGAAACTTTACTACATAAAGAGAAGTGATTCCAAATGGATGGCAGAGTCAACTGGTAAATATTATGATATCAAGTTGCTTTAATTAAAATGAAGAATGATTAGTTTTGAAAACCCATACTTAAAATCAATTCATTAATTTGAAATACTAACCTCATAAATGAAAAATAAGAAAAAGCCACACTGTTAAAGAAAATTAGTAAAGTACCCACCTTAATACTACAGGCATCTGAAATAAGTGTCTCTGGATCTAAAATATCCACCACAGCCTCTGGAACGACTGCTTTCTTCATGCAGGACATGTTGAAGCCATAGACGTCATCCCAAAAAGCAATTCTATCAGCATGCTTATTCATATCACTTACTGCCACAAGGCTGACAGTGCAAATATCAGGGTAGACTGTAACAAACAAAAAACCCAACAATTCAGTATTATCTCCCTTTACAACAAAATACAATCATTAAGGCTAAACAGAAATATCAAATCCAAAATAGAGATTACTAGCAATGGAGGGTAGGAAGATTAAAATAAGGATTTCAATGATGAGCTCCTGTTCAAATTATTTTAAAAGGGTGACACAATCTTGAATTTATTAATATTAAACATGCTGACCGTAATTACTAAATTTTTACCTTATATGTTCCTCTGAAACGTGTAAAGACAAGTCATTTCTAAAGATGTTATGTGACATGTAAAGAAAATTATGGGACACAATTTTATAGTCGTGCAGGAGACCAGTTCATATTACCCTCTCTTATTTATCATAAAAGGTAAATATTTATGAGCACTAAATATGTGCCAATAAGTTACTCTAATTTACAGAGTGTGGATACATGACCCTACTCAAAGTTACATTTATACAATTTTGACAAATAAACTGACAATTATTTGTGATGTAATAAATACTAAGAAAGCAGAAGCATAAGGTACTGAGAGACCTACAGAAAAGAAAAAAATAACCAGCTAACTCAGGAAACAAGGATATTATTACGATGAGAGCTGAAGAACAAGTAAGTTTGGAATGGGTGGGGGGAGATATGTTCTAGATAGGGTGGGCAGTGGGCATCTAGGAACATAATATACACTCCAACTTGAGAGGAATAAGTAAGGAATATTAAGTTACAAAGGTAAGTAGACACCAAAAAAAATAAAGCCAGTGCTGAGTAAACCACATTAATAAACTGGACTTTATTCTGAGAATAAAGATAACCCAGTGAAAATTTTTATATGAGGAAGCACCGGGTCAAATTTTGGTTTCAGAAAAGCCACCTGGAGTGCAATGTGGAGAATAAACGGTAGGAAGCAAGACTTAAGAGGCACTTGTAATAACTCAGCTGACCTGAAGTAGAGTGACAGCTGTGGGAATGGAAAGGAGGGGATACAGTCAAGGGAAGTTTAGGAGGCAGAACTTAGAGACTAAGACAGGCTGGCTATGAAAGTGAGAAACAGGAAGAGGCAAGGATGACACGATTTATACTTAGTGATTGGGCAAACTACGGTACTAACCAGGGCAACAGGGAATAAAATAAGGGCAGATTCAAGAGGACTATGAGAGTTTAATGCTTAGACAAATAGGTAAAAATACCCAATTACCAGCTGATACATAGGCCTGGAATTCAAAAGTGGTGATCTGGATTCAATACCAAGAGAGTAAGTGTTAAGAGAGGTAGGGGAATAGTGTGGTTAGAGAAGACGCTCTTCTATTTTATTTATTTAGTTTTGGCTCTGCTGGTCTTCATTGCTGTGTGGCCTTTTCTGTAGTTTCGGAGAACGGGGGCTACTCTCTAGTTGTGGTGCGTGAGCTTCTCACTGCGGGGGCCTCTTTTGCTGCAGAACATGGGCTCTAGAGCACAGGCTCGGCAGTTGTGGCGCGTGCACTTAGTAGCTCCAGATCTTCTCAGATAAGGGAATGAAACTGTGTCCTTTGCATTGCCAGGTGGATTCTTTGCCACTGAGCCACCAGGTAAGCTGAGAGAAACCCTCTTCTAGTAATAAGTAAAAGTCTATAACACAAAATTTTTAAAATATTGATGCTCTTTTTTTTTGGACTAATAATAAAAATTAACTATGTCCTTCAAATGTCAACATTTAGGGAATCTGTATCAACACAATGAAAACAAGTACATGTGTGCCAAAGAAACAAAAGAAATAATTTCACTATTATTAACTTAGCCTTCAGATTTAAACATCAGAGAAATAACCCTCCTCCCTCCGAACTTTCTCTCCACAGCTGTAGGAATTTTATTATTCAATGATAGCGGTACTAAATTATCTTCTAAATAAAGCCCATGATAAGATCTGTTGACAACAAAGCAACTGCTTCTTCCAAACCTGACATCTGAGATACCTAGAAAAAAACCCTGGTGCTATGACACTGATAAGAAGTTCCCCAAGTCTTGTCTAAAGCAGCCAGTGAGTCAGGTGTGATAGCTGCACTGGGCTGGAGTCGACTGCTGGGTAACCTGAATTACTTCTATTTTCCTCTTTCTCCACTAATGTGGTAAGCCTCTTGACTGTGTTTAAACTTCTGATTGATATAAATTCTTCAAAGTAAAAGATATGCTACTGCAAATGGTGATTCAGCAAGAGTTATCTGCTACAGGAAAGGCATGCATGTTTAGTTTCCTGAACCAGGACCTTACGATGAGGAACACTGAAGAAGAAATAAAAGCAACTTTAGATATCCCCTGGAGAAGGAAATGGCATTCCACTCCAGTATTCTTGCCTGGAGAATCCCATGGACTGAGGAGACTGGTAGGCTACAGTCCACGGGGTCGCAAGAGCTGGACGCGACCTAGCAACTAAACCACCATCAAGTTTACACTTTGTCAGACTTAATATGACCATCACAGAAGCCTTCCAACATTAGGTCCTGTAGTTTCACCCTTAAAGAGGAACATAATAGATCAGGGGTCAGCAAACATTTTATATAAAGTGACTATATTAGATTTTATAGGCTATATGGTCTTTACTGAAACTATTCATCTCTGGTGCTATGATGTAAAAGCCCCACAGATAATTATAAATACACGAGCATGGCTATTTTCTAATAAAACTTTACCTACAAAAATAAGCAGGACACTAGGTATCAGTTCAGTTTAGTCCCTCAGTCATGTCCAACTCTTTGCGACCCCATGGACTGCAGTCATGCATGCCAGGCTTCCTTGTCCATCATCACCAATTCCCAGAGCTTGCTCAAACTCATGTCCATCAAGTTGGTAATGCCATCCAACCATCTCATCCCCTGTCGTCCTCTGCTCCTCCCACTTTCAGTCTTTCCCACCATCAGGGTCTTTTCAAATGACTCAGTTCTTTGCATCAGGTGGCCAAAGTATTGGAGTTTCAGCTTCAACATCAGTCCTTCCAATGCATATGCAAGACTGATTTCCTTTAGGATGGACTAGTTAGATCTCCTTGCAGTCCAAGGGACTCTCAAGAGTCTTCTCCAACACCACAGTTCAAAAGCATCAGTTCTTTGGCGCTCAGCTTTCTTCATAGTCCAACTCTCACATCCATACATGACTACTGGAAACACCGTAGCTTTGACTAGATGGATCTTTGTTGGCAAAGTAACATCTCTGCTTTTTAACATGCTGTCTAGGTTGGTCATAACTTTTCTTCCAAGGAGCAAGCGTCTTACGGATATTCCTAACACAGATGAGGCAGTGTACATTCAAGCCACTTAACATGGTTCATGGAGTTCTTCTATTTTAGAATATTAATAAAAATCTTAGTGGACTTAAAATACTATCTAGCCTTTTGTAGAAATGTCTGAAGTCAGGCACTGAGTCAAGTAATATGATGTACTCATTAGAAATAGCATTAAGAAGTAAGGATAAATTTTCTACTGTTTTTATAAAGAAAAACTCAGTTACTAAAATTAATTAAAAAGCAATTCTGATATTAGAGAAATGCAAATCAAAACTACAATGAGGTATCACCTCACACCAGTCAGAATGACCATCATTAAAAATTCTACAAACAATAAATCCTGGAGAGGATGTGGAGAGAAGGGAACCCTCTTGCTACTGGTGGGAATATAAATTGATATAGTCACTATGGAGACTCCTTAAACAGCTAGGAACAGAACTACCATACAACACAAAAATCTCACTACTGGGCATATATCCTGAGAAAACCATAATTGAAAGAGATGCATGTACCCAAATGTTTGTGGCAGCACTTTTTACAATAGCCAGTACGTGGAAGTAACCTAGATGCCCATCAACAGATGAATCTTACAGAAATCATGGTGTGTGTGTGTATAATGGAATATTACTCACCTATAAAAAAGAATACATTAGAGTCAGTCCTAATGAGGTGGTTGAACCTAGAGCTTATTATATTGAGTAAAGGAAGTCACAAAGACATTGTATATTAACGCATGCTAACGGAATCTGGAAAGACAGTACTGATGAACCCATCTGCAGGGGAGCAATGGAGACAGAGACACAGGGAACAGACTTGTGGACACAGCTGCAGAAGGAGAGGGAGACGAATCGAGAGAATAGCATGGAAACATATATATCACCATATGTAAAATAGATAGCGAGTGGGAATTTGCTGTGTGACACAGGGAGCTCAACTCAGCGCCCTGGGACAACCCAGAGGGGTGGGATGGAGAGGGAGATGGAAGGGGAGCTGAGGAGGGAGGGGACATGTATATATCTGGGGCCAGTTCATGTTGACATATGGCAAAAACCAACACAATACTGTAAAGCAATTATCTTCCAATTAGAAAAACTTGCTAACACAAGTAGCAGATTATAGGAAGTCACAATAACATATTTTAACTGTTAAAAAACAATTTAAAATATGTTGGTAATAAGAAACAGACCAAAGAGGAATATGATTTAATTTTCTGAAGTTTATTTTTCAAGCTAATTATCAAATATATTTCACAAAGATATAAAAAATCATGGCCTCTGTATTTGTTAGAATTTGGAAATAAGTTTTTTATCTTTCAGTTAGTAAGATCTACGAATATTCGTGAAAAACTTGCTATCAGTGCCTTAGGTCAATTTGATTCTTTATCCACCTCCTCACAGCTGGCTAGCATTTTGGGCCACCTGCCAGAATTCTGACTAACCCTTTACCTTTGCATTCTGACACATTTGTCATCTGATTTTTGTCAGATAGAAGCATAATTGAATAATTATTCCCTCTTGTAGGTGAAATTAACAAAGCACTGATTGGACAAAAGCCTTCTCTTAGCAGACCATTTATAAATTCATAGCTTTGACATCTGTGTCCTTCTCGATTCATTGCCCAGAATTCATTTGCCACTAGAACAGCTCACATGGTGAACAGATAAAGATGGGAAATCCTTTATTCCTTAGAAATGCCTCACAAACTTTTGGACACTAAAGGATAAGACTGAGATGCATGAAGAAACAACTCCTAGTAAACACTAGCATCATTGTTCGTATATAAATAACCAGAGAAGGAAAAGGTTTATAACAAAAAGGAGACAATAAGTAAGTCAAAACAGACTGTTCTTTTCACAGTATATGAACCACGTAGAGGAAAACTTTAGTGAAGTACTAGTCAATGATAAAATGATTGTCACACATCAAGGAAAATGTACTACTAGGTAACTACGTCATCAAATGATTGCAGAGTTTTAAAAAACTAATTTATATATAAGGTTATCTTAAAAATCAACTATTTGGAAATAGGAACATTTTCTCATCATTAACATAATAAATACTGGGCCCACACTAAAGCTTAGCTAGGCTAAATTGTTCCTGTAATAAACACTGAAAAATTATACTAAAAAAGGTAGAAAATGATAGTACCGCAATATCACTGAACAAAACCAAAATAATAAAAGTGGGGAAAATGAATCTGAAGATGAGCAAGTACACAGTGAATTATGGAAATACTGAAGGAAACCTCTCATGATGTACTCTGCATATAAGTTAAATAAGCAGGGTGACAATATACAGCCTTGACGTACTCCTTTTCCTATTTGGACCAGTCTTGTTCCACGTCCAGTTCTAACTGTTGCTTCCTGACCTGCAGAGTACATCATGAGAAACACTGGAATGGAAGAAACACCTGCTGGAATCAAGATTGCCAGGACAAATATCAATAACCTCAGATATGCAGATGACACAACCCTTATGGCAGAAAGAGGAATTAAAAAGCCTCTTGATGAAAGTGAAGGAGGAGAGCGAAAAAGTTGGCTTAAAGCTCAACATTCAGAAAATGAAGATCATGGCATCCGGTCCAGTCACTTCATGGGAAATAGATGGGGAAACTGTGGAAACAGTGTCAGACTTTATTTTTTGGGGTTCCAAAATCATTGCGGATGGTGACTCTAGCCATGAAATTAAAAGACGCTTACTCCTTGGAAGAAAAGTTATGACCAACCTAGACAGGGTATTCAAAAGCAGAGACATTACTTGGCCGACTAAGGTCCGTCTAGTCAAGGCTATGGTTTTTCCTGTGGTCATGTATAGATGTGAGAGTTGGACTGTGAAGAAGGCTGAGCACCGCAGAATTGATGCTTTTGAACTGTGGTGTTGGAGAAGACTCTTGAGAGTCCCTTGGACTGCAAGGAGATCCAACCAGTCCATTCTGAAGGAGATCAGCCCTGGGATGTCTTTGGAAGGAATGATGCTAAAGCTGAAACTCCAGTACTTTGGCCACCTCATGAGTTGACTCACTGGAAAAGACTCTGATGCTGGGAGGGATTGGGGGCAGGAGGAGAAGGGGATGACCAAGGATGAGATGGCTGGACAGCATCATGGACTCGATGGATGTGAGTCTGAGTGATCTCCGGGAGATGGTGATGGACAGGGAGGCCTGGCGTGCTGTGATTCATGGGGTCGCAAAGAGTCAGACACGACTGAGTGACTGAACTGAACTGAAGTGAAGGAAACCTCTAAGCACTATGACACAGAGTCAGTGACTGGTTATACTGAGATAAGTTATGGAAAAGTCAAGTACTATACAAAAGGAAGGTAAAAATGCCTAAATTGATTACAAACTTTTATAATGTATAAATTTAACATGAATCTCATGTTTATCAGCTATAACTCAGGAGTGGAATTAATGTTTATTGAGCAACTACTTTATGTTAAGCACCTCATTTAGACTTTTGACTGATTCTATAAAGCTAGATTATAACCTTCATTTTTCAGATAAGGAAACTGAAGTTCAGAGGAATAAAGTAACTTGCCCAAATTACTGTTCTTAATCAGCTAACTAGGAACTAGTCATCTGATGAAACAGGGATTTAATTCCAGGTCTGACTGCAAAATTTTGTGCTATATTCATGATGCCACATTTTGTGCTTTTCAAATGGAGAAAAAAGCAAAGAGGAACTCAAGTGCCCTAATGAGCACTTGTTGGAAAAGAATGAGGAAAGAGAAAAGCGTTGAGAAAGATTAGAGATTAATAAAACTTCAGGGCAAAGTAAGGAAAATGGGAACCTTCTGCCTTACCCATGCCACCTGAGTAAAGGGATGAGGTGATAAAGCAAAAAAAGACACTAAAAAGGAGGGCAACCCAGCAGAAATGGGGGATTAGTCAATACACTCTAGAGTTCAGCTTGCAAGGGAAAGGCATTCATAAACCTGGAATTCATAACAGAGGCAATTTCTTATTAGCATAGACCAGAATTCCAATGTATATATCTGCCACTCTGTTCTGCTGCCCTCTTCTGAACTGTGTGTGAGATTTCCTGTTATGAGGCAGATCTGCCTTCTTTTACAGAAGCCGAAAATGAGAAAAAGTTGCTTTCCCTCCTTTGCAAGTTAGGCACGAGTCCATGACTGAGGCTCCACTAATGATACACACCTAAATCTGTCTACTTTTCAGAGGCAGCAATACCTACTACTGTGTACTGTTGCTGTTTACTTGCTAAATCATGTCAGACTCTGCGATCTCAGGCACAGTAGCCCTCCAGGCTCCTCTGTCCATGGGATTACCCAGGCAAGAATACTGGAGTGGACCGCCATTTCCTTCTCGAGGATCTTTCCAACCCTGGGATCCAACCCGAGTCTCCGGCTAGGCAGGCGGATTCTTTACCACTGAACCACCGAAGAAGTCCACTACTGTGTACACAAATAAATTTGAAAAACAGGATGATTCCCCCAGTTTTTGGTTCAAAAGTATCTGATGTGGTTTTTTGCCGGGAGCCAGCACGGGAGATCCCACCGATGACAAGGTCATGCAGGACTCGAGGGAATCCCTGGGCCATCCGACCCATGACAAGGTCATGCGGAAGAGTCCTGATGAGCAAGGCCTCAGGACTCGACAGACCCCCTGGATCTGCTCGAGCATCTACCCCCAAACCAGAATCTGTCTGTCTTACTATTTTATGTCTTTCACCAGCTCTTCTGACATTAGCAGGGGACCACCCCGACCACATTTCTCTGGAAAGAGTTAACTTAGGGCTCTAGTTGATCAATCTCCTGGGCATGAAAGGAGTGTTTCAAACCCCCTGTTAGCATTCTAGCTTACTTGGCAGCTTTATCCAGACTCTTGCAACATTGTTGAGCCTATGCAATGCTTGCTGCCAAGTTCTCACATCCCTTATCCATTGTGTTCCTGGGAGTGCATAGAGTCAGGATGTAGAAGAAACAGTAATAGCCTTAGCATTAGCAACATTAGACTTTGAGTTAATAAGTTTTCTTTGCTGTAACCCGCTGAATCTTTACTCCATAAAAATGTAACTCTGTACTTTAAGGGTGACGCAGGCTAAGAATTTAAGAAGAAACACTTTAAGGGAAAATCACTGTTCTGGTGTTCTGGCTGACCAACCTTTTATCAAAAGGAGGTCATGGAATATCAACAGGCCTCCAGAACAGAAGATGATGTACAAGGAATAAGACTTTTGCAGGCAGGAACCTGATATTGATAAAAGTTATTACTGATGGAATGTTGAGTTGACTGCATTTTTCACCTTGCTGTATGTATAACTCAGGGTATAAAAGCCCTGAGAATAATAAAGTAAAGGGGCCTCGCTCGCTGAAGCTTGGTCACCCCATGTCTCTTTCCTTATCTTTATCTATCTTTCTTCATTTGCCAACGTCATCCATCCTGAGGATATCCCTGGACTCTGCTGAGGCTGGACCTTGGCAGTGTTTTTCAAAAGTATCCGGAATTTTAATAAAAGGTCCTAGACATTGTGATGGTCTGTCAAGATTAGGAAATAATGACTTAGGAAATGGCTGTCTGAAAACTCTGCTTTGCATAAACAAAGTTTTCAACTTGATAATCCTGACAATTAATAAATTAGAGAAGCAGTATACTGAGAAGGACCTCATAAGGAAGCTGAATTTTGTTCTGACCATATAAGAGGGGAAGAAAACTTTCATTTTACTTGTAATGAAAGGCAATGAAAACAACATTCTTTTCCAATACCAGAGAAGATGTCTCCTTTAAGGGGCCTCTACATTTCTATCCAACACTATAATTTTACAAAACTATTATCAGTTCTGAAGAAGTTTCAAAGCAACAAATTATTTCTTCGTGCTCCAACAGTATCAATTAGTCCAATTCTCGAGGATGCCAACTCTGATTATGATTAAAAGTGGAGTCTGCTAGGCTTCTACAGAGAAATTTACTCTTTTCCCTTTTATAATGAGAAGATATTTCGTGGGGGAGATTCTCAGAAACAAACAACTCAAGTATGCCATTCTTAACCAAATTTTCAGATTGTTCATGTATTTATATACATCAACCTTTTCAGTAGCTATGAAGATGGGCATGATTTTGCTCCTTAGTGCTAAGCCTTATTTTTATGATTATATATTTTGCCCAAATTCCCTTTTGTTAGGTATCAATATCGTAACTGTTTTTTCTTATTTGCTTGAGTATCTTTTTTTTGTCCTGACTTTTCTATGTAATTTTGTTTTAGGTGTACCATAGAATCAGAGTTTCTCTTGTGTTCCAACCTAAAATTCTTTTTCTTTTATAAATTAGTTTAGTCCATGTACACTACTGATATGAAAAATTTTCTTGTTCCTATCATGTTACTCTGTATCTGCAGTTTTTGTTTTGTTTTTAAGCAGTTCAACTGCACGATCTTTCCCTTTTTTCTTAAGTATTAATTCTTTTATTTACGAAGTCTGCCTTTTTTGTTCTAATAGCTAACTTTATAACTACAACCTTACAGAATATCTTCTGTTTGTCTCTTTTTAATAGTATTTACGAATCTCCTATCACGAGTAATGAAAAAGTTAGTGTATTTACTTGGTTCTTCCTCTTTCCTTTCCTCTTCTTAATCACCCATTATTTTTTAGTTATAGAGAGATATATTGATAATACTAACAAAAATTACAGAAGTGGCCATATAGCACATAGCTTTATTTTTCAAAATAGCTAGAAATCAAATTATATCATGATTCATTTGACCTGACGGAGGTAATACTGCTTCATTTTTTTTTAAAGTCAATTCTACTGAGGTAAAATTTACATGCAATAAAAACTCACTCTCTTTGCCCTTTTTGGTGTATAATCTTATGTGATTTGACAAATACGCTAGTTATACAATCACCACCACAATCAAGACACAGACAGGATTGATGACCACAAGCCTCACCATTCAATTTTAATCAACAGTATCATTTTAATATTACCTTTGTAGTGCTAAATGTACTTATAATGCTATTATGTGAGTTGTCAATTTTAAACAACATGAACAGCCAACGCTCAAATTGTGAAATAATGAATTTCATAAATTCCTACTAAAGATAAATCTGTGTAGTATTTTGACACTTTTAGTGTATAAAACATTTATACCTATACGTCAATCCTAAAATATACACTGGTTTTCAACTTCCTTGTAAAAATATGCACTGGTCATGATCTAACATTTTCCTGGCTTTCCTCCTGATTTTTTGGTTGGTTGAATGTAAAAACACTACATTTCTGATATACAATTGGTAAACTGATAATAAGCAGAAAGTAGTAAACTCACTTTCAGTAACTTTACAAAACTTTAAAAAAATATATTTTATTTTTAATTTTTTTATTTGGCCTCACCACATGGCATGTGGAATCTTAGTTCCCCAACCGAGGACTGAACACGGGCACATGGCAGTGAATGCACCGCATCCTAACCACTGGACTGCCAGGGAATCCCCACGGAAGTTTCATTAGTGATAACAGCAGAAAATGAGCGCCTCTACAGTACTGTGGAATTACTTGTTGATTAGGAGAGTGAATACTTAAGTTATTGGCTGACTGTTTTATAAAGGCCTTGCCAATATATATAAAGTGAGATATAAATTGAACTAAGATTCCTGTAAAAATAAATTGTGGTCCCTTCATGCTTATATAGTCTTCAACAGTCTGTTTCTCATAATTCAGTTATTCTTTCTTAAATCTTTCCATTACTAATTGCTAGGGCTTCCCTGGTAGCTCAGGTGGTAAAGCGTCTGCCTGTAATGCAGGAGACCTGGGTTCGATACCTGGGTTGGGAAGATCCCCTGGAGAAGGAAATGGCTACCCACTCCAGTATTCCTGCCTGGAGAATCCCATGGACAGAGGAGTCTGGCGGGCTACAGTCCATGGGGTCGCAAGAGTTGGGCATGACTTAGTGACTAAACCTACTAATTGCTTAGTAAATCTTTCATTAAGGAAAACATAAAATTCTTGTTTGCAATAAAAGAATGAGCATCTAGATGACCGATGATATTCACTGAAGCATGCTCAAACACACAAAATAGGCTAAACCACTTCATGTTACTTATTTCTGTCTTTTCCTACTTTTTTGATTCTGTTGACAAGTAACATTCAATAGCACCACTGAGGCAGTTGAATGCTGACCTCTCTTTAATACACCCCTAGAAAATCTGAGTGCTAAAAGCAGCTATATAAAAATATGGAAAGAGATAGATTTATGTGTCCCTCCTTTATCCCTCCGATGATGGAAAAAAGCTCTGCCACTGTTTCAGCTACAACCTCTTTATTCACATGGCTGTAAGTTCTTAATGAATTTCATCAAGAATTCAATTTAAATGTATTAAGCTGCTGTCAGTCCTTCAGTAAGATCAATGAACACCACTCAGGGAGGTATGGAAACAGTTTTCTGAAATCTTCCCCTGAAACAACTTCAAGCAAGAAGGAGATTCAATAAAATGCACTTTAGTAAAGAAACAACAAGGGACAGTCAATAGAACATGAATACTAGAGTCTGGCAGATCTGTGTTTAGAAAACCAAGTTCAAGGCTTGGATACTTAAATGTACCATCCAGGACATCTATGTTTCTAAAATCTCAAAGGGCTGTTGTGACGATTATATGTAATACAATAAATAAAGGTAGACTGTATTATTTAGCAACTAGTAGACAAATAGTAAATAATATTAGTTTTTAGTCAATAAGTATAGTTGTCATTAAAAAAACACTGCAATTATTAAAAGATATAGCAAACTATTACAGGGTAAAATATATCTAAAGCATTCTAGCTACATTCATGTCACAGATGAGAAACATATCTTGAAATGATCGCAGAAAATACAGCGATAAAATCAGAGCATTTTGCAAAAGAAAGGTAATCCACTTAAATGCTATTATAAAAAGACCTCAATTGTAACTGGAGAATTGTCTGTGCACTTTCTGTTTCGACCTTACGGATTTTCACTGCCAAATTAATTTCATAGAACATGAATGGACAGGAGGCATATGTATGCTCAAGTGCTTTATGATATCAGTTAAAAATGCATCCTCCTTTTCATCTACTTTTATATAGCAGTTTTATCAACTATCCTCTGACCACAGAAATGACTTACTAATTCTAAAGCTTTGAGAAAGGGAAGGTCCAGGGAAAGGTGAGTGAAGGGAGACAGATGCTATTCAACTCAGTTTTAATGATTCAATGCAATCAACATGTAATATGTTCTATCTATAGTCCAGGAGCTGTAGAGCTCAGTAAAGAGCCAAAGATGAGCAAAACACAATCCTGAGGACACTCTATTTGCATACAGCTGTTTACAGCGGAAAGCCTATAAAACACAATCTCACCAAGTATGCAGATAATGTGAGCGAAAGTTCACTACGGACATGAAAAGGCAGCCTTCCACATTTATTGGGATCTATTTTAAAATACTGACTGATATGCGGTGCTTTATAAATTTAACAGAAACCAATATTTAAATGTTCTTGTTAAATCACAGGGAAGACAGGTTTATACATTTAGCGAAGCCATGGAAAATTTGCTACCAAAGTGAATGATTTTCAACCTAGTATGAAACATTGTTTTGGGGAAAAACAACAACTAAATATCATAAAAACAAACAAACAAATCAAAAGACTCACGTGTTTATGAGAATACCATTAACTTGGGAGTCCTGCATATCTTATATTAATATAATGTTCTACTACCAACAGTACACTAAACAAATGTCTTAAAGCTTCCTCTAATGGAAACATCTTTCATCTCTATTGGGAACTTTCTCAGTCATGCATAGTTTATTTGAAATCCAAAGGTTCATTTGGTTCTGCCAGACTAAAATTAGATTACTAAAACTAGAATTTTATACTCACCCGATCCTCCTTTTGCCAAGTATTTGTTCTTTGCATAAAGGACAGAATCTAACATAGACTCAAAGAGAAGAAAATAACCCTATATAAATAAAAAGGAAAGAGTGGTTTCAGAAATGTGCAATATCATCATAAGCAGATAACTTTAAATATCTAGGCTATTATTTCAGCAAAAAATAATTTTTTGACTCTACCATATAATAGTCTTCAAAGTTTGAAATTACTTTTTTCAGGAAATTCCCCATGTAATAATTAAATCAAGCCGGGGTACAAAGTGGATCCCGAATGTTTATTACAGTAGGGTGTAATGAACCTTCTCCACCTGTGCTTCCACTTCCTAGACTATTGTTTCTTCCCCATTAAAAGCAAACTTTCACATAGAAATTGCTAATATTGTATAACTTCCTGGAATATTGCAGTATGAATCTAGACCAATTGTTCTATTTGCTCCCAGAGAACATTTTTTATTGTCACAACTATTTAGAAGGTAAACATCCTTTACTGATAAACATCTTTTACTGACACAGGATGGCCCCCCAAACAAAGGTCTGATTGCAAATGTCTATAGGGCTAAGGCTGAGAAACTGGTCTAGAATATCTTTTCCCGAAGTTATTTTCTGCCCAAAGACATTTTCTTTAAAGAGTTTTAAAAAAAAAAAAAAAGATGGGAGGGGACTTTTAATCAAAGAGGTGAGGAAGATCAGATGCTCTTTTCTCCTCGGAGAGATTCATAAGGCACAACAGCACATTAACAAGTTCTGAAAAGTGTTACAGTGAAGCGTATGGCTGGACATATTTTAAATAAGTATTGCCCACTTTTTGACTAGAGACTTTTCTTTTCCTATGTAACATATATCAACATCTTGCACAACTCTGCTGTCTGAAACACACTGCGTGAAACTTGGCCCCAGTGCACTCCAGATTCTGGAGAACATCACCAAAAATGGATAATCACAGCACAAATGAAAAGATAACTCACCACTTCAGTAAATCCCCTACATACGGCTGTAAGTCTGATTTGTAAATCCAACAAAATTAGCCTAAGTAACAAGCTAACACAATTTGCTATATAGTACTGTATTGTAACAGGTTTATAATACATTTCATACAATAAAACATAAAAAACAAAAAATTAAGAAAACGTTTTTACTCTTACAGTAAAGCAACTTGAAAAGTACAGTAGTACAGTGTGATAGCTGGGCATATATGAATCTTTCAAAGTTTGCTACTTGAAGGTTCGTATGTAGGGGGCTTACTGTATTGGTGTCACATACACAGCATATTCCAGCAGTATGGTACACAGTTTACTATAGAAATGATAAAGTAATTATAAGTGAGAGACCAAAGCCAGTTTCTATTAGTCTTCTTCTGGGACCCATCTCCCAATAGCCCTGAACAGTAGGGAAAGGTAAGTCTTCAGTACAGTGCTTATTAGCATACAGTAAATCTTATTATTGCTAATATGGATTTAACTCAGATGACCATTATGTCTACTACTGCGGGCAGAAATCCCTTAGAAGAAATGGAGTAGCCATCATGGTCAACAAGAGAGTCCAAAATGCAGTACTTGGATGCAATCTCAAAAACGACACAATGATCTCTGTTCGTTTCCAAGGCAAACCATTCAATATCACAGTAATCCAAGTCTATGTCCCAACCAGTAACGCTGAAGAAGCTGAACTTGAACGGTTCTATGAAGACCTGCGGGACCTTTTAGAACTAACACCCCAAAAAGATATCCTTTTCATTATAGGGGACTGGAATGCAAAAGTAGGAAGTCAAGAAACACCTGGAGTAACAGCCAATTTTGCCTTGGAATGCAGAATGAAGCAGGGCAAAGAGTTTTGCCAAGAAAATGCACTGGTCATAGCAAATACCCTCTTCCAACAACACAAGAGAAGACTCTACATATGGACATCACCAGATGGTCAACACTGAAATCAGATTGATTATATTCTTTGCAGCCAAAGATGGAGAAGCTCTATACAGTCAACAAAAACAAGACCAGGAGCTGACTGTGGCTCAGATCATGAACTCCTTATTGCCAAATTCAGACTTTAATTGAAGAAAGTAGGGAAAACCACTAGAACATTCAGGTATGACTTAAATCCCTTATGATTATACAGTGGAAGTGAGAAATAGATTTAAGGGCCTAGAT
>SJYX01001865.1:139453-180193 GCA_006410675.1 Oreotragus oreotragus
TTTTGGCCACACCCCACAGTTTGTGGGATCTTAGTTCCTTGACAAGAGATCAAACCTGTGCCCTCAGCAGTGGACCACCAGAGAACTCCTTCCAATAACTTTTAAAGAAAAGGAAAAAATTGTTTGAGTCTTTGTATTATGAAAAATGACTTTATTCTATGCTTAGTTTTGAATGATAGTCTAGCTGGATTTTGAATCCTGGTTAAAAATAACTTTCCCGTCAGATTTTAAAGTATTACTTCATTATCTTCTAGGTTTTAAGGATGCTATTAAGAATTCTGATGTTATTATGATATCCTTTCCTCTGTGGATGCCCTGTTTATTTTTCTCTGAAAGTTTTTTATGACCTTTTCTTTGTCCTTGGTGTTCCAAAATTTCAAAATGACATTACCCCATGAGGATTTTACTAAACTGGTGCTTTTACAAAACACGAGTGCTTAACGTATTCCTTCAATCTGGAAATTCACTTTAGTGCTATGAAATATTCTTGTATTATTTCTGTGATAATGTTCAGAGAATTATTTTATTCTGTTCTTGGTGTTTGCATTATCAGTACTGTTGAGTCTTCTAGACTGAATTTCAATTATATTTCTTTTCTCATCTACTCCTGTGCTCCATCTTTTTTTTCTAATTTTTTTAGAAATACATCCTCAAATTCTTTTAAATTCAAGTATTTCATTTTTAATTTCCATTATTTCTTTATTCTTCTCTAATTGTTTTTCTTTCTTAAGTGCTGTTCTCATTTTGAACATGAAAACAGCTTCTCACTTTGAGAAGCTCTTTACTATAGTATATTATACTATAACTTTTTCAAAAAATGCAGTTTCTCTGCTGTCTGCAACATCTCCATCTTCTGCAAGTTTTCTCCTTTCTGGTTTGTTTGGGCCCCTGTCTTTCATGTTGAAAGCCTTCCTAATAGGATCTTTGGCTGACTGATCCTATTTAAGAGGGAAATATTAATATAATAGTAAAAGCAGGTTGGAGGACCTGTATATATGGAGAGGAATTATTAACTGGCAAACTTCCAAGTTATGTGGAAGGGAAAGTGCTGAGCTTTCCACTAAAGGATTTGCACATTTCAGTGTCTGGGGTCATTTTTCTCTGGAGCCAACTGATTTACCAAGAATCCTCTAGTCCACTGCTGGGGCTGCAACAGGGCTGGCTGCTGCCTTTGGGACAGGGCAGGGGAGCAACATGGAGGTCGCAGCGGGAATTCAGCAGCCATTTTCAATCACCTACGCCTGCTTCCAACATCATCACGTTTTCAGTCACCCATGCCTGCTTCCAATCTCATTCCAGTTCAGTTTCCCCAGAGAAGAGAGCTCTGATCTGCTGCTTGGGGGTGAGGGAAAGAGCAGGGGATGCCCAGATATCTGGTACAAAGCAGAGACCCTGGAAATCTAACTGCCCCAGTTCTCAAAGCGCCTACATATCGGGTTGGCCCTGAACCCTGCCTTCCACAGTAACCTATGCCTTCCACTTTTAGCCACTCAGCAGCTCCACAGGCAAGTCACCTCATTTATACACTGCAGGTACCTCAGGATGAAGCATCTCTCACCCTGCTGTTAATAATTACCACCCCACTTGCTTCAGAGCTCTCCTCCACTAAGTCTCCACTACCATTCTTTGTCTTTGGAGGTTTAATTTTTATTCCTTTACTATCTTCTGAGTGGGATTTTTTTTTTTTTTTTTTAACTCTTTTAGCCATGCCAAATAGCATGTGGGATCTTAGTTTCCCGACCAGGGATCAAACCCAAGCCTTCTGCACTGGTGACACAGTCTTAACCACTGGACCACCAGGGAAGTCCCTGAGTGGGATTTTTGTAAAGGGGATTTCTAGCCTATCCAGCTGGACAAAATTAATAACATTTGTAAAACACTTAATCCTAGAACAAGAACAGCAAACGTGGCTTAGATGAAACAACGCACGCAAGCCAAGACCACAATGACCAAGGGGTGTGTCTTGATCTCTCTTTCCAAGCGGTGCTGGCACGTTTTATTCTGCATCTCTAGTAGAGTCCATACTCATTAAAATTTGTAACAAATATTATTTTTAACAGAAGAGCTTCTGTAAAAATTTATTCAGTGTGATGCTTTTTTAAAGTATTTACTAAATGAAGTCGTTTTACCCATAATCTCCTCTTACACTGAGGCTGAGTTTTCTATGAAAATATTTCTCCTAAACTTATTAATAAAATTATTTTCTAAGGTTTGTAGTCCTTTTCATTAGCTGCTGCGCTACAGTCAACACTAATTACATTTCAATCTTTGAGTAAAGCCACCTTGGTTTATTACACTCTTAGCTCCCTGTTAGCAAATTAATCCACATGTGTGAATTTCATGAAATGTCCACAATTTACATTTCCTTGACAACAGACCTCAATCCAGGATTTTCACAGAATGACATTTCTCACCTGGGCACCGGTGTCATAAGCAAATGTGGATTTCCTTCCCAATCACAGTGTAAACACTGAATTAATGAATGGATTTAAGGACAGCTGATCTCTGTCTTCAGCCACCAGGCCGTATCACCCCCACTAATGCATTCTACCACAGCACACTTGTTCAGTCAGGGACTAAACCCAACCGAGGACTTACATAATTTGGCAGTAAATGTTGACCAATTGCCAGGATGTAACGTTGTGGCACTTGGCAAATAAAAGAGGTGTTCTGGAGTGGAAATAATGCTTTTGGGAAAGACTGCTAAATGATGATAATTGCTTTAGTTAGCAAGATCAATGAGTGTGTGTGTAAGAACAAAGAGCTGAGCACTTGGCAGAACTATGAACATATGCCAGATAGAAACATTTCCTCTCTGGGCCATCACATGTTACCAGCTGAGCCTGGAGATTAGTCACAATGCCAGGCCACAACTCCCACCCCCCACTCAAGTTCCCAATGCCACCTCCAGCCCATTCCAGAGGCCCTCGTGGCTACTGAAGATATTTAGCCAGAAAATGAGAAACCTCCCCACCATGCTTTGCCCTCCATCCAGAGCACAGCAGTCCCCATCAGCCAGGCCCCAGCACCCAGGACGGGCACCTGGTACGGGATAGGGACTCTGTCTTTGGACATTTGCTTGGAATGAATAATTCTATCTGAGCATGCAAGTCATTTAAGAGAGTGTTTAAAGTAGGGACAGGGAGCTGACGAGCCTGTGTACAGTCATAAACTAGACTCCAGAAAATAAGAAATGAGCCACCAACCAAAAATTAATTTCCCCTGAGTGGTCTTTGGTGACTGCCTCATTCAGAGGGAAGCCACTGCCGGTCTGACAATACAAGTTAACACCTCTTATGAGTGGATAAAATGTTCACTTCCAAAGGACTTGCCTGTAGGACCCGTGGGAAGATATGGATTTTGTGCAGGAGTAGCCACATTAGACCCTCAACAACATAAGAGTGAAAATCAGTGTGGAACAGTCAACTACAAAGCAAAGTGCATGCTGATCTTTCAGTGTACTCCAGACAGGACAGAGAGAGGCGGCCTTGCCTGAAGTAGGCTTTATTTTCTTCCTATTTCTTTCTTCCTATCTACCAATCCCTCCATCCGTCCATTCTGTAGGGGAAAAAAAAAAAAAAAAAAAAGCAACAACAAAGGAAACTAACCAAATTTATAAGATTTCAAAGGAAATGTCTCACACACAAGTCTTCAGAATTCCCTGAGAAAACAAATTTCAAAAATAGACTGAGGCTTGAAAATGATGGCAGAGTGGCCGTCTTCCTTACAGACTTAAGTATGATGTGAATGTCCTTAAATGAGCATGATGACCAAAACTTCTCTACCTGGGGTGGTGGGGAGAAGGTTACAATGCTGAGTGCTGTAGCTTCCCCTGAAAGTCACCTTGCACAAAAGAGGGGGTGGCAAAGAGAAAAGAAAAGCCTGTAGGAAGGCTCCTTTTACACTATGGTTTTAGACTTTGGAGAATCAAGCAGGGGTCTGAAGATCAGGGGTCACTGGGACTCACTACCCGGATGACAGTCAGGGCAGAGCATGGGCACCAAGCTGGCCTCCCTGGGATCCTCACCGCACCTCGGAGGCGCAGCCCTCTACTGCCCCACCCCATGGATGGTCCCCCACCACGTCTGTCTCTGCTCCACTTTGTTGGTTTTGATCCCACTCCTCTTTCACATTCCCCACTTTACCTTTAAAATTCAGTGGTC
The DNA here is from genome assembly GCA_006410675.1 of Oreotragus oreotragus. Lineage (NCBI taxonomy): Eukaryota > Metazoa > Chordata > Mammalia > Artiodactyla > Bovidae > Oreotragus > Oreotragus oreotragus. The sequence continues at coordinate 143,617 of SJYX01001865.1, forward strand.
TTTTATACTTCACATGGTCTGAAAGAAATTAGAATTCACATCCAAAAAATGTTTCAGAAACGTTATTCGTCCTTCTTCCCCTCTTGACCCTTGAAATGATTTCTAGAAGTTCTTCCGGGGCTTCCCTGGTGGCTCAGTGGTAAAGAATCTGCCTGTCAATGCAGGAGACATGGGTTTCGATCCCTGATCCAGGAAGATCTCACATGCTACGAAGCAACTAAGCCAGTGCACCTCAACTACTGAGCCTCTGCTCTAGCATCTGCAAGCCACAAATACTGAGCCCACGGGCTGCAGCTACTGAAGCCTGGGTGCCTGCAGAGCTTCCAGAGAAGCCCCCGCCATGAGAAGTCCAAGCACCGAAACTAGAGAGCAGCCCCCGCGTGACAAAACCGGCAAAAAGCCTGCACAACAATAAAGACCCAGAGCAGCCAAAGACAAATAAATAAATAACATTGTTAAAGTTCTTCCACCAAGGCAAAGCTGACACCAAGTTTGCAATTCTGAAGACCAGTAACGGAGAGAACAGCCAGGTGCAGGGGCCAGAAATGGGTCTCACACTGAACTCAGATTAAATTCCAGCTCTGGACAAGTTGTTTAACTTCTCTGGGAGTTTTCCTATCTCTAAAGTCAGATTATTAATGGTGACTTCACAACGTGCTTGGGAAAATTAAATCACGGATTGTATGCTAAGTGAAGTAGGAAATAATAAGTGAAAAAGAAGTGCCATGTGGCATTTATGGCCACAAGAAAGCTGACTTTGATCATAAAACGTTTTTAAATACCTCTGAGGCAGAGGCTAAAAACCCCACTGGTTAACCAAACAGCATTAACCACCAGCATCCTGAAATAATTTATTAACTAATTAAGAAACCAGAGGGTTGAGAAATCTAAAGCACAGTGCTATGTCCAGAGTGGAAATTTAATAAATAGTTATTGACTGAATAAACGCATGTCTTTATGTTGCCAGGTTCACAGACAAGTTCTTATCCAGACATAACAGATCCATGACATATGTGCTATAGTTTCCACATGGAGCCTGAGCCCAAAACATATCAATACAGCATTGTCGTTGCATTTTTATGTCCAAATCTAACTTCAAAAGCCCCCCTCAACACCACACACATGCAGTTACTGTCCATCAGTCCGTCTGTGCACTCAGTCGCTCAGTCGTGCCTGACTCTGTGTGACCCCATGGACCAGCCAGGCTGCAACCATGGCAGGCTCTCCCTTACATCATCTTATCTGGTCATATCCTTGCAGCCCCACTTGTGAGGGAGTCTATTGATAATTTCTCCCATGAGAGATACATAAGCTCCGAGGGACAGTAACTGCCCCCATGGTCTCATACCTGGCTTGGGGGCAGCGTCGGGAGTAAGACCCAGACCTTCTGTCCCTAAGACCTGCACTCTTTCTTGAGCAGGAACCACATTTTCATTTTTCAGCTTCCCACAGCATCTGGTAGACTTCCCTGCTGGCTCAGATGGCAAAGAATCTACCTGCAATGCAGGAGACCCGGGGTTTGATTCCCTCAGTAGGGAAGATCCCCTGGAGAAGGAAATGGCAACTCCAGTATTTTTGCCCGGAAAATTCCACGGACAGAGGAGCCTGCCACACGACTGAGCAGCTAACACTTTCACGGTGTCTGGTAGTTATCCTGACATGGTCACTGGATGTCTGTGAACCAGAACTCATCACCACGTCCCACTCCAGAGGGGTCTTTTGTCTATCCAAACTCAGTGGATGCGTCACTCCTCAGGGTGGCCTTCCTCTTTGCCACATCCCAGCACCCATAAATGAATGGAAAAATTAATAAATATGTATGATGCAAACAGCTCTGAAACCCTTTAAACTTCAACAATTAAAACAAAAAAGCCAAGGGTTTCCATAACAAATCTCCATGCCTTCCCTTCTCGCAAGCGCACTAGCTCCAACTGGAATGTGTGTCACTGTTTAAAACACTAAACTCTGATTGTCAGCATCCCTGTGGCTTTTCTTCCCACCTCCAGAGCCAGGTTCACAAGATGCGTGTGTTCCAAAAGCAGAAAGTAGGTCCTGGGGTTATCAAGCATCTCCTAAGGGGAGTAAAGGAAATCTCTGGAATTTCAACAATGCCAGATGTAACAAGCCTCATTCCTGGAGCCTCTTCAAAGAGGATTTCTGCAAAGTGAATTCCAAAGCTAAACATCCTCCCCTGGAAGGTATGTGACACCCTCTGCAAAGTAGTTCTTCTTGGTTCTCAAAAAAAAGATCACACCAGGAAAATCTGTCCATCTTCGTCCTCATCAGGGAAAAAGATTGAGGGCATTGGCATCATGAACAAACTTGTCCAAATGATTACAAAATCCAGAGCCCCCTGGAAGAGAAGAGTCCAGAGAAATCCCTGTGGGCATCAATTCACAAACCACTCAATCTCAAAAATGTATCAATTACAGTCGTTTGCATGGGACCCAGAAAGACTCTACTGGGAATAACAGACATCTGGAACTGTCCACAGAAACCTACTGAATATCATACAGTGTGACTATTAAAAAGATGATTATACTGTGAAGGCACCCAAAATATTAAAAAATAAAATTAAAATTAGCCTTCTAAAATAGAAACCTATGGGAATTCCCTGGCAGTCCAGTGGTTAGGACTCAGAGCTTTCACCTGCCAGGGTTTGATCCCTGGTCAGGGAAATAAAATCCTGACGTATGACCCAAAACAAAATATAAACACAATAAAATAGAAACCTAGCAGATTCCCACACGTATCAAGTCAGGCTGTCTGTTCTTCAAGACAGTTATGATCCCCAAGTCTGATGACACCATTTTGTTACCCAGTGCAATCTTCGGCCCCAGAGTTGTCCTGGGCAGCAGGGGGTGGGGAACTCTCCCAGACCTCAAAGTCACCCCAAGCACTGGCGTCATGTTCTTGCCAGTTACTCAGATAGCTGAAGAGCTGACTGAAGTTTCAGATATTCTGAACATTTCCATGATCCTTGGCTCCCTCTCCCCTTTCCCGAAGCACTCCCACCCTGTCCCTGACTTCATACTCTGCTGTCTCCTGCCCTACCTCGCTCCACGGAGCTGAGTCTCCTACACAGCTCCACATCACTGGGCTCACTTGTAAATATGAGAGCCTCAGATTCTACCTGGAAGTTGATATGGTCTGCATGTCTGTCCTCCCAAAATCCAGTCTCAAACACTGAAATACTAACACATACATCCCCCCTACTGGCATGATGGCGTCGCTGGCATGACGGCATTAGGAGGTGGGGCCTTGGGAAGATGTTTAGATTATGAGGATGGAGCCCTTGCGAACAAGACCTGTGGCCTTATAAAAAAGACACCACTCCAAGATCCCTGGTCCCTTCCACCACATGAGGACGCAGCAAGAGAGCACCAGCTATGAACCGGGAAGAGGGCGTCACCAGAACACCACGTGCTGCCACCTTCGCCTCCAGAGTGAGAAATGAGCTTCTGTTGTTTGTAAGCCACCAGCCTCGGGGTTTCGTCAGAGCAGCCCAAAGGGACTATGACACAAGTGATCAGGATGCAAATGAACACATATACACAAATGAAACACATGTGGGGCAACCATCACTTCTCCTTAGAGCAAAACCTGTCTCCCTCTTGGGCCCCATTCCTAAGAACAGAACCCCTTCTCCTCTTGTCCAGGAGCCAGGGGATGGCAGAAAAGTCTGGGGAAAACTAGACCCGGGAGCTTCTCCTGCATGCGTTCCTGACTCAGGCCCTGACACTGGTGGGTAAAAGCGATCAACCCCATCATCTCTATCTTATATTTAAATATCTAGATTTGATACAGATGTCACCAGTAAGAAGTTCCACGATTCATACTGCTTTTCAATAGCCAGAAATTGAATCAGTAATCAGAACTTGAAGTTTCAGTTATATAAACAAACTAAAGTGTTATATATTCAAGTCTTTCAGAGTTTGTCAGCATGTATATTCTTTTGAATTCATATGAATATAAGTATTTTAAAATTTCTCTCTTGAAAGCATGCTAAAATTTAATGACCCATTCAGAGACTATACTATCTTTGTTTTGTCAAAAATAGCTTTTCACAAGCACTTTGGGAAGTTAAGATCTGTTCCTAGGTGTCCCTGTCCTCGGCTGCATTTGTAATACTGATTAATTCCTATTTAGTCTTTCATGTGCTTGCATAATGTACATATGCCTTTAAAGAAATTCTGAAAGACCCTTTGTGCTCACTTAGCATGCAAATATAAGACTATTTTATTTTAGTTCTTATGACACAAGAAAATCAAGACAAATCTGCACATTAAATACAAATATGATTTAAAAAACCAATACAATCCAACTTCACAACATGAATTTTAAATGCATGATAATGTTAATTTTGCTGAAATTAAATCACTATACATGCTGTGAACAGGAAGACAGTCACCATTACAGGGCAGAAACCTTCAGCTGTGCAGGCTGCCATGAAAACACTGGTTCTTCTCATGGTATAACGGCCTCACTTGTGTGCCAGTCCACCTCAGTTCTTTCCCAAGAGTATACAACAATTAAAATATTATAATATAATCTGCAACCTAAACCATTATAGACGAGGCACTGTAATGAGAGGCAGAGACCAGTGGTCATCCAGCTCATGCAGGACATGCTAGTACTAATGTTTTATTTAATCTCTAATGAGATCCTACTGAGAGCCACGCTAGACCCTCTCCTAGGACAGTTCCGAGAAGAGACAGAGTCCCCTCTTAGACTTACTTTCAGGGGGTTGAAGGGGAGGGAAGAAACAGCAAGTAACTCACAGTGGCCGGTGCCAAGAAGAAATAGAGCGGGGTGAGGTGGTGAAGGTCCATCATCAGATACAGTGGGCAAGCAAGGTCTCTCTGAGACAGGAACATCTGATTTGAAAGAGGAAGAGAGCTCTGTAAGGCAGGCTAGGACCAAGTAGAGGGCAAGTTGGAGCCACAGAGGGAGGGATGTGCTGGGCGCGTCGGAGAATCATCACGAAAGCTGACCTAGGCAAAACACAAGTGGAGATGTGCCGAGGAGGGTGGGAGGGCAGAGCAGAGGGCAGGACAAAAACCATGAGGGTCTGTGGGCCTCAGGAAGACGCTGGGTCTTAGCCCAAGTGGGGTGAAAGCTCACCAGAAAGAGTCAAGGTGTTATTCCAAGCCAGGCTTCTCTTGTTGCCTCTGCTCCACAAGCGAAACCTGCATACCGCAACTAGAGAGGAGCTCCCGCTGGTCGGGAGAAAGCTGTGCCCAGCACCGAAGACCCAAAGCAGCCAAAAATTAATTTTTTTAAAAAAGAAATGCAAAAAAAATAAAAATTAAAAAAAAAAAGAAATGCAAAATCCTACACCCCACCCCAGATCCACTGAATCATTGCCTGCATTTAGATCACAGGAAGGTCCAGGCCTTGGCGCTCCAACACCAAGAAGTTAAGAGAAGGGGCAGTAGCCAGTGGGACAGGAGGAGATCAGGAGAGGGCGGTGGCCCGGAGGCTGAGAGAGGCTGATGTTTAAGGAGCTCAGATAAGCCAAACGCTGCTGATAAAAAAGGAAGACCAGGATGGAGATCAAAGGTGACCTTGCTGGGAACTTTGTCACTGGAGCAGAAGGCCAGAGAGCCCAACCAGAGTGGGATAACTAGATAACGGAGTAAGGTCAACTCCTTCTAGGAGTGCTGTGCATGTGTGCATGCCAAGTCACTTCAGTAGTGTCTGACTCCTTGTGACCCCACGGACTATAGTCCACCAGTCTCCTCTGTCCATGGGATTCTCTAGGCAAGAATACTGGAGTGGGTTGCCATTTCCTACTCCGGGGGATCTTCCCAAACCAGGGATGGAACCCGCATCTCCTGCGTTGGCAGGCGAGTTCTTACCACTATCACCACCTGGGAAGCCCTTCAAGGAGTGTTAATTACCACAAAAATTAAAACACAAAAATAAAAGGCAGTCATGGAAAACGGAGATGCCTCCCTTGCTCACCTCCAACTCTCTCCCTTTCACCCCTGTACAAAATTTCTGCTGTGCTGGTTTCCTCTCCCCAGAGGTGTGTTTGCGGCAGGGGGCTAGAGTGCAAATAAAAACGGATAACCTGGCCTTTATGTTCAAAGAACTCTAAGCCAGACCTTACCTAATTTTATGGAATATTACTTTTTTCCCTCCCTCTGGCAGTCACCCATTATCCTAAGTTGCAGCTGAACCTATAAGGGTGTGCCAAGAAGGGCTGAAGAGGTATGGTCTGCATTTAATTAACACCAATTGCAGAAGCATATGGAAACTCCTTTTACTCTGAGAATGCCAGAAAACACATTGAGAAAAGAAACCAACCTAGAAGAAAAAGTCATTCCTTTTCCTTCTCCTCTACAAAATCCCTTAACCAAGGAGTTCCCAACCCCTGGGATACAGACCAATAGAAGTCCATGACCTGTTACAAACCAGGCTGCATAGGAAACTCCTTTTACTCTGAGAATGCCAGAAAACACATTGAGAAAAGAAACCAACCTAGAAGAAAAAGTCATTCCTTTTCCTTCTCCTCTACAAAATCCCTTAACCAAGGAGTTCCCAACCCCTGGGATACAGACCAATAGAAGTCCATGACCTGTTACAAACCAGGCTGCATAGCAGGAGGCGAGCAGCAGAGAGTGAAGCTTCATCTGTGTTTACAGCCACTACCCATCATTCGTATTACCGCCTAAGCTCCACCTCCTGTCAGATCAGGGGCAGCATTAGATTCTCACAGGAGCACAACACACTCAGGGTGTCACTATCTCCCATCACCATTCAGTTAAAGGAAAACAAGCTCAGGGCTTCCACTGATTCTGCATTATGGTGAGTTGTATGCTTATTTCATTGTATATCACAATGTAATAACAGAAATAAAATACACAGTAAATGTCACACACATGAATCATCCCCAAACCATCCCCACCCCACCCCCAGCGGCAAAAACTGTCTTCCATGAAACTGGCCCCTGGTGCCAAAAACTTTGGGGGCCACCTTAACCTCCCAATGCTCACCCCCAGCCCATCCTTCTTCTACTCCAAGTAGGGGGGAAGCTACACAGAATCACATTCTAAAGATAGAGAGGCTTTCAGAGACCATCTAACATACTCTGACTTTCATTACATGAGAAACTTTCAAAGCTCCTTAGTTCCAAGTCTTTAGAACCCAAATCTCTGCTCAGGGATCATTCCCATGCCCACCATCACATCTCCCAAGCCAGTAACACACAGCAGCAATTTCAGTTTATTTCCTCCACGTACACCGAATACTGGTATTAGGTCCCAAGCCCCATCTTTGTCTTACTGCCCCACAACATGCAACATGGGAGCAGTTCTTTAGTTTGTAGTAATAATAATAATAATGGGACTTTCCTGGTGGTCCAGTGGCTAAGACTTCCTGCTCCCTAAGTGGAGGTGGGGGTGGGGGGCAGCTTCAATCCCTGGTCAGGAAACTAGATCCTACATGCTGAAACTGAGAGTTCACCCACGTCTCCAGCATTGCTGGCAGATTCTTTACTGTCTGAGTCACCAGGGAAACCCTGAGAGTTCACAAGCTGCAACTAAAAAGGATCCCGCATACTACAACCAGGACCCAGTGCAGCCAAATAAACAAATTAAAAATATATATTAAAAAAAATGATGATGATCTAATTAACTCTTAAATACTTGGACTATGTACTAAGAACTCTTCTAGATGCTTGTATATTAAAGATTAAGCTACTCTAAATGGTAATGTCCAAAATGAACTTCCAGACATTAGCTTAATGTAGAACATTAACACATACACTTTAATTCGGGTGGTTAAAATGATGACCACATAAGACAAAACAGCAAAAAGAGAGGGTACTTGAGTGTTTTCATTTTTTGCTAGGGACTCAATTTAGAAAGATTCTGCATTATATACCAAAGTGTAATTTGTTTTCTGGGTAGATCTCTCCAACGGGAGACTCTCTGGGTCATAGCAACGGAATTCATGGTGTTAAGCCCTATATAAATTTACTCCGCACCCTTCGACTGTCCTGAGGGTGGCAGGAAGCAGACACTCATATCAAAACAGGTGCCAAACTGTGAAATGAACAGGCAATAAAAGTAATTTTTTTTTAAACTCCTAGACATGGTTTACAAAAAAAAAAAGTCACTACAAAGAAAAGAGAAAAAATGAAGAGGAAAAGGAAGAAACACAGCCGTGAGACAATGAAAGGAAGTCCCTCCCTGGAAGTTAAGGGGTTTAAAAAAAAAATCGAGGGTGACACATTCTCCCAAGCTTCAGGCTTCTGTGTATTTCCTATGCTAGTGACCATTCCTATGACTTCTCTATTTGTATGAAGTGATTAGAGTGTTCTAGGGCAAAGACACAATGACTTGTCTAAAGCAGCTAAAAACACACATTCAGCATCCTGGGGGAAAAACCTGCCTTAAGGAAGCTGAGGCTTTTAACTTGGAAATTTGGACTGCCATTCACATCCACACTGCAAAGTTAAGGTTGACAAAGTGCCTCCAGGTTCATCAGACGGGACCTGCCACTGGTCCCACCAGTCAACAGAGCAGCCCACAGCACAGTACAGCCAACTGCACTCAACAGCTGGGACTGGATTCCAGCTCTGAACCATCTATGAGTGTGCACCCCAACACTTCTCAGCATGCTTCCTGATTTTTTTAAATTGATTAATGTATTTTAATTGGAGGCTAATTACTTTACAATATTGTAGTGGTTTTTGCTGTACATTGACATGAATCAGCTTCCTGCTTTTAAAACCAGGTCCTCCTCTCACTTGGCCTCACTCTGCTTGGGAAAAAAGGTGATGCTTTCCTCCAAAGATCAAGTAATTATAATCCTTCCCCTGACAAGCATACCTTTGATCCTATCCTCAGGCAACTCCAAGGGAGAGGCTTTACCCTAGAGCACCACTAAGAACCTTACCTGGACCCACCTCCTATCCCAGATGCACTGGGAGAAAGAGGGGTCCCTTTGTTGTTTAAAGGTAGAAAGGGAATCAGCGGAACTTGGTTTAAGAAAGAGAGATGTAGACAGACAATTTACCGTCTGAGCCAAATTTATAAGTATTCTTATAAGTGTGTTTCTAAGCTATCTCTTTGTCATTACCAAAAATCAAGATCACTAATATATAAACTTGATGTGTGTGTGCTAAGTCGCTTCAGTCGTGTTGGACTCTTTTGATACTGTAGACTGTAGCCTGCCAGACTCCTCTGTCCATGGGATTCTCCAGGCAAGAATATTGGAGCGGTTGCCATGCCCTTCTTCAGGTGATTTTCCCAGCCCAGGGATCAAACCTATATCTCTTGTGTCTCCTGCACTGGCAAGAAGTTCCTTTACCACAGAATTTCACATGGGAAGCCCATAATCCTGTTATTTCTACCTATTATATTGATACCTCATCTTTTTCAAATCATTGAGACAGCTGCCATTTTTATTGTTTTTCACATAGAATTCAAAGTGCCCACGCACTTTTTTTTTTAAATTTGCTTTTCCCTCCGAGATCTGTTTCTTTGTATTCTTATCATTTAAATTAAGACCAATAGGGAATCTATGTTTAGTCAGAGCACAGCTAGATATTTTGATGGAGAGAGTTTGCTTTGGCATGAAATGCTGCTGTTTATTTGTAAACCTCTCTGTGTCTGTAATTTGACAGCATTTTAGACTCCCCAGTTAATGAGGCTAGCAGCAGCCTCTATCCTCTGGACCCAGTCAATCTGATACAGGCTCTATGTAGGTTGTCATAGCTATGTTGACTTCAATTGCTGTATTGAGAAAATAAAAATCAGAACTTTCAAATTGTAGAGAAAGAAAACGTCTTGCTAATCTTCCTCTGATTTCTCCCACCCTTACAGATGGTAGATTTCTGACTACTTGCTACATCACTCCAAAGTGATGTATTTAATAGATAAAAATATTAATCAGTTTTTCCTTTTGAATGATCTAGATATTTCAGTAGATATATGTCTTTCCAAAGAAATATATGTCTTTTCAGTGCTAGTATCAACTTCTCACTATAAACATGATTATATAATGAAATGGAACAGCATTTATGTTAACTTGATGACAGTTGTAATTGCATGAGATCACAAGTGCTGATATGATTGGCCAGAGGAGGCAAAAGGATTAGATTGTAAATTCTCCAGTATATTTGTGTTCAAAAAACGTGTTTTTACTCAGGCTATCTTTTAAAAATGTCTTTGTTATTTGTTTTCTCAAAAATAAATTTAAAGAATTTACAGAAGCCAGTTGGCTAGTTAATTGAATGCAAGTTTGAATTTAATGCTATGATACAGATAGAGTGAAATGCCATTTTAGAAATATCACTTTTAATACAATTTATTTGTCAATTTTTTTTTTCTATTTTGGAGGATAACTAGCAAATATCTCCAACACTTTAAGGGTCTTACAACAAAAACATTTCTCTTAATCAGGTCTGGGTGTGGACTGGAGGGATTCTGATTCAGCCTGAATGTCAAACTCTTTTTTGACAGAAAGCACCACGAACCAGGCTCAAATCATGACTACTGACTAGCATTCCATTGGCAATGAGAAGTCGCATAGCCACAAGAGGCAGGGGAATAAACGGGCAATTCAGTGATAGGCATTGAGTATCTTCTGTAGTAGAAGAGTGAAGAACTGGGAGCTGCTTGTACTACAAAGACTGAGTTATCAAAATAGGCTTAACCAGCTCACAAGTATTACTCAACACCTACCCTGACTAATGGTTGGGGGAGAATACAGACAAAAGGTAAGCACAGATACAGGAGTCCTCTCTGGAACAGTTTCCCACAGGTCAGAGGCACTTTCTGAAAATGCCTTTTTCTACACTGGGACAGCTTGGTTTCAAAGTGATAGCTAAGCACTCACAATTTGTATGACTTCTTAGATACTTAGATATTACACTGAGGTAGAGAGACTATATGTTTTGTTGATTTTATATCTCTCTTTTCTAATATATACGTTCAGTGCTATGAGTTTCTATAAGCACTGCTTTCACTCCATCTCACAAATTTTGGTAAGCAGTGTCTCTATTTTCATTTAGCTCCAAATCTTTTTTAAATTCTTTTGAGACTTCCTTTTTGACCCAGGTTTTCTTGAAGAATGTATTCTTTAACCTCCGTGTATTTGGGAATTTTCCAGTTATCTCCATGTTATGATTTCTGAGTTAATTGGTCTGATTTCTGTCCTTTTAAATTTGTTAAGAAATGTTTTATAGTCCATAATATGTTTTATCTTGGTGAATGTTCCACTGGGGGCTTGAGCAGAATGTGTATATTCTACTGATGTTGGATGAAGTAGTCCATAGATGTCAGTCAAATGCGGTTGATTGATGGTATTGTTGAGTTCAACTGTATTCTTAATGTCTTTCTGTCTGCTAAATTTGTTCATTTCTGAGAGAGGGTGTTGAAGTCTACTATCATGATAAAGTATTCATCTATTTCTTCTGGTAGTTCTGGCAGTTTTTGCCACATTTAGTTTGGTGCTCTGTTACTAGGTCAATATACAGAAAGTGTTATGACTTCTTTGAGAATTGACCCCTTTATCATTATGTAATGCCTCTTGAGAAATCTGTATGCAGATCAGGAAGCAACAGTTAGAACTGCACATGGAACAACAGACTGGTTCCAAATAGGAAAAGGAGTACGTCAAGGCTGTATATTGTCACCCTGCTTATTTAACTTCTATGCAGAGTACATCATGAGAAACACTGGGCTGGAAGAAGCACAAGCTGGAATCAAGATTGCCAGGAGAAATATCAATAACCTCAGATATGCAGATGACACCACCCTTATGGCAGAAAGTGAAGAGGAGCTAAAAAGCCTCTTGATGAAAGTGAAAGAGGAAAGTGAAAAAGTTGGCTTAAAGCTCAACATTCAGAAAACGAAGATCATGGCATCCGGTCCCATCACTTCATGGGAAATAGATGGGGAAACAGTGGAAACAGTGTCAGACTTTATTTTTTTGGGCTCCAAAATCACTGCAGATGGTGACTGCAGCCATGAAATTAAAAGATACTTGCTCCTTGGAAGAAAAGTGATGACCTACCTAGATAGCATGTTGAAAAGCAGAGACATTACTTTGTCAACAAAGGTCCATCTAGTCATGGCTATGGTTTTTCCAGTGGTTATTTACGGAATTGACAGCTGGACTGTGAAGAAAGCTGAGCGCTGAAGAATTGATGCTTTTTGAACTGTGGTGTTGGAGAAGACTCTTGAGAGTCCCTTGGACTGCAAGGAGATCCAACCAGTCCATTCTGAAGGAGATCAGCCCTGGGTGTTCTTTGGAAGGAATGATGCTAAAGCTGAAACTCCAGGACTTTGGCCACCTCATGCGAAGAGTTGACTCACTGGAAAAGACTCTGATGCTGGGAGGGATTGGGGGCAGGAGGCGAAGGGGACGACAGAGGATGAGATGGCTGGATGGCATCACGGACTCGATGGACGTGAGTCTGAGCACTCTCCGGGAGTTGGTGATGGACAGGGAGGCCTGGCATGCTGTGATTCCTGGGGTCGCAAAGAGTCGGACACTACTGAGGGACTGAATGAATGAACTGTTGCTCAAGGTGAACAAATATGAGTGTTACCCTCACTCAGCATTGTGAAACTAAACTGTTTTCATTCATTTGCTCTGTGCACAAATTAAGTGTCTAAGAAGATCAATATACAACACAATGAACGATGTTTCAAAGGTTTCTATACAACCAGAAAAAGCGGCAAAACCAGGATGGGTAATTTTCCCAAGAGATTAACAGCAAATTTAAATTTACAGAAAATACAGCTCTCATGTTTGAATCACTTATAATGGAACCTAATTAAATCTCTGCTAGCAACTCTACACTGGCATTTACCTTTTCCCCCCAACTCACTAATTTATTGATAAGAAAATAACTGCCTACAAAACACAGACTTAGCAACAAAACTCTTTTATTAATGTGTTTACTTAGGAAAATTAAGGATTTGGACTTGCCTAGTGGCTCAGACAGTAAAGATGTGCCTGCAATGGAGGAGACCCAGGTTCAATCCCTGGGTCCAGAAGATCCCCTGGAGAGGGAAATGGCAACCCACTCCAGTATTCTTGCCTGGGAAATCCCATGGACAGAGGNTTAAGGATTTGGACTTGCCTAGTGGCTCAGACAGTAAAGATGTGCCTGCAATGGAGGAGACCCAGGTTCAATCCCTGGGTCCAGAAGATCCCCTGGAGAGGGAAATGGCAACCCACTCCAGTATTCTTGCCTGGGAAATCCCATGGACAGAGGAGCCTGGCAGGCTACAGCTCGTGGGGTGTCAAGGAGTTGGACACAACTGAGTATGCGTGCATACATGCATGATAACAAAAGTGACAATAACAATGGTATTCTATATCATAGTGCTGTTGCGAGACCTAAATATGTTAGTAAATGTAAAAGGGTTTACAGCAGTAAATCTTATCAGTTTAACTAAAAAAAATAAGTACTTAAAATTATATTTGTAAAGGCTACTGAGATTTTTTAAATTATGTTTAATACATTAAAGAAGGAAGGTTTACCAGATTCTTCAGAATCATATAGTATTTACTTAGTGAATGGTCCTTTATTAAAAATCCTTGAGTCAGAACTAAAGTTTCTTTTCTTTTTTCCCCAGGAGTCACTTTTTTCCAGACTATCCAAGACTATGTATATGTGTGTGCATACAAAAAATAAAAAGACCCTTCTTTAAAATCCTTGAAATTTCTTTGAAATTCATAAACAAAATTTTAAACCCAATCAAAATAATCTGATCAAGTTGGCCAAATTAGTGCCAATTCCAACTTCAAGGTTCTCAGATTTTTTTCCCTTGGGTTAAAAATGTCAATTTTTCTTAATCCTCTGAAGTTTGGTATTTATACTTAAAAGAATTTCCTATATGTCTACTTCCATTCAAAATAAAAAATATCAATAAGCCCTTTTCCACATACCGCATAATGATTACCCAGAATCCTGATCAAACAATATTAGAAAGCGCTTCTGAGGTTCTATTTAAACAACGTAATTTTCACATCAGAGAAATCAGTACCAGCGAGGTTAAGTGACTTATTTTAGGATATGTAGCTGGAAAAATAACTCTGGGCAGTCTTCAGATCCCGTCATAAACACTGGCTTTAAGATCAATTCCAAATGCTGCTAACCAAACTCAACCTGAGATAGAGGGAAACAAACAAAAGATAATCACCCCTCAAAGCACGAACATCCTTTCCTAGAGGCCATGCCTTTATGTCACAATTTTTACAGCGAGCCATCATTAGGTAGAATTTCTGAAAGCAAATGATCAAATGTTTTTGTTGATACATGTAAACGATTTAGCACAGTGCCTGGCACAGAGTTAACACACAAAACCTATTAAAGACTGTATCACACGACTCTATTTTGGCAGAAGTCATATGGAGTCTGCTACTATGGGATAGAACTGGGCTAAAATGGTAGAAGCAGAAGGTTTTCTTTTTTCTCCATTCCCTTACCCCCCTCCTTTTTCTCTCTTCATTGGTGTATAATTAAAAACAATACTCTAAATCTATTTAACTTTGGTTTTTAAAATAATGTTATTTATTTTGGTTGTGCTAGATGTCCACTGCTGCACTCTTCCCTAGTTACAGCAAGCAGGGCCCACACTCTGGCTGTGGTGCAGGGTCTCACTGTTGTGGCTCTGTTACAGAGCATGGGCTTGGGGCGGGGCAGGGGAGGGGAGGGGGATGGCGCTTCAGTAGTTTCAGATCCCGGCTCTACAGTACAGGCTCAACAGTTGTGGCGAATGGGCCTAATTGCTCTGTGGCATGTGGAATCTTCCCAAAACAGTGATCAAACCTCTCTCCAGCACTGGCGGGCAAACTCCTCACCACTGAGCCACCAGGGAAGACCCTGTATCAATTTCTGATAATACCTTTCTTCATTTCTGTAGCAAGATATTTGAATGGACATGAACTTGGGCAAACTCCAGGAGATGGTGAGGGACAGGGAAGCCTGGCTTGCTGCAGTCCATGGGGTCACAAAGAATCGGATACGATTTGGCAGCTGAACAACAACAAGTAAGATATTTCTAGTATAAGTATACGACAAGGGCTCTAGTCTGTCAGAGTACTTTTCTAAACTTTATGGTAAAGATCAACTGAACTAGCAAATCAGTGGAAGAGCATTTCTTCAAAACAACAACGGATTACACATATTCATATTTAGCCTACTAAATATGCCACAGTATTATTATTATGGTCTAATTTTGCAGCTTGTGGGCTCTCAGTTCCCCTATCAGGGACCAAACTTAGGCCCTGGCAGTGAAAATGCTGAGTCCTAACTACTGGCGTACGTACGTGCTCAGCTGGGTCTGGCTCTTTGCAAACCCATGGATTGTTTAGTCCACAAGGCTCCTCAGGACATGAGATTATACTGGCAAGAATACTGGATTGGGTTCCCACTTCCTCCTCCAGGAGAATCTGCCTGACCCAGAGATTGAACCTGTGTCTCCTGCATTGGCAGGAGGATTCTTTACCACTGAGCCACCTGGGAAGCCCCTCTAACCACTGGACCACCAGGGAAAACTCAAGCCACATTATTTAATACTTGATGAAGATTGACAATTTTACTAGTCATTTACTTCACTTAGTATCTTGATATCTGTTCAGCTACTACCTCTTCAAAAAGGATTTTCTGGATTCTCCGTATTAAATATCTTCTTTCCCCACCAAACTCCATCTCTTTATTCTGCTTTGTACTCTATCATGGCACTTTAACAAAAACTGGTTATTTTTAAATACTGTTTTGCTTTCTAAAATTAATTTTCAAATGTTAATAGTGGTAAATATCATCACAGTAATATTAAGTGGCCTTTACGGAATATCCTATTAAATTCATCCCTAAAGCACATGTTATTATTTTCATTCAGCTGACAAGGAAACTAAGGCTTAGAAATGTTAAATAAACTAAAATCATGAGATTTAATAACAGCTCACAGTTAAAGAAACAGTTGAAAGAGTCAGAATTTGAATCCTGGTTCATCTGACTATACAGGCCAAGTTCTGAGTAACTATTCTATGTTGCTTCTTATTGATTTACCTGAGTAAAAATAAGACTTGGTATTCGCATTATATTATGGGGCTTCCCAGGTGGCTCGGTGGTAAAGAATTCCCCTGCCAATATAGGAGATGCAGGTTTGATCCCTAGGTCAGAAGGATCCCCTGGAGAAGGAAATGGCAACAGTGTCTAGTATTCTTGCCTGGAAAATCCCACAGACATAGCATCTCCTACAGTCCATGGAGCTGCAAAGAGTCAGACATGACTTATCACACACATTTGTATTATATTATACTATGTTTGTAATTAAGGACTCAAGTGTTCTGAAATAAAAAATACCCAGCACATATTAAACAAGATTAGATTTACAACAGGTACCTGATTGATAATATTTCAGAATGAAAAATAAGTTGGCAAGTGGCTGTTAGCCAGCATTCACTGTGAAAAATATTACTTTAGAAAATCCATGAATATATGTAGAAACAAAACTTAATTATTTGTGAGATTAAAATGTCTAGTTAAGTATATTAGCAGATGAAAAGATTCATATATGGACTGCTCACAGTTACTGTCCTTTCTCTCAACTTTCCACTTTGCTAAACTTCATTTTACTATAGGCTCCCTACGTGACAGAATGGGCTTTAATTTCCTGGGAATTGTCCTTGGTTCTGAACCAAGTCATTTATTACTGATATCAGAAGGCTTTGCTCCAAATGCCCTGCTTGTCTGCAGTGTGATTCAGACTGTAATTTCACAGGCTGCTGCCTTACCTGTAGGGGTGCCATCTGGAAGAGAATTATACTCTGTACTTTCTCCCATGATGCTCATGGAGCACTCTTCTTCCCAAATTGACATTTTTTAAAATTAAAATTTGCATTTACACTTCAAAAATTAATTACTACAAAAGGAACACACTGGATCAAATCTGGAACTAAAAGAGCCATTAACATTATTCATTGAAATGAATAATGGAACCTTATTTTAAAATGCCTGTTCATGATATCTACTCTTGGAATAGACAAATTAATGATAAAAAGAAAGTTGTGATACCTTCAGAATAAGGTGCTTCTCCTGACTCTTTTTTTTTTTTTTTCATTTCAAACAACTGAATTACTGATACACTCAGAATTAACTAGTTAATTCTGAATTTAGTTAAAAAAGTGAGGCTAGGGGAAAGCAAAAATAAAACAAAAAGTTAATCTGGAGAAAGTCTAGTGACAAACAGGCAATAATATGGATTTAAAGATAAAAATAAAAGATTATTCCAAAAATGAAACAAGCCTATAAAATCTAATCCCAAATTCTTTTTCATATTCTTTTCCATTGCAGATTATTACAAGATACTGAATATAGCTCCTTGTGTTATGGGCTTCCGAGGTAGCTCAGTGGTAAAGAATACTCCTGTCAATGCTGGAGATGCAGGTTCAATCTCTGGGTCCAGAAGACCCCCTGGAGGAGAAAATGAACCCATTCCAGGATTCTTGCCTGGAAAATCCCATGGCAGATGAGCCTGGCGGGCTAGTCTATAGGGCTGCCAAAAGTCTGACATGACTGGGCATGTACATGTGCACATCTTGCGTTATACAGGAGGTCCCTGTGGTGTATCTATTTTATATACAGCAGTGTGTATATGTCAATCCAAGACTCCCTATTTATCACATTCCCCCCTTCCCCTCTGGTAACCTTAAGTTTGTTTTCTATATCTATGAGTCACTTCTGTTTTGTAAATAAGTTCACTTGCCCCATTTCTTTTAGACTGCACATATAAATAGTATCATGATCAGCTGTCTTTACCTGTCTTACTTCAGTTACTATGATAATCTCTACGTTCATCCATGCTGCTGCAAATAGCATTATTATTTTATTCTTTTTTATGGCTAATATCTCATTGTGTGTATACACACATACACACACACAGTTTTTTCTTTTTCCATTTATCTGTCAATGGACAGTTAGGTTGCTTCCATGACTTGGCTATTATAAACAGTGCTGCTATAAACAATGGGGTACAAGTATCTTTTCAAAATAGAATTTTCTCCAGATTTATAAGCCCAAGAGTGAAATAGCTGTATCGTATGGTAACCCTATTTTTAGTTTCCTAAGGAATTTTCCTACTTTTCTCCATAGGGGCTGCACCAATTTCCTTCCCACCAACAGTGTAGTAGGGTTCCTTTTTCTCCATACCTTCTCCAGTATTTTTATTATTAGACTTTTTGATAATGGCCATTCTGATCAGTGTGAGGTATACTTCATTGTAGTTATGATTTTCATTTCTCTAATAATTAGTGATATTGAGCATTTTTTTCATGTGCCTGCTGGCCACTTGTATGTCTTCTTTGGAGAAAGACATATGTGAATTTCTGAAGCAATATTCCCAATTCTCCACAGGAAAAAAAACTGTTAATTATAACTGGATATTCTACTTATAAAAATAAAACAATTACTTGCTAGCACTTTTATTAAAGAGAATTATTGACATATTAAGTTACATTTATACAACAGGGTAGTCATACAAATATTCATAAGTTATAGATATTTGAGACGACAGGAAAGATGAACTCTATTAACCGTATGATTCAAGGCCTGAAGAACAAGATCGCATTCTGTTTCCTGCAAAAATGCATTTTAGAAGCTACTGACCTCTGAGTTCAACATATATACCAGAAGAAAAAAAACCAGACCATCTAGTTAGATGCATCAGTAAGCTAGTTATCACCTTGAGAGTCATTTGCTAAAGATATTATAAAGTGAATAAACTCGGAAACAGGAGATAAAACCTATCGTCCAGCCAAAGTGAGGAATAGAAGAGGAAATGATTCTAAATAACTTCAACATATATACCAGAAGAAAAAAAACCAGACCATCTAGTTAGATGCATCAGTAAGCTAGTTATCACCTTGAGAGTCATTTGCTAAAGATATTATAAAGTGAATAAACTCGGAAACAGGAGATAAAACCTATCGTCCAGCCAAAGTGAGGAATAGAAGAGGAAATGATTCTAAATAACAAAACAGAGACAACCAAATATATCTGCAGAGTAAATATAAACTTAAAATCTCATCTGCTGCCACCTTGCTCCCTCCCTGCCAACCCAGTTTAGAACCGTGGTCAAACACATATCATTTCCCCACCCCAACACCATTTCCAATAATTCTTAACATAAGCTAGTCCTCTTGTTAATTCACCATACTAATTTACAATGTCCAGGTGGCAGGAAAAACTTCAATCATTTAAAAGTAATTCTGCAACATACTTTGTTGGTAAGACTGAAAAAACAGGAATTCTCATACTACTGTTGGCAAGAAAGCAGAATGGTAAGATAAGTGCAATAAAGAATTTGGTAAAAATTGTTAATACTGCATATGCATTAAGTCTTTGACCCATCAATCCTACCTCCAGTTCAGTTCAGTTCAGTCGCTCAGTCATGTCTGACTCTTTGCAACCCCATGAATCGCAGCACACCAGGCCTCCCTGTTCATTACCATCTCCCAGAGTTCACTCAGACTCACGCCCATCGAGTCCATGATGCCATCCAGCCATCTCATCCTCGGTCGTCCCCTTCTCCTCCCGCCCCCAATCCCTCCCAGCATCAGAGTCTTCTCCAATGAGTCAACTCTTCGCATGAGGTGGCCAAAGTACTGGAGTTTCAGCTTTAGCATCATTCCCTCCAAAGAAATCCCACAGCCGATCTCCTTCAGAATGGACTGGTTGGATCTCCTTGCAGTCCAAGGGACTCTCAAGAGTCTTCTCCAACACCACAGTTCAAAAGCATCAATTCTGCGGTGCTCAGCCTTCTTCACAGTCCAACTCTCACATCCATACATGACCACAGGAAAAACCATAGCCTTGACTAGACGGACCTTAGTCGGCAAAGTAATGTCTCTGCTTTTGAATATGCTATCTAGGTTGGTCATAACTTTTCTTCCAAGGAGTAAGCGTCTTTTAATTTCATGGCTGCAGTCACCATCTGCAGTGATTTTGGAGCCCCCCAAAATAAAGTCTGACACTGTTTCCACTGTTTCCCCATCTATTTCCCATGAAGTGATGGGACCGGATGCCATGATCTTCGTTTTCTGAATGTTGAGCTTTAAGCCAACTTTTTCACTCTCCTCTTTCACTTTCATCAAGAGGCTTTTTAGCTCCTCTTCACTTTCTGCCATAAGGGTGGTGTCATCTGCATATCTGAGGTTATTGATATTTCTCCCGGCAATCTTGATTCCAGCTTGTGTTTCTTCCAGTCCAGCGTTTCTCATGATGTACTCTGCATATAAGTTAAATAAGCAGGGAGACAATATACAGCCTTGACGTACTCCTTTTCCTATTTGGAACCAGTCTGTTGTTCCATGTCCAGTTCTAACTGTTGCTTCCTGACCTGCATACAGATTTCTCAAGAGGCAGGTTAGGTGGTCTGGTATTCCCATCTCTTTCAGAATTTTCCACAGTTTATTGTGATCCACACAGTCAAAGGCTTTGGCATAGTCAATAAAGCAGAAATAGATGTTTTTCTGGAACTCTCTTGCTTTTTCCATGATCCAGTGGATGTTGGCAATTTGATCTCTGGTTCCTCTGCCTTTTCTAAAACCAGCTTGAACATCAGGGAGTTCACGGTTCACGTATTGCTGAAGCCTGGCTTGGAGAATTTTGAGCATTACTTTACTAGCATGTGAGATGAGTGCAATTGTGCAGTAGTTTGAGCATTCTTTTGCACTCAAACTACTGCAAAATCCCACTTCCGGGAACATGAAATAAAATGAATAATATACAAGAATATGCAATACATTATTATTTGTAATAGCAAAAGTGATAGACATTTTCATGAATGTTATTTACATTACATTTATCTAGACAATGGAATATTATCCAGCCATGGAAAAGAATGAGGAGTATTTCTCTATAATGATATAGAATGATGGTCAAGATAAATTTAAATTTTTTAATTTTACACAAAGCACAGAACAATACATAGAGTATGCTCACTCTGCATAAGGGTAAAAATGTAAATATATACATATCAAATATTTTTAAAATAAGCCAAAAGCTAAAAAGGAAACAAAAATTTATCTATTAACTAAGGGACAGAAGAACGGAATCACTGAACTTTTTTGTAATTAAAACATAAATTTCAACTAAAAAGAGAAAAAAGCAATTCTTCCCAACTGAAGAGAAAGAAAACAAATACATGTGAAGGTATGTCAAGGTGGTTACATAACCAAAGGAAACTAATTACTTCAAATAACTTCGTATGTGTGTGCTCAGTTGTGTCTGACTCTTTGTGACTCCACGGATTGTACTCAGCCAGGCTCCTCTGTACATGAAGTTTCCAGGCAAGAATACTNAAGGAAACTAATTACTTCAAATAACTTCGTATGTGTGTGCTCAGTTGTGTCTGACTCTTTGTGACTCCACGGATTGTACTCAGCCAGGCTCCTCTGTACATGAAGTTTCCAGGCAAGAATACTGGAGCAGGTTGCCATTTTCTACTCCAGGGATTGAACCCATGTCTCTTGCATCTCTTGCACTGGCAGGCAGATTCTTTACCACTGCATCACCTGGGAAGTCCCCCTCAAGTAACTTTAAAACACAGTATTTAGACTATATATCTCTCACGAGATATATATTCTAGGACAAAAGAAAACATTAGGAAATCATAAGTGAAGTTATAAACTTCATTTACAAATTTCGTTACTAGTGAAATTCATGTAAAATTTTTGAAACTATTATATAGATATATGATAGAACAAATAAGCAATTATTATTCTAAGAACCGAGATTTTTCTACAAAGAGATACAGTATAAAATTAAAGAATTAAAAATTCCATAATCTTAAATTGGAAATATCAGTGTAAACTCATGGCTTTTTAATATTTAAAAAATAGCTATATCTGTCTACTAAGAATAACAGACAACCAATAACAGTCCAGTAGTAATGAGCACTCCTAGAACCCAGACTGTGATCTCTAGATACTGTTTCCCAGCGAAAGAATCAGGATTCTTTGGTTCCTTCCAAGTTTAGGCAGTATAAAGTGACTGTAAAAAGTTTCATACCATCAGAAAGTATAATCTGAAATACAAACATACGTTTTTTCTTTTCATTATTATACTGAGGATAACTAGAAATTGTTAAAGGGATCTAAGAGGTTAATTAAAATACTTATCATTAGCTAAACATGGGCCAATTCAAAAATCAAAATAATAATTACAATGGTTCAAAACACATCAAATATGAGTTCATAATGACACTACAAAAAAAAACCCTCCAAAAATCCCTTTAGAAAATGCTGCAGAACAATTCATTATTCTAAAAATGTTACATAGAAAATATTTACTGAGAATAACTAGAAATTGTTAAAGGGATCTAAGAGGTTAATTAAAATACTTATCATTAGCTAAACATGGGCCAATTCAAAACTCAAAATAATAATTACAATGGTTCAAAACACATCAAATATGAGTTCATAATGACACTACAAAAAAAAACCCTCCAAAAATCCCTTTAGAAAATGCTGCAGAACAATTCATTATTCTAAAAATGTTACATAGAAAATATCCAGCATTTATTGCCCTTTCAACTATAAACTATAGTTCACAACCAAGTATTTGATGAAAGTACTTAGTAACAAATAAAGAATAAATGATAGAATACCACAATTTTGCAATTTCTAATGAAATAATGAATCTAAGAGATCATTTTCAATGAATTCTAAAATCTTTAAGTCAAACACTGATAGGGAACTTTTTTCCTGTTTTGAATTCCAACTAAGATCCTGAGAACAGAAAAAGGGAGGAAAGGAAGGGGAGAGTGTTCCACCATGACAACCCCACTAAAGCCACATGGAGTAGAGTAAAACGTTGTGATGGGGAAAGTGGTTACTTCTGAGTACTAAATCCGTAACTAGTTTGTATGATTCTGTTTTAGAAGAACTGAAGAATTAAAACAAAGAAATCCAATTAAAAAATGCGCATAAGACCTGAATAGATATTTTTCCAAATAAGACATACAGATGGCTAACAAGCACATGAAAAGATGTTCAATGTTGCTAATTATTAGAGAAAGGCAAATCAAAACCATCTGTTACAATGGCTATCATGAAAAAGTCTACAAATAACAAATGCTGAAGAGGATGTGAAGAAAAGGGAATCCTTCTACACTGTTGCTAGGAATGTACATTGGTACAGCCATTATACAAAACAGACTGGAGGTTCCTTATATCACAAAAAGAACTACCGTGAGATCCAGCAATTCTACTCCTGGGTGTATATCCGAAAAAAAACAGAAACACTAATTGAACAGGTATACCCCAATGTTCATAGCAGCACTATTTGTAATACTTCAGACATAGATTGTGAAGAACAGGGAAGCCTGGAGTGCTGCAGTACATGGGGTTGCAAATATCAGACATGACTTAGAGACTGAACAATAAGACAGAGAAGCAACTCAAGTGCCCAGCACTAGATGACTGGCCTAGGAAGATGTGCAACACACACACGAATATTACTCAGCCATAAAAAACAGTGAAACACTGCCATTTGCACCAACATGAACAGACCCAGAGAATTTTATGCTTAGTGAAATGTCAGAGAAAGATAAATACTATATAATATCATCTATCCGTGGAACCTAAAAAATAGCACAAATGAATGTATATGCACAACAGAAATAGACTCACAAACTAGCGATCACCAAAGAGGAGAGAAAAAGGAGAAGGGACAAATTAGGGGTACAGACTAACAAATTGTGAAGTGTTAGTCACTCGGTCAAGTCTGACTCTTTGTGACCCCATGGACTGTAGCCTGCCAGGCTCCTCTGTCCATGGAGTTGTCCAGGCAAGAATACTGGAGTGGGTAGCCATTTTCTTCTCCAGGGGATCTTCCTGAATCAGGGATCGAACTCAGGTCTCCTGCATTGGCAGGCAAATTCTCTACCGTATGAGCCACCAGATACATAAGCAACAAGGAAATGCTATACAACAGATGAATTATACCCATTATCTTGTAATAACCTGTAATGGAATATAATCTGCCAAAATCATGAATCACCATGCTGAAAGTAACACAATACTGTAAATAACACACATATTGTAAATAGCACAATATTGTAAATTAAACTATCCTTCAATTAAAAATAAAAATCTAGAGAAGAGGATATAAAAAATGGATGAGTTTAACAGATTGTGAAAAATAACTTCAGAAAAAAACAGGTGGACTGAAATATTATCCAGAGTGCAGTTCAGAAAGCCAAAACATTAGAAAATATGAAAGAGGTGAAGAGGCATGGAAAATGGAGAAGTCTAATAAATATACAATGGTAATTTTAGAAAGATTTATTAAAACAAGATACAAAAAACTCACACCATAAAGTTTGATAAATTTGATACACAAAGTTAAGAATGTCTATTCATCAAATTATACCAAAAAAAGAGAAAAAAGACAAGCCACACACTGCCAACAAATATAATTGATAGAGAATAATGTATCTGTCAAGACAAGCTAGGTTACTCTGCACTAACAAACACTCAAATAACCAACTAACACCAAAACAGATTTCTTTCTGATATGACAGATTGACAAGAAACATTGCTTATTATAATCACTCAGGGATCAGGGAAGTCACAGGGCCGTATCTAACTTCAAAGGAGACAAAAAGAAACATTATATTATGTGCCTGAAAACAAAGAGAAGCAAAAGGTAGAGTAGGCCAAGTAACAGTTTGATAATTGTAATAGATAAGAAACTCTTTCAGAAAATAAAAAGACAAAAGTCACAAACAGAATGATAAGCAAAAGAAATGAATAGAAATTTTATAGAAGACAATGCTGAAATGAGCTATAAGCTCATTTAAGCCTGTTGTAGTTTTGATTTCCATTTATCTAATAATGAGCAATCCTGAGCATCTTTTCATGTGTTTATCAGCCATTTGTATGTCTTCTTTAGAAAATGTCTGTCGAGGTCTTCTGCCCATTTTTTGATTGAGTTGTTTGTTTTTCTGATACTGAACTACATGAGCTGCTTATATACTGGAGATTAATCCTCTATCAACTGCTTCATTTGCAATTATATCCTCCCATTCTGAGGGGTGCCCTTTTATCTTGTTTTTTGCCTTCCTTTGCTGCAATTTTTTTAAAGAAGTAAAACTCTGCAGATGACATGATACTATACAGAGAAAACCCTAAAGATACTATCAGAAAATTACTAGAACTAATCAGTGAATATAGTAAAGTCCCAGGATACAAAATCAGTACACAAAAATCCTCTGCATTCCTAGACACTAACAATGAAAAATCAGAAAGAGAAATTAAGGAAATCAACCCATTCACCGCTGCAACAACCAAGAAAAATACCTAGGAGAGTTGGACTATAAAGAAAGCTGAGCACCAAAGAATTGATGCCTCTGAACTGTGGTGTTGAAGACTCTTGAGAGTCCCTTGGAAGCAAGGAGATCTAAAGGAAATCAGTCCTGAATATTGACTGGAAAGACTGATGCTGAAGTTGAAATTCCAATACTTTGGCCACCTGACGCAAAGAACTGACTCCTTGGAAAAAGCCCTGATGCTGGGAAAGACTGAAAGTGGAAGAAGGGGACGACAGAGAATGAGATGGTTGGATGGCATCACCGACTTGATGGACATGAGTTTGAGTAAGCTCCAGGAACTGGTGATGGACAGGGAAGCCTGGAGTACTGCAGTCCACAGGGTCACAAAGAGTCAGACACAACTGAGTGACTGAACTGAACTGAGGAATAAACCTATCTATGGAGACAAAAGAGCTGTATACAGAAAACTATAAGACATGAACGAACAGGTAGAGAGACATACGATGTTCTTGGATTGGAAGAATCAATATTGTGAAAATGACTACTACTCAAACCAATCTACAGATTTAATGCAATCGCTATCAAATTACAATGGCATTTTTTCACAGAGCTAGAACAAAAATTTCACAATTCGTATGGAAATGCAAAAGACCACAAACATCCAGAGCAATCTTGAGAAAGAAGAATCAAGTTTGTTTTCGTGACTTCAGACTACACTACAAAGCTACAGTCATCAGGAGAGTACGGTACTGGCACAAAACAAAATACAGACCAATGGAACAAGATAGAAAGCCCAGAGATAAATTCACATACCTGGGGGCAACCTGTTTTTGACAAAGGAGGTAAGAATATATTAAGACAATGGAAAAAACATAGTCTCTTCAATAAGTACTGCTGGGAAAACTGGACAACTACATGTAAAAGAATGAAATTAGGATATTTCCTAACACCATACACAAAGATAAACTCAAAATGGATTAAAGACCTAAAGGTAAGACCAGAAACTATAAAACTATTAGAGNTTAAGACAATGGAAAAAACATAGTCTCTTCAATAAGTACTGCTGGGAAAACTGGACAACTACATGTAAAAGAATGAAATTAGGATATTTCCTAACACCATACACAAAGATAAACTCAAAATGGATTAAAGACCTAAAGGTAAGACCAGAAACTATAAAACTATTAGAGAGAAACATAAGCACAACACTCTTGGACACAAATCACAACAAGATCCTCTATGACCCACTTCCTAAGGTAATGAAAATCATGGCTTCTTTAACTTGTCCCTCGAAGTACTAAGAATAGCTCAAGAGAACGAACTGAAATTCCAAGGAATTAGGGAGTACTTAACTAAAATCAGCTTTGTAAGGGCTCAAAAAAATATGAAAGGTAGGTGTTTTAAGAGGCTGTGAGAATTTTGTATTTCACTCCACAAAAATAATAATGATGCCCCCCTTTGAAGCTTCATACAGATATAATTTGTCATTTCTCAAGCACATGATTAGGGGTTTTCTAAATCCATTTTGTGAAGCACTGGAGCAAGATTATTTATTATAAACTGGTGGAATTTATATGATTACTCATGGCATGTGAATCAAATATCTGTCCCAGGATAATCCTTAAGTAGAACCACTTCATACTAATTACTACAATAATTATGACTAAGCCAACTCAGTTACATCAAACAGAGCTTGTAATGAACACCCATCTGCTTACAAATGCAAACTGTTAAACTTTAGGAGCTTACTTTCATTCCCTAGCAAAGGTAAACAATATTATTGAAAAAAAATTTTTTTAATTATTATACAATTTTAGAGTTTGAAATCAAAATTAACAAAAACTTCCTGTTCTCTGAAAACTTTTTGTAATCATCAAACAGAGCTTGTAATGAACACCCATCTGCTTACAAATGCAAACTGTTAAATTTTAGGAGCTTACTTTCATTCCCTAGCAAAGGTAAACAATATTATTGAAAAAAAATTTTTTTAATTGTTATACAATTTTAGAGTTTGAAATCAAAATTAACAAAAACTTCCTGTTCTCTGAAAACTTTTTGTAAGGGCAGTTGATTCATACTCCTGAGTAACTTATGCCCTTTACTTTCATAATAAAAATAATTTACAACTTATTGAGCAAAATGATTTTTTTTTAAAGTAATGCATACAGGACTTAAGCACAACTAGAATGCAACATGGCACAGGGAATTATGGAGAGCCAGAAACAAATAAATCCAATCAAATCAATCATGCATGAGCACAGAATCTCTTGGTAAACACAACTTCCAGAACTTTTATGAAAGAGATACAAAACATCTAAAATATATTTCAAAAGCAAAACCTTTATCCACAATACATAAGTGTTTCAATATAAACACTTTGTTTAAAGGACTAAATATTTTCACTTACATTTGGTCTCAAGCCCCAAAGGGTTAAATTTCTCCTATAGCTCTCAAGATT
Source organism: Oreotragus oreotragus (assembly GCA_006410675.1). NCBI lineage: Eukaryota > Metazoa > Chordata > Mammalia > Artiodactyla > Bovidae > Oreotragus > Oreotragus oreotragus. Next base: position 171,385 of record SJYX01001865.1, read on the forward strand.
ACAAAACAGCCTCCTCTCTAGAGTAAGAAATAAAATGGCTGCAGAGTGTGATCTAAAGTTTAATCTAAACAAATATTAAGATTAAATAAAGGAGAGGCTGGGGAGTGATTAAGAATGCAAGTAAGAACATATGTAAAGATTATAAAACTGAAATAATTGAACATAAGAGGCCTATTCTTAATTATATTTATACTGTTTTCATTTCATTCTTAATTCAGAATAAAGAAAAAAATTTAAGAAAAAAAACCACAATTTTTGATTCAGTATTCAAGTACTGTAACTATTTCTGTTAATATTTAAAATACTAAAAAAAAGCCTACTGAATGTGTATTTTGTACTTTACCTGAAATAATTATATAATATTAGTATTGCTTCTAATTTATTTACAGAGCAGCAAACTGAGAATTATTCTTGAAATATACATATAATACATTTTAATATGAAGAAAAATATAAAAAACCCAACCCCAATAACCCACATTCAAGAGCTGATGTTTGTATTTCTTTGCATTCATTATAGGGAAAGTCAATTAGTAAATACTAGCCATGGAAATAGAGGGTCTTCTGCTTTTATAAAGGGCTCAAAGGCCAAGAGAGAAGCACTAAGTATGTTCTTCCCTCAAGTATTAATATTCCTGACCACATATATTATCATTTCCATCTTTTATTAACTGAATAATCTACTCAAGCAGCTCATTCTTTAGTTACAGAGTCCTTAGAAGTTTGTACAACTTTCAAAATGAAGTCTTAAGAGTAATCAACAGAATACCTCAGAAATTCATCTATGAACTGAAGATGGGGTCTGAGGATGAGAGACTCTTCACGTACTTGGAGTCCCTCCATGTGTCTTTGACAAGTAATCCTGTGAGGTAATTCGTTTATCTGAACATGAGAGCGTGTACTGAATTAAACAGATGCCATGATTTGTCACTTTTATACTTCATGGTGCCTGTGAATAAATAACTGGTCTACCTCAACAACTTCTCAGGGTAACAACTGAATACATAATATTTATATTCATGTGGAAATATAGTCTCAATATACTTTTTGTGTTTATTACTGAGAAATATATAGCTTGTGGACTTTTTAAAAAATCATGCCTTTTTTCCCCTAGAATTTTAAAAAACTTAAGCTATTTTTCAATAGAGAATTAATCATGATCAGAAAATATTGATTTAATGTGGTTGAGTTTCACACTGAATTTTGGCACTGTATATATACTGGCTCATTTCTGTTTGACATAGCAAGAAATGCCAATAATTTTTTTTTCTTTTATTGGAAGGGGTATCTTTATAGGAGCCCATAGGTTAGTGTTGTCAGGTTTAGCAAATAAAAATATAGGATGCCTAGCAAAATCTGGATTTTAGACATACTTACAGTAAGAAATTGTTATTTTTTTCAGAAATCCAGATTTCACTAGGTGCCCTGTATCTAGCCATACTACAGTAGGTGCCTTGATAAACCAATTTTTAGACTTTTTAGCCCAGCATAGTCTTGAAAATTTTTAAATAGGGGTTGTTATAAAATAAGCTGTCATAGAATATCCAAGCTGTAAGAGTCTAAGATAGGTTAGTTTTGATTTCTTATTTGTATAATGAATGTTTATTTATATGTAAATATATATATAAATATATTCTAGCCTTCTCTCTATATGCATATATACGTATACATGTATGTGTGTATAAAATGTAGATAAAGGGCCAGAGGGCCAGAGAGACAAACTATGGTTGGAGGTTAATAACTTGTAAAAGAATTTTTTTGATATTCTGATATTCTGGATATTTCTTCATTTTGGCTACAATAAGAGAAAAATCCTTGACAGTATAATTTTTAAAATAAAAAGACCCTACCTGCTGAGAGACATGAGAGTGAGGTTTAACTAAGGAGTATGAAGAGTGAGCAAAGAATCTCTATTATTTCAACTTTATTTTTCCATATTTTACCATTTTAGTCTGTTCTCTAGGGTGTAAGAAGGAAATGGCAACCCACTCTAGTACTCTTGCTGGAGAACCCTGTGGACAAATGAGCCTGGTGGGCTCCATGGGGTCACACAGGGTCAGATAAGACTGAAGTGACTTAGCATAGCATATTATGTGCTAGAATGTTTTATGAAATTTCCATGTATTAATTCATTTAATCCTCATAAAATCCCTATAAAGTAGGTACTATTGCTGCTTTCATTTTAGAGAGAAGGAAACTGAGGCACAGACAGGTTCAGTAATACACCCAAGGTAATGAACCAAGACGCAGCAAAAGAGCACCAAGAATTCAGGTGGTCTGACTCTAGAGCAATAAATATTCTTAACTCTGTTTCATCTGTGCCTTCCTCTGATGTATAGAAAATTATAAATAAGATTGTGTCTGTAGCCAGTGAATTTCTGTCTGGAAATAGTTCTCTTATATATTGTCTCATCATTTACTCATACTGATCCCTTTGACAAATTCTGACCATATCAAGTAAATCCTGGTTCCCAATCTCAGAGAATGGAGAAAGGTTTATGAACAATTAATACGAATACACTGTAAAAGTATATAATAGAAGCTTAAACTAAATTGCAAAGAAAGGGGGAAAGAGATTTTTTTATGTGATCAAGGTGCAAAAAGGGAAAGCTGCACAGGTGAGGTGATGTCTGAAATGAGTCGTGCAGAAATTGTGGCAAGTTGCCAGACAGGGAAGGTAGAACACATCGAATGAAATAAGTCAATCTGCTAACACAGATTTCTCTCATCATCAGTATATTCCATTAAAAGATTATTTGTCAAAAATATAAATAATAACATGATTTTAGAAAGAGAAATAAAGGACATTAAAACAACAGTAGTCTCTGTAATCAAAAGAACATATTTTACTTTTAATTTTATGTAGCAATTTACCTTATTTTTTATTTTGAAGCGTTTACTGGCTTCCCAATGGTAAAGAACATGCCTGCCAATGCAGGACACATGGGCATTGGAACCCACTCCAGTATCCTTGCCTGGAGAATCCCATGGACAGAAGAGCCTGGCAGGCCGCAGTCCAAAGGGGTGCAGAGTCAGACACGACTAAAGTGATTAGGCAAGCATTTGTTTAATTATTATCATACTGATTTTAAAAAAAATACCAGAAATCCGACAATAAAAAGATGACTTCTTCTCTGATGGAACAACAAAAAAATAAGAAAAATAAGGGGAAAGATTGACCAGAGAATATAGAGTTGAAAATTATATCTTACATTCCTTATCTTGAACCACTGGACATTAGATTGTGTCTGCTTTTAAGTAAACAAAATACATACTAGACATAGACAATGTTATTTTGCCTAAAATTTTCAGAGTAATATAAATAAAAGAGAAAAAAAAGAAGACTAAAAAAATCCTTAAATTCCGGTCATAAGCATATTTCTTATCAAGGACTGGAAAGGCTAAAATGTACCTATACGATTAAAAATTTGTGTTGCGAATCAATCTCTTATATTTTCCCTAACACTAAGATTAATTTGGCTTATCTAACTTACTAAACTATTTACATAATAATTATTACATCATTTAAGGTAAGAAGAGAAATCAGGAAAGGCCACCTAATCTTCATGGCAGTTGGCTGACATGGCATGGCTTCACTGCCAAACCAAACTAAAAACAACAAAAATATTCCAACAGCTGAAAATGTAACCTATGACACGCTTCACGGCTCAGACTCTATAGTGTTGATAAACCAAATGACAAGTCATGTTTCTAAGTGATAAAGTCTAAAGTGATAAAATCCTGAAAAGCTATTTACCAACAATAAAGAGTATTAAATGTGAACGAAAGGTACCCCATCGCTGTGGTGTGGGCGGTACATGCATGCACACAGACACCGGTGCTGGTGAAATGGGATGGGAAAGATAAGAAAATTTTAGGTCATTTCTGTGAAAAGCAAGCCTAAAAATTACAAAAGACAATTTGAATGTATATAGTACGTGATCGTGACAATGTAACTTAAAGTTCACCTAATGTATAATTTTGCTGATGGTCCTGATGACAGAAAATAACATGTCCAAACAAGATTCATCTCTGGCAGTTATATTATGCAATGCCAGGATCTTATCTATGTAAATATTTGTAAGGAGATCATGCTGAAAACTTAGATGGCAAACAACAACATCAAATCAGTCTATCTGGGCTTACTGGGTCATAGGACAAGAATCAGGAATGCTTACTTTAAACAGCATTATTAGGCCATCAGAAATGACAGGTCATAAAGAATGGCTCTATTGGTACAGTAAAATGTAAAATATGAGAAACAGATATTCATAGGCATGCATAGTAACATCCTATAGAAATTAAACCTTCTATTTAACCAATAACAATTTATCAAATAGAAATTTCATTCAATAAAAATAAAAATGTAAAATTAAAGAGAGGCCTAATATGGAAATTCATAAATCTAAGAGGCAAGTTTATTAAATGACACGCTAACAACAATGATTTGGGTTTTAAAAATACATTCTTATCTGAGAACATCTTGCAAAATAAAAGCAAAGTTCATGAACATCTTCAGACAAAAACATATCTAAATTAAGCCATGAAACAGTTAGTGGACCATAGTCGCAGCAAACAGATGTACATCTCTACAATGTATGATGCCTACATTGCTGTATTGGATTACAAGTTCATTAAACATCTGTGTCCAATTCTTCAAGGTACATTTTTTTTTTTTTTTGGTTCTTACTTTTAAAAAGAAAAAAAAAAAACCACTATGTCATAGTTTAAATTTGAATTATTCTAATTTTTGAATCCCTACTGCTATATGTTAAAAAAAAAAAAAAAACTTTCAAAGACAGGATTCTCTGCAAGGTATTTTAATTCCTGTCTCTTATACACATCTAGATGTGTATAAGAGACAGACTGAAAGGACTAGAAAAAGAAGGTCATGAAGATTTTTTTGTATCNGAAAAATCCTTGACAGTATAATTTTTAAAATAAAAAGACCCTACCTGCTGAGAGACATGAGAGTGAGGTTTAACTAAGGAGTATGAAGAGTGAGCAAAGAATCTCTATTATTTCAACTTTATTTTTCCATATTTTACCATTTTAGTCTGTTCTCTAGGGTGTAAGAAGGAAATGGCAACCCACTCTAGTACTCTTGCTGGAGAACCCTGTGGACAAATGAGCCTGGTGGGCTCCATGGGGTCACACAGGGTCAGATAAGACTGAAGTGACTTAGCATAGCATATTATGTGCCAGAATGTTTTATGAAATTTCCATGTATTAATTCATTTAATCCTCATAAAATCCCTATAAAGTAGGTACTATTGCTGCTTTCATTTTAGAGAGAAGGAAACTGAGGCACAGACAGGTTCAGTAATACACCCAAGGTAATGAACCAAGACGCAGCAAAAGAGCACCAAGAATTCAGGTGGTCTGACTCTAGAGCAATAAATATTCTTAACTCTGTTTCATCTGTGCCTTCCTCTGATGTATAGAAAATTATAAATAAGATTGTGTCTGTAGCCAGTGAATTTCTGTCTGGAAATAGTTCTCTTATATATTGTCTCATCATTTACTCATACTGATCCCTTTGACAAATTCTGACCATATCAAGTAAATCCTGGTTCCCAATCTCAGAGAATGGAGAAAGGTTTATGAACAATTAATACGAATACACTGTAAAAGTATATAATAGAAGCTTAAACTAAATTGCAAAGAAAGGGGGAAAGAGATTTTTTTATGTGATCAAGGTGCAAAAAGGGAAAGCTGCACAGGTGAGGTGATGTCTGAAATGAGTCGTGCAGAAATTGTGGCAAGTTGCCAGACAGGGAAGGTAGAACACATCGAATGAAATAAGTCAATCTGCTAACACAGATTTCTCTCATCATCAGTATATTCCATTAAAAGATTATTTGTCAAAAATATAAATAATAACATGATTTTAGAAAGAGAAATAAAGGACATTAAAACAACAGTAGTCTCTGTAATCAAAAGAACATATTTTACTTTTAATTTTATGTAGCAATTTACCTTATTTTTTATTTTGAAGCGTTTACTGGCTTCCCAATGGTAAAGAACATGCCTGCCAATGCAGGACACATGGGCATTGGAACCCACTCCAGTATCCTTGCCTGGAGAATCCCATGGACAGAGGAGCCTGGCAGGCCGCAGTCCAAAGGGGTGCAGAGTCAGACACGACTAAAGTGATTAGGCAAGCATTTGTTTAATTATTATCATACTGATTTTAAAAAAAATACCAGAAATCCGACAATAAAAAGATGACTTCTTCTCTGATGGAACAACAAAAAAATAAGAAAAATAAGGGGAAAGATTGACCAGAGAATATAGAGTTGAAAATTATATCTTACATTCCTTATCTTGAACCACTGGACATTAGATTGTGTCTGCTTTTAAGTAAACAAAATACATACTAGACATAGACAATGTTATTTTGCCTAAAATTTTCAGAGTAATATAAATAAAAGAGAAAAAAAAGAAGACTAAAAAAATCCTTAAATTCCGGTCATAAGCATATTTCTTATCAAGGACTGGAAAGGCTAAAATGTACCTATACGATTAAAAATTTGTGTTGCGAATCAATCTCTTATATTTTCCCTAACACTAAGATTAATTTGGCTTATCTAACTTACTAAACTATTTACATAATAATTATTACATCATTTAAGGTAAGAAGAGAAATCAGGAAAGGCCACCTAATCTTCATGGCAGTTGGCTGACATGGCATGGCTTCACTGCCAAACCAAACTAAAAACAACAAAAATATTCCAACAGCTGAAAATGTAACCTATGACACGCTTCACGGCTCAGACTCTATAGTGTTGATAAACCAAATGACAAGTCATGTTTCTAAGTGATAAAGTCTAAAGTGATAAAATCCTGAAAAGCTATTTACCAACAATAAAGAGTATTAAATGTGAACGAAAGGTACCCCATCGCTGTGGTGTGGGCGGTACATGCATGCACACAGACACCGGTGCTGGTGAAATGGGATGGGAAAGATAAGAAAATTTTAGGTCATTTCTGTGAAAAGCAAGCCTAAAAATTACAAAAGACAATTTGAATGTATATAGTACGTGATCGTGACAATGTAACTTAAAGTTCACCTAATGTATAATTTTGCTGATGGTCCTGATGACAGAAAATAACATGTCCAAACAAGATTCATCTCTGGCAGTTGTATTATGCAATGCCAGGATCTTATCTATGTAAATATTTGTAAGGAGATCATGCTGAAAACTTAGATGGCAAACAACAACATCAAATCAGTCTATCTGGGCTTACTGGGTCATAGGACAAGAATCAGGAATGCTTACTTTAAACAGCATTATTAGGCCATCAGAAATGACAGGTCATAAAGAATGGCTCTATTGGTACAGTAAAATGTAAAATATGAGAAACAGATATTCATAGGCATGCATAGTAACATCCTATAGAAATTAAACCTTCTATTTAACCAATAACAATTTATCAAATAGAAATTTCATTCAATAAAAATAAAAATGTAAAATTAAAGAGAGGCCTAATATGGAAATTCATAAATCTAAGAGGCAAGTTTATTAAATGACACGCTAACAACAATGATTTGGGTTTTAAAAATACATTCTTATCTGAGAACATCTTGCAAAATAAAAGCAAAGTTCATGAACATCTTCAGACAAAAACATATCTAAATTAAGCCATGAAACAGTTAGTGGACCATAGTCGCAGCAAACAGATGTACATCTCTACAATGTATGATGCCTACATTGCTGTATTGGATTACAAGTTCATTAAACATCTGTGTCCAATTCTTCAAGGTACATTTTTTTTTTTTTGGTTCTTACTTTTAAAAAGAAAAAAAAAACACTATGTCATAGTTTAAATTTGAATTATTCTAATTTTTGAATCCCTACTGCTATATGTAAAAAAAAAAAACAAAAAACTTTCAAAGACAGGATTCTCTGCAAGGTATTTTAATTCTAAAATGCTGGTTCAAGAAAACATGGCTTAAAAATCATTGTTTAAACAACTTGGGTTTAAGTAGGAATATCTGAAAAAATGTTGGCTGTATTTTAGGAAGCATACTTGCTTCTTCTTTAGTTACGTAATTAGAATTTTCCAGCATCCAGGCTCAGAAATTCTAGGATATGTATCAAAGTTAGGAGAGGACCTAGAATACATTATAAATGATATTGCCAAGCCACAAAGATGACTCTATAACTGCTGTAGGTTACAGTGTCAAATGCTCCCTCTAACGTGTTTAACAAATCTAATAGACACCAACCTCACTGCTGCATACAAGGGAAGGCTGACAGCAAGATAATGCAAACTCTAAAATTACACCTTTGTGCAGAGAAAAATAAATTTCTTAGGCATCACATGCTGGACACATGTATTTTTTTCCCTTTCTGAAGGGTTTCTGAAAGCATCTCGGTTGCAAAGAATGCACCCTTCTCATCTTGGGTTAGAGTGACTCAGTATTGTTTATGTGACTGCCTTCCTAATAGAGGCAGAGATCATTCCTGACCAAACTCCCAAAATAAAAAGGTACTGCAACAAGAGCCCAGGGTCAGGGTCACACAGTGGATGCTGGAACTACGAGAGGTTTGTCAGGTAGGAATTAGAGCCACAAAGAAACAATTTCTGCCAATACCACCACCAGAGACAAAAAAAAGAAAATGCCCTGGCTTCTCCTTTCATAAATCTCCCATTCAGCACAGTTCAGTTCAGTCGCTCAGTCGTGTCCGACTCTGCAACCCCATGAACCGCAGCACGCCAGGCCTCCCTGTCCATCACCAACTCCCAGAGTTCACTGACTCACATCCATTGAGTCCGTGATGCCATCCATCCATCTCATCCTC
>SJYX01001865.1:182508-198256 GCA_006410675.1 Oreotragus oreotragus
CAGGAAAAACCATAGCCTTGACTAGATGGACCTTAGTTGGCAAAGTAATGTCTCTGCTTTTCAATATGCTATCTAGGTTGGTCATAACTTTTCTTCCAAGGAGTAAGCTGTAAGTCACCATCTGCAGTGATTTTGGAGCCCAAAAAAATAAAGTCTGACACTGTTTCCACTGTTTCCCCATCTATTTCCCATGAAGTGCTTTGTTTTCTGAATGTTGAGCTTTAAGCCAACTTTTTCACTCTCCACTTTCACTTTCATCAAGAGGCTCTTCAGTTCCTCTTCACTTTCTGCCATAAGGGTGATGTCATCTGCATATCTGAGGTTATTGATATTTCTCCCATTAGTGTTTCCCATTAGATTTCCCAAGCCCAACTGAAGTTGGCTGTCACAGGAGCTGAGGAAAAGCCACCTGCAGTGTTAGCCCTTTTCCATCAGACAGGAGAAAACAGAAGGGTGTAAAATGAGTCTTAGGGAAACAAGCCCAAGACCAGCACAGCTTTCAATAAAGCTCACATCATAATCGTGACAATCTCATAAATTCACTCAACCTAGCCAGGTTTTTGTGATTATACCAACCATGGGGTCGCTAAGAGTCAGACACGACTGAGCAACTTCACTTTCACTTTTCACTTTCCTGCATTGGAGAAGGAAACGGCAACCCACTCCAGTGTTCTTGCCTGGAAAATCCCAGGGATGGGGAAGCCTGGTGAGCTGCCGTCTATAGGGTCACACAGAGTCAGACACGACTGAAGCAACTTAGCAGCAGCAGCAACTGGCTCTAAGATTTCAATTTCCTATTAATACTTCTCTTGAAAGTCCCTTGGACTGCAAGAAGATCAAACCAGTCCAACCTAAAGGAAATCAGTCCTGAATATTCATTGGAAGGACTGATGATGAAGCTGAAACTCATACTTTGGCCACCTGATGTGAAGAGCAGACTCACTGGGAAAGACTCTGATGCTGGGAAAGACTGAGGGCAGGAGGAGAAGGGGAGGACAGAGGATGAGATGGTTGAATGGCATCACTGACTCAATGGGTATGAGTTTGAGCAAACTCCTGCAGACAGTGAAGGAGGGAAGCTTGGTGTGCTGCAGTCCATGGGGTTGCAAAAAGTCAGACATGACTGAGCGACTGAATGACAATTAACACGTCTAGACAGTGTTTCAAGTTTCAAAATCAAAGTTCCTGAAACATCAATATCCAGAAGGATACTTCTGCTAGCCTGGTCCAGAACTATCAGCTGGTTAACTGAGGTGACAGGAAGTTTTAGTAAGGTCTTTTTTTAGTTTGCTTACAGTATAATTTTAGGGCTTCCCTGGTGGCTCAGAGGTTAAAGCGTCTGCCTGGAATGAGGGAGAATCAGGTTTGATCCCTGGGTGGGGAAGATCCCCTGGAAAAGGAAATGGCAACCCACTCCAGTACTCTTGCCTGGAAAATCCCACGGAGGGAGGAGCCTGGTGGGCTACAGTCCATGGGGTCGCAAAGAGTCGGACACGACTGAGCAACTTCACTTTCACTCACAGTGTAATTTGGGGTAACTTAAAAGATGCATTTCCCAAGAAAAATAAAATGATCCTTAGAGAAATAAGGACTACATTAGGCAACATTTAGTACAAACTACTTAAAGGTGGGCTGTCAAGCAGATGCCTCAAATGCACTTTTTCCAAAGCACCTTTCTGTGGTCTTTAAAGAGATGTTAGATTTTCAGTTATATATAACTAAATTCATTCCTTCTCAATTTTTAAGGGAAATCAGAGTACTGATACACATTACTTGGTTAAGAAGAAGAAGGGTATTACGCTCAAGAATTGTTAGAAGACAACCTTAGCATGAAAAAACTCAACATACTGTTTCAGATGCAAAAGAGAAACTGCCAATAACAGTGACTGTCACAGGCTCTGAAGTAAAATCATGACAATAAATCTAAAAGCGCCCTAATTCTAGCTATTTTGCTAGAATTGTTATTCAAAATTTATAGATAATTATAAAGCAAAACTCATTCTTTTCAAGAAGTTCTGATAAATTCACTTAATTAAAATACAGGTATCAAATAGTTTCTCTAAAACGAACCTTAATATTTTCCAAATGGTTATCCAGAACTACTATATACTTGTCTTAATAGAAGTGGCGTATCAACAGGTCAAATGAGTTGACAAATACCATTAATTTTACTTTATAGACACTTTAAATACTCTGACCTTGATTTGTGGTTTCAAAAGCAAACTATAAAGCTATATAATAATATACCTTTATTTCATTATTTTAATAATGCCAATAAATACTATTTTATGTGGTATAGGTGGAGAAGGAAATGGCAACCCACTTCAGTATTCTTGCCTGGAGAATCCCATGGACGGAGGAGCCTGGTGGGCTACAGACCACAGGGTCGCAAAGAGTTGGACAGGAATGAGCGACTTCACTTCAATAACTCATGGAGAAGGCAATGGCAACTCACTCCAGTACTCTTGCCTGGAAAATCTCATGGACAGAGGAGCCTGGTAGGCTGCAGTCCATGGGGTTGCTAGGAGTCACAACTGAGCGACTTCAATTTCACTTTATGTGTTATAGGACACATGACCAAAGATATCAGAAAGATAGGCTATTCAATATGACAACAACAGTAGCAGCACCACATTATTTTGACATGAACAGTCTTAGGAAATCCCTGAAGAATCCTTGTAGGCTTTTAGGCAAACATAGTTAGGTCTCAACAAATCCAGAAAGTAGTATTATGACTTTAAAATTTAAAAAGATAATATATTCTCTTCTTAAAGATTACAAATTGCCAGTAAATAAGTGCCACTGCAGAATAAACTACCATAAAAACACTGTAGCTGTTTTTAAAATAACGCTACCATTCTGCCATTTATCAAATATAATAAAATGCAGAATACTTGCTACTTTATTCATTGCCTTTAAAAAAATTAATAAAAGTAGTTTTGTGTGCACACACTTACCATCCATTCAGATATAATAACATCCACTTTTTCTACAGGAAGACGAACTTCTTCAATTTTTCCTTTAATTAGTGTAACAGTATCTTCAAGTTTATTTAATCTGAAAAATGCCATAATGGACAAGTTGAAACAAATTCTAAAAACTAGTCAAACTACAAAAATTCTTGGCAACTGTTCTTATTACTTCATAGAACTCAAAGTATGTTTGTTCAAAGTTTTCCTATTCCCTGGCATTATAATTTTTGGTCACTTCATGAATCCCCAAGAATGTTTGTGGTTAATAACACATACAGCTGAACCAGTGTTTAAAAGTAGAGCATGAAAGGAAACTCAAATGCTATTAAGAATACATGTCAATAAGGTTAAAAAAAAAAAAGTTTTTTAAAAGGAGAGGTGGAAACAGAAAACAAAAGTATATTTTAAAGGGAAGTAGTTTGTCATAGCAAAGAAAGAGTTAGGGCCAGAAGCTTTACTCCAAATTCCAGGTCCTCTAGCACTTGTCAGCTAAGTGATTTTCAACAAATTATTTAACATCTCATTGAGCCTGAAATCATGTGTAAAACAGAATTAGATACCTTCCCAAACTTAACACTTCTACTAACAGTCTATTATGAGGATGAGATATTTGTGAAAGCTATGTACACATCCTCTAGCACTATATAACAGCAAGGTATTATCATGAATAACAATATATTGCATGCTACATAAAATGAAACTTTCCTCCAATCATAAATTACTTAACTTTGTCCAACAGCATTCATTAGATACTTTTATATGCTTGGTCATAAGATTAGCAAATATTTTTCATGCCCTCCCTTTGCAATTTCAAATAAATAACAGAGATAATTTCAAAAAGCTAAAAGTAAGCGACTAAGTTTGTATCTAGTTAAATAAATTTACAGTCTTCAAAGGCTGTATATCTGAATTACAAAAGATTTTTTTGCAAACAATGGAGGGATTTTCCTCCTGTAAATTTCATTGAAGTATTATATACAGAAAATTAAATGCATTTTTAAGGGTAAATTTTTTTGAACTTAAAAAAAAAGACGAGTGGCCACCGTCATTATATATATTATTTTATGTAGAATATTACAATTTTCCCAAAAAGATTCATCACTGCTCTTTCCCACAAAACCCTACTATCCACAGGCAACCACTGATTTCTTTTACTACATACTATGATTTGTATTTTGTAGAGTTTTATATAAACAGATCATATTGAATGTACTCCTTTGTGACTGGTTTCTTTCAATAAGCGTACTTTTTAGATTCATGTCTACTATTCTGTATATTGGAAGTTCAATCCCTAGTTATTGTTGAGTAGTATCTCACTGTATCAATAAAACACTTTTTGTCTATCCACACACTGACAATGGATTTCCACTTTTGGACTACAATGAATAAAGCTGCTATAAACATGTATGTACAAGAAGTACTCCGTCAAATGGAAGTGATAGAACTTTTTAAGAAATCGCCAGTTTGTTTTACAAAGTTCATATATGATTTTACATTCTTATAAGCAACATTGAGCATTTCTATTGTTTCACATCCTTGTAAACTTAGTATAGTATCTTTTTAATTTTAACTATGTGGTAAGATCTCATTATGGTTAGAAACTGAACTTTCCTAATCCAAGTCTTTTTTCCATATGCTTACTAGTCATAATCCCCTATTATCTTTCGCTCAAACATTTTAACCATTTGAAAAACTGGATCAGTTGTATGCTTATTTTTTAATTTTAAAAGTTCTTTACATTCCTGAATAAAAACTCTGGGAGAAAATAGTGAATATTTTCTTCCAACTTGTGGCTTTTTTTATTTCTGTAATAATATGTTTTAAAGGCTAAAGTTTTTTATTTTAGATAAAGACCAATTTATCTTTTGCTTTTCATATCCAAGAAATCTTTGCCTACATCAAGTATTTTGACCTATGCTTTCTTCTAAATTTTTTTAGTTTCCATTTTGAGTTGATTTTCCCAATATATCATCATGATCCTTTTCCCATATATAATGAAAAAACTTTGTTAGAAAAACTATCATGAGTGATAGTTGCAACTCTGTTGAAGAAAAAGTTTCACCAACCCATGGAATTACTTCAGAATCACTGTCAAAAACCAGCTAAGCATAGATGTGTAAGCTTATCTCTGGACTTTCAATTCTGTCCCAAGATTGAGATGCATATCCTTACACTAATACAACACTTTCTTGATTCTTATACTTTAAGTCACAAAGTCTGACCATATATATCCTTTAACTTCATTCTTCTTTTAAAATTCTTTTGGATATTCTAGGCCATTTGTGTTTCCATATTAATTTTAGGATCAGCTCTTCGTATCATTCTGTATTTTTTAGTGTTTATGTCTTAAACATATTTTGCTGAATTTACCCCTAAATGCTTAATGTAATGGTATGTACTTTTTAAGTTTCGATTTCTAGTTGTTTATGGATAATAACAGAAGCATAATTGATTTTCATATTTTGCCCTTGAATTCCACTGACTGTTGAAAAGGTTTTAGCTTTAGCACAGTTTTAGTGGCTATTTAATAGATTTCTTAGGATTTTACATGTACTTGATGTCACTTGGGAGTAACGAGTCTTAGTTCTTCTTTTAAATCTATTATATTTACTGCCATTTATTCCCTTCCTTTAAATGTATTTATGGCACTTGTTAGAGCCCCCGAGACAATGCTGAATAGAATTGGTAAGAGTGGACATTCCTTGTTTTCAGTTATAAAGGGACAGCATTCATTTACTGTTACTTAAGATACATTTCCCAATGGTCCAGTGGTCAAGAATCCATCTGCCAATACAGGAACATGGGTTTGATCCCTGGTTCGGGAAGATTTCACATGCTGCAGAGCATCTAAACCCATAACTACTGAAGCCAACCTACCTAGAGACTGCAAGCTGCAACTACAGAAACCTATGCACCTAGAGCTTGTCCTCTGCAACAAGAGAAGCCACTTCAATGAGAAGCCCATGCACCACAAGGGACAGTAGCCCCTGCCGGCCACAACCAGGCAAAGTCCGTGTACAGCAATGAAGACCCAGTGCAGGCAAAAATAAATATTTAAAATATCCTCAAAAAAAAAGAAAGAAAGAAAGAAAGAAATCAGAAAACACTTCTACTGAGTTATTAATAAGTTTTGTAGGAAATGGTTCAAATCCTGGTGATCATGAGCATCTTCACAGGCTTTTTCTTTGCAAATATCACTGTAGAAAATGTTGCAAGATATCAGAGAAATATATGGCAAGGAAATACTGACCAATGTCAGAGGGTACACTGGGGAAGAAGCTGTTAAAACAGTTCATGCACAGCACCTACTGGGGGACATTCATTTCACGGATGAATTTTCCATTAAATGTGACTCAGCATTCTAGCACTGTCTGAAAGATTCTTAGAAATATGAGCAATACACTTTGATATGCTTTAATTTTCACTGTCTTGTTTTGTGTTTTTTTATAGAAATACAATCAATTTTTACATATTATGTTTTCAGCACTATGAAAAGTGGAGGGAACACTCCCAAAGTCATTCTATGAAGCCATCAACACAGTGATATCAAAACCAAAGACAATACCTTATATATATATATATATATATATATAAAAAATTAGAGGCCAGAATACCTAATATATATATATTTTGTAGAAATATTTTCAGGATGCTCATGCTGAAACAAGACATGTCCTGTAAAAGGCCATCTGCTCAGGCTGTTTATTGTCTGTCTCTTATACACATCTAGATGTGTATAAGAGACAGCCTTATATATATATATATATATATATATAAAAAATTAGAGGCCAGAATACCTAATATATATATATTTTGGTCTCTAATATCTTTGATGAATTCATCAAAGAAGCCAATATCTTTAATCAATACAGATGCAAAAATTTTCAACAAAGTATTAGTAAACTAAATCCAAAAACACATAAAGATCATACGTCGTGATCAAGCTGGATTCATCCCAGGGTCAAAAGGATATTTCAACACACTCAAATCAGTCAATGTGATATACCACATCAACAAAAGACAAAACCACATGATCATCTCAATAGATGCAGAAAAAGCATCTGAAAAAAATTCAACATAACTTCACAGTAAAAACTCTTTATCAACGTGGTGACAGATAGAACATATTTCAAATAATAAAAGCCATTTATGAGAAATCTACAGCCAACATATACTCAATGGTGGAAAAGTTGAAAGCCTTCCAACTGAGTACAGGAAGAAGACAAGAATGTCCACTCTGCTTCTGTTTAGCATAGTATTCAAAGTCCTAGCCACAACGATGAAACAAGAAATAATAGGTATCCAAACTGGAAAGGAAGAGGTAAAATTGTCATGATATACAGATGATATGATACTTAACTCTAAAGCCTTCACACAAAAACAACTAGAACTGATAAACAAATTCAGCAAGGAAGCAGGAGATCAATATACAAAAACCAATTGCATTTCTTTACACTGAAATAGGGAAAAAAAATCTCTTGAAACTGCATCAAAAAAATAAAATACTGAGGAATAAACTTGATCAAGGTGACAGACTTACACACTGTGAGCTATAAAACACTGATAAAGAAACTGAAGACAATTAAAAAAAATGGAAAGCTATCCCATGCTCTTGGACTGGAAGAACTAATATTGTTAAATGGTCATACTAACCAAAGCAAGCCCAAGATTTAATGTGACCCCTATCAAATTACCCATGACATTCTTCAAAGAACTAGACAAATAATTCTAAAATTTATATGGAATCACAAAAGGCTCAGAATTGCCAAAGAAATCCTGAGGAAAAAGAACAAAGCTGGAGTTCCTGAAGTTCAGACTATGCTATAAAGCTACAGCCATCAAAACTACATAGTACTGGCACAAAAACAGACATGGGTCAATGGAATCGAAAAGAGCCCCAAAATAAACCACATACCTACAGTCAATGAATCTCTGACATAAGAGGCAAGAATATACAATGGAGAAAAGACAGTCTCTTCAGCAAGTGGTGGTGGGAAAGGTGAATAACAATATATAAATCAATGAACTCAGAACACTCCCTCACAGCATATATAAAAATAAACTCAAAATGGCTTAAAGATTCAAAGACACGACACCATAAAATTCCTAGGAGAAAACACAGGCAAAACAATCTCTGACATACATCATAAAAATGTTCTCTTAGGTCAGTCTTCCAAGGCAACAGAAATAAAAGCAAAAATAAACAAATGGGACCTAATCAAACTTATAACCTTTTGCACAACAAAGGAAACCATAAATAAAACAGAAAGATCACCTACAGAGAGGGAGAAAATATTTGCAAATGATGCAGCAGACAAGGGATTAATTTCCAGAATATACAAACAGCTCATACAATGACCAAAAAAAAAAAAACAATCAAAAAATAGGCAGAAGACCTAAATAGGCATTTCTCCAAAGAGACACAGATGGTCAACAGGCACATGAAAAGATGCTCATTATTATTACTAATTATTAGAGAAATGTAAATCAAAACTATATTATTATACTACCTCTCTGATCAGAATGACCACCATTAAAGTCTCCAATTAACAAATGCTGAAGAGGGTGTGGAGAAATGGGAACCCTCCTACACTGCTGGTGGGAATGTGAATTGGTGCAGCCACTATGGAAAATATTAGGGAGGTTCCTTAAAAAATTAAAAATAGAACTACCATATGATCCAGTAATTCCACTCTTAGGTAAATATCCAAAAAAACAGAAACATTAATTCAAAAAGATACATTCACCATCATGTTCACAGCAGCACTACATACAAAAGCAAGGACATGGAAGCTACCCAAGTGCCCATCAATAGACCACTGGATTCATAAGACATGGCAGGGACTTTCCTCACGATCCAGTGACTAAGAATCTGCCTTGTAATGCAGGCTCGATCCCTGGTCAGGGAATGAAGATCTCACATGCCACAGAGCAACTAAGCCTATGTGCTGCGACGACTGGGCCCTCACACTGTGGAGCCCGTGTGCTGCAACTGCTGAAGGGCAAGCACTCTGCAGTCTAAGCACGGCAACTATTGAGCCCTCATGCCACAACCAGAGAGTCTTTGCACTACAACAAAAGATCCCACGTGCTGCAACTGAGTCCAGGGGCAGCAAGATCTCACACACACAGATACACACAATGAAATATTACCCAGCCATTAAAATATGAAACATGGATGAAATTGAAGAAAGCAGGGAAAACCACTAGACCATTCAGGTATGACCTAAATCAAATTCCTTATGATTATACAGTGGAAGTGAGAAACAGATTTAAGGGCCTAGATCTGATAAGAGTGCCTGATGAACTATGGAATGAAGTTCATGACACTGTACAGGACACAGGGATCAAGACCATCCCCATGGAAAAGAAATGCAAAAAAGCAAAATGGCTGTCTGGGGAGGCCTTACAAATAGCTGTGAAAAGAAGAGAAGCAAAAAGCCAAGGAGAAAAGGAAAGATATAAGCATGTGAATGCAGAGTTCCAAAATATAGCAGGAAGAGATAAGAAAGCCTTCTTCAGCGAGCAATGCAAAGAAATAGAGGAAAAGAACAGAATGGGAAAGACTAGAGATCTCTTCAAGAAAATTAGAGATACCAAGGGAACATTTCAAGCAAAGATGGGCACAATAAAGGACAGAAACGGTATGGACCTAACAGAAGCAGAAGATATTAAGAAGAGGTGGCAAGAATACACAGAAGAACTGTACAGAAAAGATCTTCCCGACCCAGATAATCATGATGATGTGATCACTACTCTAGAGCCAGACGTCTTGGAATGTGAAATCAAGTGGGCCTTAGAAAGCATCACTAAGAACAAAGCTAGTGGAGGTGATGGAATTCCCGTTGAGCTGTTTCAAATCCTGGAAGATGATGCTGTGAAAGTGCTGCACTCAATATGCCAGCAAATTTGGAAAACTCAGCAGTGGCCACAGGACTGGAAAAGGTCAGTTTTCATTCCAATTCCAAAGAAAGGCAATGCCAAAGAATGCTCAAACTACCGCACAATTGCACTCATCTCACACGCTAGTAAAGTAATGCTCAAAATTCTCCAAGCCAGGCTTCAGCAATATGTGAACCGTGAACTCCCTGATGTTCAAGCTGGTTTTAGAACAGGCAGAGGAACCAGAGATCAAATTGCCAACATCCGCTGGATCATGGAAAAAGCAAGAGAGTTCCAGAAAAACATCTATTTCTGCTTTATTGACTATGCCAAAGCCTTTGACTGTGTGGATCACAATAAACTGTGGAAAATTCTGAAAGAGATGGGAATACCAGACCACCTAACCTGCCTCTTGAGAAATCTGTATGCAGGTCAGGAAGCAACAGTTAGAACTGGACATGGAACAACAGACTGGTTCCAAATAGGAAAAGGAGTACGTCAAGGCTGTATATTGTCTCCCTGCTTATTTAACTTATATGCAGAGTACATCATGAGAAACGCTGGACTGGAAGAAACACAAGCTGGAATCAAGATTGCCGGGAGAAATATCAATAACCTCAGATATGCTGATGACACCACCCTTATGGCAGAAAGTGAGGAGGAGCTAAAAAGCCTCTTGATGAAAGTGAAGGAGGAGAGTGAAAAAGTTGGCTTAAAGCTCAACATTCAGAAAACGAAGATCATGGCATCCGGTCCCATCACTTCATGGGAAATAGATGGGGAAACAGTGGAAACAGTGTCAGACTTTATTTTTTTGGGCTCCAAAATCACTGCAGATGGTGACTGCAGCCATGAAATTAAAAGACGCTTACTCCTTGGAAGAAAAGTTATGACCAACCTGGATAGTATATTCAAAAGCAGAGACATTACTTTGCCGACTAAGGTCCGCCTAGTCAAGGCTATGGTTTTTCCTGTGGTCATGTATGGATGTGAGAGTTGGACTGTGAAGAAAGCTGAGTGCTGAAGAATTGATGCTTTTGAACTGTGGTGTTGGAGAAGACTCTTGAGAGTCCCTTGGACTGCAAAGAGATCCAACCAGTCCATTCTGAAGGAGATCAACCCTGGGATTTCTTTGGAAGGAATGATGCTAAAGCTGAAACTCCAGTACTTTGGCCACCTCATGCGAAGAGTTGACTCATTGGAAAAGACTCTGATGCTGGGAGGGATTGGGGGCAGGAGGAGAAGGGGACGACAGAGGATGAGATGGCTGGATGGCATCACGGACTCGATGGATGTGTCTGAGTGAACTCTGGGAGTTGGTGATGGACAGGGAGGCCTGGCGTACTGCGATTCATGGGGTTGCAAAGAGTCGGACACAACTGAGCGACTGAACTGAACTTAGAGCATATCACGCTTAGTGAAATAAGTCAGAGAAAGATACTGTATGACATCATTCATATGTGGAATCTATAAAGTAACAGAAATGAATGTATACACAAAAAAGAAAGATTCACATAAACAGAATTCAGACTTACGGTTACCAAAGGGGAAAGGTGGCATGAGGAGAGGGCAGGAATAAATCAGGAGTTTGGGATTAGCAGATACAAACTGCTATATATAAAATAGATACAAACAAGGTCCTCCTGAATAGCACAGAGAATTATATTCCATATCGTATAATAAACCATAATGGAAAAGAATATATATATGTATAACTGATTCACTCTGCTGTACACCAGGAACTAATACAGCACTGTAAATTATGTCAAATTTAAAACTTATGTATCACATTTAAAAATACATTGTAAAATACTAAGCACCTTAATACTTTTACTGCTGTAATAACTTATAGTTTATTTCTGATATCTATATTCATAAACATATTACTGCTGCTGCTGCTAAGTTGCTTCAGTAGTGTCCGACTCTGTGCAACCCCATAGACGGCAGCCCACCAGGATCCCCCATCCCTGGGATTTTCCAGGCAAGAATACTGGAATGGGTTGCCATTTCCTTCTCCAATGCATGAAAGTGAAAAGTCAAAGTGAAGTCACTCAGTCATGTCCGAATTTAGCAACCCCATGGATGCAGCGTACTAGGGAACATGAAAAGTCTTGATCCTTCATTTCCAGTTCTTGTATCTTTCTTTTATTGCCTTGTTCCATTGTCCAGGATCTCCTTTACAGTGTTGAATAGAAGAGATGATGGCAAGTGTCCCTGTCCTGTTTTTGAACTTAAACTTCAAAGATTCATCAAGTTGTGGGCTGTAGTTTTTGTTTTTGGAGATATACTGTATCGTGTTATAACACATTCTAATTCTAGTTTGCTAAGAGTTTAATATATAGACTGAAAGGATATGGAATTTTATCAAACTTTCTTTCCTTAGATACATCAATAAATTTTTCTGGTTAATTTTCTCAAATTTAACCAAACTTGTATTCCTGAGATAAACTTTATCTTTCAATATATTGCTCAATAGGCTTTCCCGATAGCTCAGAAGGTACAGAATCTGCTTGCAATGTAGGAGACCCAGGTAGGGAAGATCCCCTGGAGAAGGGCATGGCAACCCACTCCAGTATTCTTGCCTGGAGAATTCCATGGACAGAAAAGCCTGGTGGGCTACAGTCCAAGGGATTTAAAGAGTCAGACACAACTGAGCAACTAAGCACACACTGCTCAGTTAAGTTTCCTAACAGTTTGAAGAGGATGTTCTCCATATATGTTTGACCTGTAAGTTTTTGTCCTGCCTTAGTAGAGTTTTGGTATAAAGGTTATACTGGCTTCATATATGGATGCTTGATTCCTGACAAAGATGACACAGTACAAAGTAGAGGGGGAAAAATGGTCTTTGCAACAACTAGGTCATTTTTAAACAGATTAATACTACTATTACTACTGCTGCTAAGTTTTAAAGAGCTGGACCACTACCTCATACCAATAAAAAAACAATGCCAAGTAGATTACAAATCTAAACATTAAAAAAAACTACAAAATTGTACACAAGAATATAGGAAAACACCTCCATAAGGATTTTTACCCAATTCACATATAGTGGTAACCATAAACAATGATGATACATGAAAACTGAGAATTTCAGTACATCAAAAGCTACTTGAAGAGAGAAAAAAGCAAGATAGAAGAATTTTTTCATTACATAAAACTTACAAACATTTCAAACACACACACACAAAATAAAGACTGTCTACAAATAAATAAGAAAAGACCCAAGTCAATGGAAACCTGAACAAAAGAAACACATACTTCACAGAAAAGGAAATCCAAATGCCAATAATCACAGGAAAAATTGCTCAGTCACACTGACAATCACAAAAATGCAAATTTAAATTTCAATGAGACACTGCTATACAACCAACTGGAAAAAAATCTTAAAGGTAGGCAATACCAACCCAAACTGTTATATACTATTGGTAGAAGTATAAATTGGTATTACCACTTTGGAAAACAGTCTGGCAATACCAAGAAAATCTGAAAATATATATTCCCTAAAGTTTGAACTATTCTGTAAATATATACCCCAGAGATGTGTACCAGGCACATGGACAAAAAGGTTCATAACAAAATTGTTCTAAATAGACCTAAACTGGAAAACACAAAAATTCCCATCAAGAATAGAAAAGATAAATTGGGATATACTAATCAATACCATTCTGTGTAACAATAAACATAAATGAACACTAAAAATAATGTTGAACAAAACAAGCTAGACCAAAATAATGCATAATAGATGATTAAAGTGAAATATAAAGCAATATTAAGCAAATGACTACTACAAAAGCCAGGATGGTCATTACCTCAATCAAGCAGGGAGAGCATCTTAATGATAAAGGACAGATGGAGATGGGAGGAGATCTAAAGTGCTGGAAATATTCTCTTTCCTATTACTTATTTGTACTTATGTTACCATGTAATTTATGTGCTATGTACCTTTTAATATGTGTATTTCACACAAAGTTTAAAAAGGATGCTTATATGTCATATTTGAGCTTTTTAAAAGAGGTATTTAATAAAATTCTCTATGATGAAACTGCTGTAGTTGATTACATTTACTGAAATATTTTATTAAGGCTTAACAAGTACAAACACTTCAAAAGAAACAAAGAGCAATCTTCTTAGAAGATCCAAATGTTCCTACTGCCTTAGAAATATTTTCAGGATGCTCATGCTGAAACAAGACATGTCCTGTAAAAGGCCATCTGCTCAGGCTGTTTATTGTCTGCTACAAGTCATAATCCTATCTGCCTCAGTAATCACTTGTTGGAATATAAATACAACTGGAAAGATTAAGATTTCAGGTAATACTTAGAAAAAAAGACAAAAGGCCATAATTCCCAGTGATTCTGTATGAAAACATTGCAACACAGACGTGATTCACAGAGATAATCCCTTTTACGAGCCTGCTCATCTTAATCACCACCTGATTTTACCATTCATTAAAAAAAAAAAACTATAGATTTTTTACTTACTTTTCTTCTCTCAAGAGGCCAATCACTAAACATTACTTTAGCATAAAAGCATTCCAAATGAATTCTATCTCTGAAAACACCTGCTCAAAAACTAGCATAGCTTTAATTTTCAGAAATACAACACCATAATATAAAGGGTATGTTAAGTCTCTTAACTAATCCAATAAACACTGAAATTATTTTTCCGAGTGGATATTTTGTTAGAGCAATAATCACTATCCTATATTATTTCCTATCTCAGTAGCAGCAATTTAACTTTTATCTCATGATACAGGGACATGATCATGAGTAATTATCTGATACTGAGCTTACAGAGATAAGAGAGAGTCCCTGCACTTAAGAACATGGTCTAAGGCATTGAGAAGGGTAAAGAACACAGGCTTCATAGGAGCTAATATAGTAAGACCTTACCTGAGTGACATTCGAGTTTAATCAGAAAAAGAGCATCCATAAAGATATATATGAATATGGGGGTAAAAGAAGGTGCCTCATCTCTGTATGCACAAACTGCCTGTGTGTGTATGGAAGACAAATCGCAAATTTAAGAGCTATAAATAGTTTAGTGTGATTAGAGCAACAAGAGGCAGTATGTAGTGACAAAGTTGGGAAGTAGTGAGAGGTAATGCTAAGGAGTCTAGTTTTTAGAGGCAATGAGAAGCCATTTCAGGATTTTTAGAGTGAGAAAACAGGATCAAATTTGTAATGTACTTCTGCCCAACGCAATTTTGATAAAAAAAGACACAGTCTAGGTTCTAAGGAAGAACATGGTCTAGCAGGGAGACAGACGTGTAAACAGCATAAAGTATCACCAGTGTTCATACAATGAACATCTTATCAATTAAATGACATTTAAAGTTGGTGACAAAATGACTATAAAATTCACCTAGAAGAATACCTAGGTGATAATTATTTTTTCAAAATGCATACGGGGGTGGGGTGGGGGGAATACCATGATACAAAAATATAAAAGGCATTTTGTTTTCAAATATGGCACTATGGCACCCAAACATACGTTTCTCCCATTCCCCAAGCATGTCGAAATGACAATAAAGTAATACAAAATGTAATAAATTGATAAATGCATGGAGATTTTAGATGGTAATATCAAAGAACCAAAGATATAATTCAGTGGAGGAAGAAAGGGCAATCGGATCATTTGGTAAACTTGTGAGGAAGGATCCAGTGCTCAGTGCACACATCAGAAGACTAAAGTGTTGCCCAGAGCAGATCTCCCTCTTTTCTTCTGAGGCAGATAACAGAAAACACATACCAATTACCTTTATTAAGTGTATTTCATGAGCTGTCTCCCTCCCAAATGTATAATTTCTGTTTACAGGCGTGTAGCTAACACTGAGGACATTTACTGTTTAAAGTTAGCAATAGCTTAGCTTCTCATAAAATGGGGGGGGGGGG
>SJYX01001865.1:198353-327614 GCA_006410675.1 Oreotragus oreotragus
GGGGGGGGGGGGGAGGAGGTTAGAGAATAATGTGAATTCAAGCAGAAAGATAATGGGTTTTCATCAAGCTTTGAATATTTCATGTCCTGAGTCTTAAAAACCCATTCACTGATTCAACAAGTATTTAACTGAATACCTGCATGCCGGGTACCCTTCCAAATGGTTGTGCTATGTCCATGAATAAGAGAAAAATCCCTGTCTAACCTTGGGGAGCTGATATTCTAGTAAAGCTTACACTTTCATGGGATAAGTCTTTAAAAAGCCTTACCAAAGTGCTGATAGTGAGATCTCATACCAGGATCAGAGGTAATTTTTAGTTTCTCCATTTTTCTCTCACATCTTCTCAACACAAAAACATCTGTTTACTCCCTTTCTTCCTTTATTTATTTAAAAGAGACGAAAACTGGTAGGGAAATCAACCTGGCCACACCAAGAGAGTAGATGACAGACAGCCAAATAACTGAGCTACTTATGTACAAATGTATTAATTCAGATAAGTATATAAAAAATATGAGAATGAGAATGAAGGCATAGATTTAAGCTACATCAATGAGTAGAAGTAGGATGGCTTTGAGAAACAGCAAGGATTCTCATAAGGACTCTATCTCCAGTAAGTCTGCTGGTAAAAGAGAAGGAGAGGTCAAGTATCAGCCCCAGGTTTTCAATTTTAACCTGTGAGAAGAGTTAATGCAGGTCTGTTCTCTTGGTTCTTATCTCTGTAACCATGGCAATAATTCTTGATCAAACCCTAAAAACAAAACTCCTGAACATTCTTATATTTACTGGTTAATGATGCTATTCAATACACATGAAGATGTGCTGCTGCTGCTGCTGCTGCTGCTAAGTCACTTCAGTCGTGTCTGACTCTGTGCGACCCCACAGATGGCAGCCCACCAGGCTCCTCCATCCCTGGGATTCTGCAGGCAAGAACACTGGAGCAGGTTGCCATTTCCTTCTCCAATGCATGAAAAGTGAAAAGTGAAAGTGAAGTCACTTAGTCGTCTCTGACTCTTTGCAGCCCCATGGACTACAACCTACCAGGGTCCTCCGTCCATGGGATTTTCCAGGCAAGAGTACTGGAGTAGGGTGCCATTGCCTTCTCTGCCTGAAGATATGAACCAATTCCAATCAGGAGAACAGCATGTGTGAAGTCAACAGGAAGATTCCGGATATGCACCTGGCATCTGACACCACTGCACAGTGGCTAAGCACACAGCGGTCAAGTGCCTGTGCCACCAGCTCTCTTTGAGAACCATAAACTCTTAAGATGCCAACTTCCTTGGGTTGAGGCATCTCTTGAGAGTCCCTGAGGTTCACAGCTAGAGGGAAAAGCACATCTTGCATGACTTTGTGGGAGCCTGTATGTGACCTCCTTACTGATGGGTATCTTTTCTTTGCTGTCCCTGGACTGTATTCTTTGCTATAATAAATCTTAGCAGTGAAGCCGTGAATACAACTTTATACTGAATCATGTGAGTGCTTCCAGTGAATCATTGAACTAGTAGGTAGTCATGGGATCCCCAAGACAGGACCATTGAGTAGACAGGAAATTAAGGAGGTGGCAGGATGTGAGAAAAACAGAATTTAAGATGTAAACCATCTTAATCACCTTCATTAGAAGACTTTTGAGCAGCAAATTGTTTTTAACCATTTTTATCCTCATCACTGGTTCAAAGTTTCCTTCAGCTTTCATTTACTCTTTTATTATTTTTATTAAATTTAGAGGACCTCCCTGGTTGCTCAGTGGTTAAGAATATGCCTGCCAGGGCAGGAATAGAGATTCAGACAGAAGAGACTTAATGGACACAGTGTGGGAAGGAGAGGGAGGGACGAATTGAGAGAGTAGCACTGAAATATATACATTACCATGTGTAAAACAGGGAACTAATGGGAAGTTGCTGTATAGCACAAGGGGTTCACCTGGTGCTCAGTGACAACCTAGAGGGGTGGGATGGGCTAGGAGGTGGGAGGGAGGTTCAAGAGGGAGGGAACATGTGCACTCCTAGGGTTGATGTAGGGAGAAACCAACACAACACTGTAAAGCAGAGTTAACCTCTAAAAAAAAAAAAAAAAAAATCCACCTGCCAATGCTGTTAACAAGGGTTCGATCCCTGGTCTGGGAAGATTCCACATGCCATGGAGCACCTAAGCCTGTGCACCATGATAACTAAGCCCACACTCTAGGGCCCACAAGGAACTACTGAAGCTAGTGTGCTCTACAAGAGAAGCTACCACAGTAAGAAGCTGCCACCTCAATGAAGAGTAGCCCCGACTTGCTGCAACTAGAGAAAGCCTGCACACAGCAATGAAGACCCGGCACAGCTAAAAATAAATAAATGAACAAAAATAAATGAATTTAGAAACAAGATATGACAGAATATCCCTTAGTTCAAGAATATATCCTAGTATATTTTGTGATCTTGTTCCAAATCTTATATATACCACCACTATCTTTAAATTCATTGTGTTAACTTGCTGCTGCTGCTGCTAAGTCACTTCAGTCGTGTCCGACTCTGTGCAACCCCATAGATGGCAGCCCACCAGGCTCTCCCGTCCCTGGGATTCTCCAGGCAAGAACACTGGAGTGGGTTGCCATTTCCTTCTCGTTACTAAGTGCCTAAAAATATTAAGAAGATAAAGCTCTTGTCCTAGAATCTAGAGAAAAACACTTACATGAATATGACAATGGATCTAGGCAATAAAATGAAACAGATCTGTTTCATTTCTAACAGTATTCTAGGCACAGGTAATATAAAAGATTGCATCTTTAAAGTCATACTGAGATTGAAAGTACTACATTATAGTCATATGACAGAAAACTTTGCAAAAACATACAAAAATCTGAATAATGAGCTTTCCACTGCAGAGTCAATGAGGAACCAAAGGCAGTCAGAGTAAAGGTAAATATTACCAGAAGCTACCTCTGCTTCCTGAGGGTGAACAGTGGATACGATCACCTGACAACTGAATAGCTTTGCTATCCTCAGGACGTTTATGCTTCTAGAATGATTATTCACCAGAAAGTGAGAGCAAGAAAAAGAAACAATTTCTCATTCCTCCCATGTATTACTTTGCGTCCTATTTGCCCCTACTAATAAAACATCTTTCATTTCTTTAGAAATGCTACATCCCCTTTTTAAATAAAAGAGATAAAATTATTTTATTATCTTTTTGAGCACAATTCAGGGATTGTTAAGGTGAATATGTTTAAAAGAATATGAAACATGTAATTATTCATCTTTTATGTATGGCAGAAACCAACACAATTCTATAAAACAAATATCCTCCAATTAAAAATAAATATATTTATAAACAAAACAAATCTCTTTCAATCAGTTTGACTTAAAATAGCCAGTGGTAGATTTTGTTGGTTGAAATCTAGTTCCATGACTGGTACAATAAAAATGTTTTCCTACCCAAAGGTGGTGGTGGGGGGAACCTATCCATCTCTTAGAATTTAAAGTATCTTGTTATAGATGTAAGCTTAGGGAGTTTTACAGAAATTCTGCTGTGTACAAATTTCTTGCAGCAGAAGAAGCCTCAGAATTGCGAAAGACAATTCACAGCCTGCTAATCAGAAGAGCTGCTTTCATTGATTGATGATGGTTCTAGAAAGCTCCAGTGCAATAATAGACAAGTATAAGAGAAGCTGACAGTAGATTTCAAGGGAGGAGAGTGAATACATGATAAAGCTGACTAAAGCTTGAAACTTTATGGTATAAAATAGAGATCATGAAACAGAAGACAGAAAAGAGAATCAGCATATGTTGGTGGGATAGTGACAAGAAAAGATCATTTCAGAAACATAACCAATCAAATGTAAAGTATTACTGGAGGCATTGGTGCCAAATCAAATATATCACTGTAATTATATATTAACATTATCATAATTACTACTAACATTTAGTAAGCAGTTACATGCCAACCGGGTTTCTCTGGTGGCTCCAACTATAAAGAATCCACCTGCAATGCAGGAGACCTGGGTTCCTTCCTGGGTTGGTAAGATCCGCTGGAGAAGAGAATAGCTACCCAGCGCCAGTATTCTGGCCTGGAGAATTCCACGGACAGAGGAGCCTGGGGTCCATGGGGGTCACATTTGAGTCCGTGGGGTCGCAAAGAGTCAGACACGACCAAGAAACCTTCACTTCACTTACATGTCAGCCACTTTGCGAAGCACTGTTAAGTGGATCCAATCTTTATAACAATCTTGTGAGACAGATACTACCATCAACCTCATTTTATAAATGAAGAAACCAGGGTTAAAGTTAAGCAATTTGCCCATTGGCATAAAGCTAGTCAAAAAGCCAAAGTTAGAAATCAAGTCATATGGTTCCTTCTGCTTTCTCATCTGGTAGAAAAATGAGCCAGAAAACACTACAGATATTAACAATAAATTGTTTCATAAAAATTCTTCTACAGATAAATCCACAAACAGAAGAAGAGAGGCTACTTCATCCACAGTGTACATCTCAAGTTTCTGAATGGAAAATGACGGAGAGATACTATGAACATAGCTATGGAAATAGCTACCTTATCTTTTCAGGATATAAAAAAGGCAAAGGAGAACATCTTTGAAGAAAAGTATAATATTGGCTCATCCAAAACAAAAAGGTCTAATATTCAAACGCTATAGGTTTTAAGTAAAGCAAACTACTGGCCACAATAAATATGTGCCCTGTGAGCAGTGCAATGGAGACACAGCACAGCAGACTGGCTGTCAGGATCAACTATGGGATCCAATCCTGGCATTACTACAAATAAGGAAACGGATGTGTTCCCCATGTCTCAATTTCTTAATCTCTACTAAAAAAATAATATCAAACTGTTTTTGTACCTACCTCAAAAAAAAAATTCAATAGGAAGTACTAAGTTAATGTTAGCAACTTTTACTGTTAAGTTGAAGTGCCTAAAACGGAATGCTAAGACACTTTCAATAAATGTTCTCATGTAAAATTTCTATATATTCCAGCACTAAATTTTATACACAAAGAATCTGAATATAGTCATTGTAAAAATGTATCTCTAAAACGTCACTAGGAATTAGGGCTTCTGTGAAATAAAATGAAAATCAAATGAGTGGTATCACCATCCTTTTCTTCCACAGAGGAATTAAAATGAGAGTACACTGGACCCTCCTGGTGGTGCAGTGGTTAAGAATCGCCTGCCAATGCAGGGGACATGGGTTCAATCCCTGGACGGGGAAGATCCCACACACTGTGGGGCAACTAAGCCCATGCACCTCAACTACTAAGCCCGAGCTCTAGAGCCTACGAGCACCAACTACAAAGCCCAAAAACCTAGAGGCCATGATCCACAACAAGAGAAGCCACCACACGGAGAAGCCTGCACACCACAACAAGGAGTAGACCCCACTCAGTGCCACTCAAGTCGGCACACAGCAACGAAGACCCAGAGCGGCCAAAAATAAATAATTTTTTTAAATTATTTTTTAAAAAAATGAGAGAACATCTAGTCTCATAGAAATAAAAAATGACAAATATATAAATGAACACGGGTCTCCCATATTTCTAATAGAAATATCTTACATAATCTTACTATCAACAATAAATTTCGTTAATTTATGTAAAACAATCTCTTCTTTGGGATAGCAGTTCTCACCTGTTTGGAAAGCAAGGTACAAGCAAGAGAGGGTGCTATTTACAGAACCCGCAAAATGTTGTAGTTAATGGTAACAAAAGAACTAAAAAAACTTTCCCAGATTATGGAATTGCAGACACATATGCAACATATATGCACATTCTCCAATATGAAAATAGTAACCACCAGTGTCTATGAAAAAGTCTAAGCAAGAGCAATGTCATTTTTTCATTAACATTCATTTGGTGCTTGTTAATAGTAACAGTTGCTAACTTCTGAATACCTACTATGTGTAAGGTCAGGCAATATGCCAAAGAGACTAAGGTGTGTATTTTACTTACAACTTATTTACCTTGCTCACAACCATTATGGACTCCTTGTCATCATTACTTTCATTTTTACAATGAAACAGCTGAGGTTTCAAAGAGGTTAGATATTTAATCAAAGTTCAAACAATGGGGAAGGGGTAGAGCAAGGACTCAAAACTGTCCAACTGAAACTGTTCATGTATGTGCTTAGTTGCTCAGTCATGTCTGACTCTTTGCAACCCCATGGACTGTAGCCTGCCAGGCTCCTCTGTCCATGGGATTCTCCAGGCAAGAATACTGGAGTGGGTTGCCATGCCCTCCTCCAGGGGATCTTCCCAAGCCAGGGATCAAACCCAGGTCTCTTGCACTGCAGGCAGTTTCTTAACCTCTGAGCCATGAGGGAAGCCTGAAATTTTGTATGCTTAACCACAACACTACACCCTTCACTATGCAATAAAATCTTAAATTTAAACATTTTACACAATTGTATTTAAATGCTATACAAATCAGAAAAGATCAACATTAATCAATTTTAAGAATAAAATATACGCATCGGTGAGAGGACCATTGAAGGATCACTGCCAAGAATGTAATGTAAGCATGGTGAAAGTTGTTTAAAGAGTATACCTTTAATGTTCTCCCTCCAAAAAAGAAATGGTAATTATTGGGTTGACCAAGAAGTTGATTCAGGATTTTCTGTAAGATGTGAGGGAAAACCGGAACAAACTTTTTGGCCAATCCAATATTTCATGTGACACAATGGATGTGTTAGCTTGAACACTATGGTGGTAGATATTATGTTAATACATTAATATATCAAAGAAGTACATTTATAATTTGTTTTCATTAAACTCACACACTGTTATGTGTCAATTACATCTCAATAACCCTGGGTGGCGGGGGAGGGGGGGGAAGAATTGCTGAGAAGCCTGCTATTAAAATTATTTTGGAAATTATTCCTAAGTTGCAAATGTAACATGCTTTGGTTAAGTACACAACTAACAAAATCTAGTTTTTTAAGTTGTAATTCAAATAAAGGTCTTCTTACTAGAATATAAGCCAACTGTAAAATCAACCACTGGTCAATTAACCTAACTTAATTCCTCAAAGAGAGGATGTATTTTTAGAGAATAAAATGAAGTTTTAGGGGATAAACTAAATCCACTCTAATCTGTGTGTAGCCATTTTGGACTTCACATTTTAATTGAGGAGGCACAGGGCTACCAGTACTGTCAAAAGGAAAACGATAACCTTTAGTTTCCTTTTAGCTGAATTGTTATCTGGTAAACAAAATACTACTGATTAATGACTTTTGTAGTGTATCTTCTAACATTACCCTATACATCCATGATTTCTAATTTAGTATTATAATTAGCATATCCATAGTCATAATTGAAAAGACAGAAAACTATATAAAAATAATTCTCAAGAGGAGTAAAAAGATTGTTCATACTTCAAACATGTTTAGGTCAATTCAACTTAAAATCTTATTGTGCTGGAATGAAATTTTACTAAAAGATAAGGCCCTTAGGTCTGCACTGGAGAGCTAGTAAAGACAAAAAAAATCTACTAATCATCAAATTTAAAAATAATCTTACTGTTAAGCTACTGTTAAGTCACTTCAGTCGTGTCTGACTCTGTGTGATCCCATAGACGGCAGCCCACCAGGCTCCCCTGTCCCTGGGATTCTCCAGGCAAGAACACTGGAGTGGGTTGCCATTTCCTTCTCCAGTGCATGAAGGGGAAGTCGCTCAGTCGTGTCCGACTCTTAGCGACCCCATGGACTGCAGCCCACCAGGCTCCTCCGTCCATGGGATTTTGCAGGCAAGAGTGCTGGAGTGGGGTGCCATTGCCTTCTCTAAAATAATCTTAACTCAAGCCTTAAAATGCATTTACCTTATGATATCCATTGCCTGGTAAAGTATTTCAGACTGATCCACTCCAAGAACCTTCTTTGCCCCTGCTTTAGCAGCAAACATGGAAAGAATTCCAGTTCCACAACCAACATCCAAAACTACCTGGTATAATAATAAAAGAAAGAGAACAGATGTTATTGAGAAGGTCTAACACTTTAAATCCTATTCATATATGATGATGTTTCTGGCTAGGAATAGATAACAAAATTTAAACTTTACCAGTCAAACGTGGTAATAATTTCTATTTGGGTAAACTGAACATATAATTACATTAAATTATTTTAAATTTATAACTGTTTTTGGCCACAGTTTATTGCAATCATATGCAACAATGAAAATTTAAGAAATGTTTTATATGAAATGAGCAATTCCCACAGACTTACTAGGGAAGTACTCTGTCTTTAATTTAGGTTCAGTAATTCTAAATTTTAACAGAAATAAGCTTTCTCAAGTTTGAATACCAGAAATTAACCTAAGCAGGACAGTCTGATCCAATACAATTTAGAAATGGTTATAAACGAATCATGGATGTAGAATGTTGTCATACCCACTCCACTTCCAAAGTTTATTAGTCAACTCATTTTAATTACAGAGGTACAATAAAAAATAGGCTTTTAGAATTCAGTAACTTGAGAATTTAAGTTTTCAAAATGATATTCATTATCAATGGTAGAAACAGTAAGAAGAATGAAATTTAAGATGTTATTGGGGATTGGAATGTAACAGTTATTTCTAATCAAGAATTTCATACGGTTCTTCCCAGAATAGTAATAATGAAATCTGCATGGTTCACAGTAAAAAATAATAATAATAAACAAAACAAATTACCAAGGAAACACATTAAGCAGAATACTCAGAAACAACCAAGAATAAAGAATAGAGAGCAATAGAGAATAGTAGTGTGATAAAGAAAACTCAAGCACAGAGCAGAGCTTAGGGCAAGGGGAGAGGATACACACACTCTTTTAGAATTTTAAATAGGTCCATGAAGCGCTTTTCCTAGCAAGAAGACTGGAATGAGTTTCCATTTCCTTTTTCAGGGTATCTTTCCGACCCAGGGATCAAACCCGTGAGACGTCTCCTGCTTGGCAGGTAGATTCTTTACCACTGCACCACCTGGGAAGCCACTGTAAGAAAAACAGAACTAGAATTTATCTATCATATTGTTCAATCTATAGGGCTTCCCTAGTGGCTCAACAGTAAAGAATCTGCCAGCAATGCAGGAGATGCAGGTTCAATCCCTGGGTTGGGAAGATCTCCTGAAGGAAGAATTGGCAACCCACTCCAGTATTCTTGCCTGGCAAATCCCACAGACAGAGGAGCCTGGTGGGCTATAGACCATGGGATTGCAAAGAGTCAGACACGACTGAGCAACTGAGCAATGTTCAAGCTATGAAAATCAATCTTTGTAAATGAACTTATTTACAAAACAGAAACAGACTCACATGCTTAAAGAACAAATTTATGGTTGCCGGAGCGGGCCAAATTGGGGAAAGAGACAGTTAGGAAGAGTTTGGGATGGATATGTACACACTGCTTTAGTTAAAATGGAAACCAACAAGGACCTACTGTATAGCACACGGAACTCTGCTCAATGAGACAGCATGGATGGGAGAGGAATGTGGGGGAGAATGGATACATGTATATGTATGGCTGAGTCCCTTTGCTGTCTACCTGAAACTATCATAACATTGTTAATTGGCTATACTCCAATATAAAATTAAAAAATTTTTTAAGAATCTATTACATTGTTCAACAACTACTTTTTCACTAGGTAATATATTCATTTTTCCACAAGCATAAGAGAATCAGCTATTTTTTTTTAAGTCTTAGTATTTTTATGGGGACTGAACTAAAATATAAATTTACAGAACACAGACAATTTCATTTTGTGTTTTCTATTCAGGAACATGGTAAGAATTTCAATTTGTTTTAATCATTTTTTATGTTCTTTAAGAATTTGGGATTTTTTTAAAAATCTCTTTCATGTAAGTCCTGCACACTAGTTAAAGTCTGTTCCTATGCATTTTATCTTCTGCACTGTTTACTAGTATAAGGGAAGTCTGTTCCATTACATTTTTAAAATATACCAGAACTGACTCCAGAGGAGAGAATCTGAATAGTCTTAATTTCTATTGAAGAAATAAGGTTGTCAAAAGGCTGCTACTCTGTGTCCCCTATCTTCTCTGCCTCTCTTAGAAGGCAGAGGCTGCTTAGGGAGAATGTGACTGTCCCTGACTATAATGTTAACTGTTTGGGTGAGTCAGCATATTTTAACATAACCACTTCACATGTTAAGAAAGTTCAAAACTGTAAGATGAACTCTATAAAATACCACTGCAAAACCATTTTTTTAAGTTACAAATAAAATATACTAACCACACCATCAAGTAAATACCGTAACACAGCATATATATTTATAGCATGGTTATAGTATATCAACTTGAAATATTACATGGCATAAAATGATAATAAAATGTAAAAATATATACAACACAACAATAAGTGATGACTTCCCAGAAACTTTCATTGAAATATTTGCAAAATTAAAAATAAAAGATCAGTGTAGAATTTACCAAGTTTGACAGCACAGTGCTTTGGCGATGGTGTTTGGGAATACTGAATATCAACACTCATGTACTGTTTCTGGAAAGACAAGCCGGCAACACTAACTCCATCCAGGGTAGAACCTTTCTGAACCAGAGAGTCCTCTGCTAGAATTTATGTTATTATTCTATTCCTACATTTACAAAAAGATTTTTAATATTTTATATTTTTACATACATTATTTCTAATATAAAAAATTAGAACTCATGGACAATTTACACTGAATTTTTGAGCCATTAAAATAAGATTAATAAGGGATTATCTTAGAGAAACTGCTAAGTGACAACAACTAAGCACAGCAGGATATATATCATGTACTCCAATTCGAGTATGTATTCTCTTATAAAACTACACTTTATATACATGTGCATATATATATATATATAATCTTACTTAATTCTTTCTGAAGGAAAGAGAGCTTTAGAGAAAGAAACAGATTCAGGATCATACAGCGGGTAATTTGTAAAGCTGAAACTCAAACATAGGTCAAGCTGCTTTTAAGTGCATACTTAAGTTATATTTTTAGTTGCATACTAATTATTACATCTAGCTCAGATTTAGGTATTTGGGCAAATAAACTAAAACTTGATAGAACCAAGAAAGAGGTAGAATGATAACAGAATACACTAACATTATTTTATAAAACAATGAAGGAATGTATATAAACCATTTTAACTGTAGATAATAATCAAAAGCATAAAAAAGGCACCAAACTGTGAATTTCTTCAATGAACTACAAATATAAATTAATTATGAGTGAGTGAGAACAAGATTATGCCACCCAAAGTTAAATTAAATCTGAGAAACCATATGGCCTCCACAGGAGCTTTGTGAATTAAAATAATATTAAGAAAGGAAAGAAGGAAAGGAAGCAGGAAGGATGGAGGGAGAGGAAAAGAAATTTTAATTTTAATCCCTTTTCTGAAAAATAAATTTCTACCATGCCCTAAACAATATATGATACAGAAGCTAGAGCTATGATATGAAATTTATCTACCTAATGAAGAAAAATGAAAACAAAAACAATGGTATAAAACTTAAGAAGAAATGTTATTCCATATATTTTTTAAAAGAACTATATTTAAATAATTTCATGAACATGTTCTGTCATGCCACACAGGACCTATGCATGAAAAATAATGAGAATTAAAATGTCTTTAATGAATCCCACCCTAATTATTTTCTCCTTAAAGTGCAGTGGCACAGGGTTAAGGGCACTAGACTAGGACTAAAACCTTCAAGTCCTGTTTTTTTAGTTGCCTATTTTAGGATAAGTCTTTAACCTATTAGTTTCAAATTCTTCATGTATTAAATGGACATAAATACCTACCATCCCTAGTTATAGGTATATTATACAGCAGAGAGACAACATGTTTGAAAATAGTCTATAAATTATCAAACACTATTTAAATGTATGGTAGTATATTTTCTACATCTCCATAGTATAATACAAAGAAGAGTATTCCAAATCACATAAAATCTCTAGATTACTACTGTTAATTACAGAGAATTATATCCTGAATATACTTTAAAGAATTAGAAACTGATACATATTTTACATTATACTCTTAAGAAACCATAAATGCCAAGCACATCTAACCACACATCGATAAAAGAAAGCATGTTAGCCAAATTCCAATGTATTAATATGCCTTCTCCTAACTGTGACAGATTTAATCTCTTCAGCAAAAGCAGTAGGTACAATACGAAATAAACTTCATATTTTCCATGGTCATGTACTTTTTCTAAAAGTGTATAATATATATGGTATTTCTGTAACAGTTACTATCAAAAAGTTAACAGCAGATAATGACTGTGTACAGGTCTATGAACCCAGTAAGATGTGTTTCATATACACAGAAATATTCATAATTACTCAATTTCCTGATTAATCTTATGATTACTAATACTTTTATCTTTTCACTATTTTCTTATGTAATACAAGACAAAAGTCTATTCAGAGCATATTGAAAAAGAAACTGCTGCTAAGTCACTTCAGACTCTGTGGGACCCCACAGACGGCAGCCCACCCTGGGATTCTCCAGACAAGAACACTGGTGTGGGTTGCCATTTCCTTCTCCAATGCATGAAAGTGAAAAGTAAAAATGAAGTCACTCAGTCGTGTCTGACTCTTAGCGACCCCACGGACTGCAGCCTACCAGGCTCCTCCACTCACAGGATTTTCCAAGCAAGAGTACTGGAGTGGGGTGCCATTGCCTTCTTCGGAAAAAGAAACAACTTAAAAAATTCTTACCTCATTGGTATCAAAAAGTATTTACAGCATTCGTATCAAAAAGTATTTTTAAAATATTTTACAAGATAGTTCAAAGATACTGCTTTTATAAAAACAGAAGTCCTAAAGTTTCAGAACCAGAAAAAAATTTTTTCAATCATTTTATAGATGAGGCCCAGAGACTCACCACTGTCTAAAATTATTATGTGGCTGGATCCTGAGTAGCCAGGCAGAACTAATGATTCCCAGACTAGTACATGCTTAAATTGTAAACAACATATTAAGGAAAAAACAAAAACCTAGGCATAATCTAACTTTAAAGAAAAATTTTAATAGTAACATTATTTGCTTCACTGTAAAGTGTTTTTTTAGATATTAAATAAACTGTTCTAGAATTTTAGGTGCAAATATAAAAACTACTAAAAAATGATTAGTCTTCGCTATAATAATAAATAGAAAGCAAATAAAAAAGCCAACAAAGAACTGATAAAAACTAATATTTTTAAAAATGAAATAATCTGCCTGTTGGGGAATTAGCAAAAACAAAGAAATACAAGCCATCATTACCTTATAGGTAATGTGTTAGCCAAAAGATATCAGAACCATATAAATTTCACATCTCCAACTCAGCTAAGTCACAAGTTAAACACTACTCTTAGGAAACAGGTATGGAAAATGAAAAGCCAATCATATATATATATGTTATTCCAAGCAACATAAAATTCAGGAAAACAGTCTTTTCAATATATTAAGGTCGTGGGTCACTACTGCAATATCATATAAGGTCCATGAAATAACCTTAGAAAAATATCTTTTAAAATTAAGGGGAACTATGAAAACCTGATGTTACCAGTATACATATTCTTGAAGTAGAAAGTGTGTGTTTATGTCAGTCACTCAGTCGTGTCTGACTCTTTGCAATCCCATGGACTACAGCCCACCAGGCTCCTCTGTCTATAGGATTCTCCAGGCAAGAATGCTGGAGTGGGTTGTCATAGCCTTCTTCAGGGGATCTTCCCGACCCAGGGATCGAACCCAGGTCTCCCGCACTGCAGGCAGATACTTTACCATGTGAGCCACCTGGGAAGCCCCTAAAGTAGAAAGAGAGGGGGAAAATTTCCAAGCAAAGGTATGTGAGTGGCAGAGACAATCATATACTAGACTAAATTGGTGGACTAACTTCCAGTAAGGTGGAACAAATAGAAAACCTGAACTCTTAGGTAACATGCCAACGTAGAGAAGGAGGGAAAGGGAAAGTGAAGAAAAAATGGAAAAATTCACAAGGGAGGAAAAAATATATGACACAAATTTCACACACATACTCATACACACCATGAAAGATCATCTTTGAAATAACCAGAGGCAATACAAAGGCTAATTGTAAAATATAAAGTATCTCATAAAATGGTCTCAAAAAAAAGCACATAAAATAAATTCTACCTGAAAATATTTGACCCTATTTACCAAATGAGTTTTTAAATTAAGTTTTAACTAATTAATGTGAACTAAAATAATAATTAAATGCTTTGATATGGGGTTTATCTTGTACATTTGAAATTAATAAGAATAACAGTAAATCAAAAAATGGTTTAAGAAAAACTTACCTAACTGGGCAAAGTTTAAGTTAAATCACTATAATTAATGAATTTCAATTTTTAAAAAGTGTAATGAATAACACCAATCAGCATTTCTGTTATCCGTCTTCTGCACCACAGACCAGCATCACAAAAGTCTTCCATGAAATAAAGCCAGTATACATGAAATCGGGCTTCCCTGGTAGTTCAGCTGGTAAAGAACACACCTGCGATGCAGGAGACCCTGGTTTGATTCCTGGGACAGGAAGATCCCCTTGAGAAGGGATAGGCTACCCACTCTAGTCTTCTTGGGTTTTCCTGGCGGCTCAGACGGTGAAGAATCTGCCTGCAACGCATGAGATCTGGGTTTGATCCCTGGGTTGGCAAGACCCCCTGGAGGAGGGCATGGCAAACCACTCCAGTATTCTTGCCTGGAGAATCCCTGCGGACAGAGGAGCCTGGCAGGCTACAGTCCATGGGGTCGCAAAGAGTGGGACACAACTGCGTGACTAAGCACAGCACACACATGAAATCAACTGCTGTCACAATGACCTAAGAGAGGATTTCTGCTACCTGAGATTCACATGAAACATGTAATTCTATAGACTATGCTACTCACCTTGTCTTTGAAGATATGTGGGTTCTGGTATATAAAATCTCGGTAACTTTCTGTTCGTACTTTGTCCTAGGACAGAGAAAGGAAAACATCACATTATACTTACAAATAAAATTTTTTAAGGAAAATATCTGCTAATTATCATATACGTTTCTACAGCTCCTTTTTGACTAGAAACCCATGTTTAATCTTTTTTTTTTGCTACAAGAAAATAATAGGGACTTCCCTGCTGGTCCACTGGCTAAGACTTCAAGCTCTCAATGCAGGGGGCTCAGGTTCGATCCCTGGTGGCGGAACTAGATCCCATAAGCCACAACTAAAGATCCCGTGTGGTGAAACTAACACCCAGCACAGCCAAATAAATATTTTTTCAAAAAGAAAATAGGAACAGTAACAACAACAACACACAAAGAAAACATTTAATAACATCACTGAAAGTCAAATAAGACCTAAGTTCTTAAAAATGCATATATTTTTGTCTTGACGTGCACCATCACTATAAGACTTCAAGTGACAATTAATACTAATGGGCCTGATTCCCTGTAGTAGAACTAGGTTAAAATATGAGAGAAAAAAGACAAAAGACAGATGTGAAAATTACAGTTACATAATGAAAAACGAAGCTAAACTGAGTACCATTTTCTAAGAAAGTCATCAATCAGCACCTCGTGATTTATAATCCTGTTTTGTTTCTAGAGCTGTCTGTAGTAGGAAATGATGCTTAAAAGCCTTTAAGCCTAAAAGTAAATCATTTGAGCCCTACAGCCCACATTATGAGACTTCTCCACTCTGGAGTCTCACATGACCTGTGACTCAGGCAGGCACTGAACGTTAACATTTATGTTGGTTCCTGAACAGTGCCGATTCCCTTTTAAATCACCTCAACTGAGACATGTACTGACAGCAAATTAAGCAGTAAGGGCACAGTTGCTAAGGGAGTAAAATGAGTTTGATAAAAATATCTCAAACTGGGAATTTTAAATGTCACACTTGGTAAAAAGTAGTTAACATCAAATACTACAACATTTATACCATTCACATCCCTGACAAAACCATGTTCATGCCAATATTGGAATTAAAAAAAGATATATATAAGTCTTAAATTAGAAGTTGTTTTACAGGGGGAATTCCGTAATTAATTCCACGTTTCATGATAGAATTAGTTCTAACTGCTTTACAAACAAAATTTTAAATCAGGTTTATTAAATTTATGTATTTTAAGAATTATTATGAGAATCTAATATTCAAATGAATTTAAACATACTATTAAGTAATTTTGCAAATCTTAAAAAAATACCATTTCATACATTCTTACTATTTTTATACTCTTCTTACACTATAACCAGTGATTTTTTTTGACACAACAAAACTCACAAAGGGTGCACATCAGTCAAGAAGGCAGTCACTCAGAAAGCTCTCACCAATCACACTGCTCTAATTTAATCACTAGCACCCCAACTCCTGTCCTAAGTCCATGCACTGCTGCTCAGTTCAACCATAATCCTTCATCTGGCTCTTCCTACATATCCATCTGCTTTCATTCATATGCTCACCCTGGTGCAATGAAATTCAAAGTATACTAATAAATACAGTGCTCTGGACATGGCAGAGCTTTAATTTAATAAACGAATTTTTGAGAGGAAAATCCACTGAATGTGAAAATCCAAACAAATTAAAGACAAGCCCTCAAACCATTTCTAAAAATTTATTCCAACAAAGGACTAAAACTGTTCAATATAAAATAAAGTAATAAAAATAAAATAATCTTCTGCACTCACCTATTAAAACTAAGAAACACAAAAGAACGAGAGGTTCTTTTGCTTCTCAATATTGAGAAGCAAAATAATCTTTTAAGACTAGTACATGGTGTCATGGAATTATTCCTACAAATATTTAAAAAAATTAAGTATGAGACTAAAGACAACAGAAAAATTATATACTATAAATTTTACAGATATAAGTAACAGCATGTTTTAAAATATAGGCTCATGAAGGTGGACAGAATGCCAGAGTCAGCTATAAATACAATG
The DNA here is from genome assembly GCA_006410675.1 of Oreotragus oreotragus. NCBI lineage: Eukaryota > Metazoa > Chordata > Mammalia > Artiodactyla > Bovidae > Oreotragus > Oreotragus oreotragus. Next base: position 215,236 of record SJYX01001865.1, read on the forward strand.
AAGAAAATGAAGTAAAGAAAAATTATTTAATGGTACTATAGTCTGGATAAATGTTCACCAGGATAAACAATGTTTTCCTTGCGGGGGAAAAAAACAGAGAGAGAGAGAGAGATATCTCAGATTTAAAACATTAGCAACAACTCCTTTCAGAAAGATAAAGTGGTGAAGGATTTTTGAAAGTTCATGTCATCTATTCTGCGATCAACTACATCTCTGGAATTCAAAGTTACCTTCATCTTGATTCTGAAAAATAAGATTACAAACTATCCTTATTTATAATCACTAAATAAGGCATATCCAAAATAGTGTCATTAAAATACTGTATCTGAGACTAAGCAACAAAAAATCCAAATAATATTTTTATAAAAGCAAGGCCAATTCTAAGCATAAAATTAAGTCCTGTATGTATGGTTTCTCAATTTTAAATGATCATGTGAGATGATCAATTTTAATGATCTTAAACGTAAAGATCATGTGAGATTCTGGTAGTAACACAACCTTGAACAAATTATATGTGCTAAGAATTGTTTTGATAGGAAACAGATGAAATATTGCCTTATGTCTCACAATATTTCATCTGCGTGACATAAGGTAACATTTCATATTCGCCCACAGTATGTAACTTCACAAAATATAAAATGGACAAATAGTCTTTTTGAATGAACTATATCCATATTTCCTATGATCCAAGGAAAGGTAGTTACACTGTCTATCAGCTAAGGGGAATTAAGGCATGAGAAATTATATTAATAAGAATTCTTAAGTGATTCCAGATCTACAAGTGAAAAGACAGCACTGTCTTTTCAGATCTACAAGTGAAAAGACAGCACGAACTTTCAGCTGGAACTTCTTAATGTACATCAAAAGGACTTAAAGATACTCTATCCGGTATGAAATCCTCTAGTTACTGAAATATAGCTACAAGGGTCCAGGAGAGAGATTTGGAAGTAAGTCCAAACTGGATCTCCCAGATGACTGAACTGAGAGCAATCAGATGTAGGAGTCTCAGTAACTTACCAGTCTGAAAAATCCAATACAATTTCCCTATCAAAAGCATTAAAGGTTCATGGCATTGAAACTGATGGGTTGATTTAAAATGATAAACATGGGCAAAGAAAAACTCCTTTAAAGAAAATATTATAGACACAATAAAATTAATTTTAATGAGGAAAACAGTGTATGTCCATCTCTTTTAAATAAATGCATCCTGGACTTAAAATAATTTATTACTTATAACTGTTATTTGCAATCCTATGCAACTACCCAAGGAACAACAAAAAGCACAACCAACCGTGACAAGTTATTAGTGAAGAACTGACATGACATTGCTTTACAAGACTTCAAATAATTACAATTACTATTAATAAGCAAACCTCCAACTCTGCAATCCTGCAAAACTGACTCAACAAAATATATACATGTTATTAAATATTCCTGGTTATTTTAAATAGGTGTTTCAAAGAACCCAGTCTTCAGGCTTCCGTAAAATAAAACAATCTTCTGAGGAAGGATTCAAAATTCTTTTGTTGGTTTTAAGAAAGAAAAAAAAAAAAAGGTAGTGACATCTAAAATTGAAAGATAAACATCGAAAATTTTCAATACATTTTAAACTCCAACATTTGTTAGATATTTTCACTTTTACTAAATTAAAAAATTACACTTTGCTATTTTATAATGTATAATAGATGATAAAATGTATCTATTATACCAGGTACAGCTAGAAATCTACTTATAGTTTATATAAACATTACCATTATAAAAATTGAAACCAACCAAGTTCAAGTATCTGATCTGACTTAGGAAATTCTATCATTGATTTCGAATGTAAAAAAGTTATGCTATAACTGTGAGAATTATCTACAACTAACTTTATACCAAAGAATTATTCTTTGCCTAAACTAATGACAGTACTGCTAATTAAAACACTAATTTCTCCTTCACACATTAAAAGGCAAACATATAACTTATTTCTTCCTATTTAAAAGCTGCTCTTGAGAAGCCTAAAATCATTAGCAATTTTTCCCATTGTTCTATTTTAAGCAAAAATCTCATAATAAAGATTAATAATGATCTTAGTAGAATTTACAGTAATTCTGATGCTTCTATAATCTTTTTAACGTAAGATGAGCTATCAAGTACCAAAAAGATTTAAAAAGCAGTTCTCAAAAAAAAAGAAAAAAGCAGCTCTGCCACATGTGTGCTGCCACAGAATGTATGTTAAGAACCAGGTTCACTCTGTCTTTCCTTCAGCGTGGACCTGGCGCATCTGTGCTCTTTTCTAACCTTGAGCATTTCTTCGTGTATCCCATAATGCCCGTAGGAGCTGAAATAAACACCATCCTCATCCTCCGGGAGGTCTGCAATGGCAGTGGTAGATGATGGGCAGGCTCTGACATCTGCGTTCATCACAAAATCCTGAGCAAATTGTCTGTAATCAATTTGAAATACACCCTTGAGACAAGTTTATTGGACCATGAAAAAAGGAAAGGCTAGAGGCTGAGGCAGAGGTAGGAGGGGAGTGTGGAGTGTGATGAGCCTCTAAATCACGCTCTATCTTAAACAAGAAAAAGCTCCCCCTGCTGGATTTTAAGCAATGGACATATTCAAACCCAGTTGGAAACATCCCTTCTGCAAACCACAAAAGCATGCAAATTATAGCTGCTAATACCTTTTGACCAACAAAATAAGCATGCTATGACTCTATTCACTTTTCTACTGTTCCAAAATCTTATTATATCATGGAAGGGTTATATGGGCAGAAAGCAGCTCCAAACTGGAAATTATTTACACACACCAACACCATCCACTCAGCCTCTAAAACTCAGTTCCCTCTCTGATCACAACACATCAGGAACCTATAATGTATACATGGGAAAGAAGTATAAAGAAGCAGATAAAAGAGTTGTTGGTTACTAGGTTACTCAGCATAAAATATCAGAAAAGAGGAAGGGAAACTACAATTTGCTTGACTATTTTTCCTGCTGGACATTCTGGCAAACCATCAAACGGGTACTCAGGCAGTAGCAACCAACTTACAAATCTTAACAGGTTAAGCTGGAGGTATATATATACTTGATAGAAAGGCAGAACCTCAGACTCTATCTATGCAAGACCTCCTAAATCAGAATCTGTAGTTTATTGCATTACCCAGGCGACCTGTATACACGTAAAATTCTGACAAGTACTAAGCCAGCAGAATGCTAATTTACACACTGTAGAAAACCATCTTATGGAGCTAGTTTTCTGATTACATGCTTCACCATAATTATCATTTGATTCTTTGCTAAGTCGCTTCAGTCGTGTCCGACTCTGTGCGACCCCATAGACGGCAGCCCACCAGGCTTCTCCGTCCCTGGGATTCTCCTGACAAGAACACTGGAGTGGATTGCCATTTCCTTCTCCAACGCATGAAAGTGAAAAGTCAAAGTGAAGTCGCTCAGTCGTGTCTGACTCTTCGCGACCCCATGGACTGCAGCCTACCAGGCTCCTCCATCCATGGGATTCTCCAGGCAAGAGTACTGGAGTGGGGTGCCATTGCTTTCTCTGTTTAAAAACAAATATTTCAACTGTGTATTTTCCCCAAGTCTAAAAAGTATTAATCCCTATATTTTAAAAAGCCTAGGAGAAGAAAAGTAAAGTAGAGAAAGCTATTAGAAAGAAGGTAATTCAAAAGAAGATAGCATTAAGGAACAAAAGCACTCAAGAGGAAAACACTCCCGAGAACAATTACCATTAATATAAAAGTAATTATATAGAAGTATATGAGAATAGAATTTTATGTTAATTAGTTATAGCCACAATGTACAAAAATACTGCAGATCCTCAATATTACTAAAATTAAATATCTACACTGTGCTTTCTAGTACATGAAATATTTTACTGTATTCCACCTTGAACTGTATTATTTGGGGGATCTAAACCATTAATTTTCTGTAACATTGATAAATTACTTCATTTTTTGCAGGTCCTCACGTGCTCCAGCCAATGCAGCTTCAGCAGATAGTGCCCTGGCTTCCATGTGTTTCAATTTTTCAACAAGAGATGCATTTTCACTGAGCCCATTGGGATATGAGAATGGGACTGACACCGGTTCATAAAGATCTTCTACATCTAAAAAAATGAATAGACATTATTTTCAGGCCATCTTATAACAACGAAGCACATATACATGTGTTACAAATAAATATATACTAAGTGCCTATTATGCAGCCAACTGAGAAAAATCAGTACATTTAATTAAATATTTAATATCCAAATTGTTTTGAGTTTATAAAGAACATGCTATTAGTCTAAGTTTTTCACTAGTTGGCTAAACTGAACACACAAACAAACAGTAATTGCACTGAATCAAACCCAGGACAAAACAAAAGAGTAGAAGAAAAAAAAATGCTAATGTTTATTGATTGGGTATCTTTCAAATTCAGTATCACATTTCATTTCATCTTCAAAACAAACCCAAAATATGAACATTTATCCCTGTTTTAAGACATGGGAAAAATAAATTTCAGAGAAATTGACTAGCCCAAAGTCATACAGCTGTTTAATGAGGGAACTATGATTCAAACCCATGCCTGCCTTTCTAGCCCATGTCCTGCCATCACAGAGGGCCACCTCTAGTCTCTGGGTCTTTACCTGTAGAAAAACAGGTATTACATTTAGCTATTCCTTAAGGACAGCATGGAAGTAAGGAACTTTGTACATTCACTATGTTTTTCATCTTGGGTAAGGTGGTATGCAATCTATACACTGTCTTAGTGCTGATATTGTTAAATATCCTAATTCCTAATATTATTAAAATTTGATTTTAATTTCACTATATGTAAATTAGTAACTTCTGCTATAGAAGTTAATGTATGTAAATCATTAATTCTGCAAACAGAAATTAATATACGGAGCTAGTGAGCTGTACAAAACTTCAATGTCCATTGACTAGTCTAATTAACTTTCACATCAACCTAAAGCAATAAAAACAATACAGGTATTATACTGTCTCCTCAGAGCAGCACTGAGGGAAACAAGACTTTTTTTCCCCCATTTGGTCCTTACTTGCACCAATTCTTTAGAGCTGAGACAAAATACTAAGTTTAACAAATTCACAATAATATTATATAACTTAAAGACTAACTAAATTGAACTTGTTATAAAAGCAGTGCAAGATAATCAGTCTGGCAGAATACTGACTCTTTGCTTTAAAAACTATAGATTCATCCACTATTTAATTCATCCAAACTTAACAACAGCAACAAAATACTGCCAAACTGTTAAAGGATGGTGTACCGTTTCTCTACTTCCTACTATAACTCTCATTGTGTATCTTGTCTCCAAAATTCTTTGAACTGTTTGCAAACCACCTTATTAAAGAACTGAACAAAGTTTCAGCTAGCTTCTCTGTTTTGCTTTCTGCTACAACAGGTTAGTCAGAATAAAAACTGTAAGTATTAATAATACAGTTGTCACCTGGTATCTGCAAGGACTCTGTTTCAGGGCCTCCCTCAGATATCAAAACCCACAGATGCTCAAGTCCCTGTATAAAATGGCAATTTACACTTAGCACTTTAAATCATCTCTAGATTCCTTATAGTAACTAGTTCAATATAAATGCTATACAAATAGTTGTAAATACAATGTACGTAGTTGCCACTGGGCAGCAAAATCAAGTTTTTTAATTTTCTGGAATTTTTTTCCCTGAATAGTTGGTTGAATCCAATCCAAAGATGCAGAACTCCTGGATACAACAGGCTAGTTGCACACAGATAATTATAAATTAAAGGTTAAGTGTATAGCTTTGAAAATGAGAAAGGATTCAGTAAACATTAACATTCATACCTATAGTATATCAAAACAGTCTAATTCAAAGTCCTAAACCACACTCAGGAAGAAATGCCACATCTACATTCTATCTGAGGAAGTTCAAATCACCTGGACACTCTATCTTGGCTGCTGGAAACTACCACAAAAGACAGTCAGTTTATCACGAAGACCTAACAATTAGGAGAATAAATCCCACAAGAGAGCTTCAAAATACATGAAGCCAAAGCTGACAGAATTAATGGTAAAAGCAGAAAATCCTCTAATCACAGTCAGGGATTCAAATACACCTCAATCAACAAATGATAGGGGCAGATTTTTAAAACTCCAAAAAGACATAAAAGATCTGAAGAAAAATACTAGCACTGTGACCCACTTATACAATAATGTGCCCAATAACTATCTTGACACTTGTGAAGAATACTCATCAGTAATTTTGTAGAATGTCCCTCAACCTGGGACTGTCTGATGAGTTTTTCATTACTGGAATGAGGTTATACACTTTTGGCAAAAACAACAGAGAAACAATGCTGTCTCCTCACAGCATTACACAAAGGGGTTCATGATGTCAATACGGTTACTACTGGTGATGTTAACCTTGATCACTCGGTTGTGGTGGGGTCTGCTTGGTTTTTCCACAAAAGTTAACATCTTCTTTGGAACAAATTTCTTAGGGGAGATACTTTGAACTACGCAAATCCTATCTCACCCACCTAAGTTTTCAACCACTAAATCTTAGCATACATGGGTGGCTCTTCTCTGCAAATTACTACTGCGGTACATGCCTAATGCTGATTTTCTCTCTTCTCCAACATTTATTAATAGAAATTCAATGCCAAAGAAAGGCAATGCCAAAGAATGCTCAAACTACCGCACAACTGCACTCATCTCACATGCTAGTAAAGTAATGCTCATAATTTTCCAAGCCAGGCTTTAGCAATACGTGAACCATGAACCTCCAGATGTTTAAGCTGGTTTTAGAAAAGGCAGAGGAACCAGAGATCAAATTGCCAACATCCGCTGGATCATCGAAAAAGAGTTCCAGAAAAACAACTATTTCTGCTGTATTGACTATACCAAAGCCTTTGACTATATGGATCACAATAACTGTGGAAAATTCTGAAAGAGATGGGAATACCAGACCACCTGACCTGCCTCTTGAGAAACCTGTATGCAGGTCAGGAAGCAACAGTTAGAACTGGACATGGAACAACAGACTGGTTCCAAATAGGAAAAGGAGTACGTCAAGGCTGTATATTGTCACTCTGATTATTTAACTTATATGCAGAGTAATCATGATAAACGCTGGACTAGAAGAAACACAAGCTGGAATCAAGATTGCCGGGAGAAATATCAATAACCTCAGATATGCAGATGACACCACCCTTATGGCAGAAAGTGAAGAGGAACCAAAATGCCTCTTGATGAAAGTGAAAGAGGAGAATGAAAAAGTTGGCTTAAAGCTCAACATTCAGAAAACGAAGATCATGGCATCCGGTCCCATCACTTCATGGGAAATAGATGGGGAAACAGTGGAAAGAGTGTCAGACTTTATTTTTCTGGGCTCCTAGATCACTGCAGATGGTAATTGCAACCATGAAATTAAAAGACGCTTATTCCTTGGAAGGAAAGTTATGACCAACCTAGACAGCATTATTAAAAAAGCAGAGATAATACTTTGCCAACTAAGGTCCGTCTAGTCAAGGCTATGGTTTTTCCAGTGCTCTTGTATGGATGTGAGAGTTGGATTGTGAAGAAAGCTGAGTGCCAAAGAATTGATGCTTTTGAACTGTGGTGTTGGAGAAGACTCTTGAGAGTCCCTTGGACTGCAAGGAGATCCAACCAGTCCATCTTAAAGGAGATCAGTCCTGGGTATTCTTTGGAAGGAATGATGCTAAAGCTGAAACTCCAGTACTTTGGCCACCTCATGCAAAGAGTTGACTCATTGGAAAAGACTCTGATGCTGGGAGGGATTGGAGGCAGGAGAAAAAGGGGACGACAGAGGATGAGATGGTTGGATGGCATCACCGACTCGATGGACATGGGTTTGGGTGGACTCCAGGAGTTGGTGATGGACAGGGAGGCCTGGCATACTACAGTTCATGGGGTCGCAAAGAGTCAGACACAACTGAGCAACTGAACTGAACGCTAAAGTGCAGCTACTTCTTCCCATTTGATTATTCCTGTCAGTATGAATTCATGGACATTTATATTATCCTAAGGGTTAAAACCCAACACTGTCATTTTCTGTGTTAATCAAATTCTTCCATTAGTTTTGGCCATTAGGAGCTCCTTCATGTTGGTTTCCTGCGTTCTTTAGGTAAGTCTCTTTTCACTTTTTCGTAAGTACTTTCTTACTTTCTGGAACAAGATGTCCCAGGTTTATCTTGTACTTTCCCTGCCTTATCACAGAATCAATCACCTCTCTCAGGACCCTTGGCACCTTATATTAATAAAGGATTGTAAATTAAGGTCTGGGCACAAAGGTTGCTCATTGCTATTGACATATTTCTAGGCCCTTTCAGCAGAGCTCGACAATATATAAATATGTATTAATCCACACACATCTATACTTCTGTATCTGTCTATATGCACACACATCTGTCTTTCCGTATCTATCTGTCTACATAAGAAATACTGTGAATTTGTACTTCTGATTCTAATCTCTCATCACAAGATTTATTTCATCCTTTAATTCATCCTCCTTCTCCAACAATGAGAAACCTGGCTCTTATTCATACTAACTTACTTTTTCCATTCTGGCATATGTGAAAATAGTGTCAGAATTATTAATCCATACTCTCCAAGAAGGGTATCCCATGTGGTCAGTGGTAACGAATCTGCCCACCAATGCAGGAGAGACAGGTTCAATCCCTAGGTTGGGAAGATCCCCTGGAGAAGGAAATGGCAACCCACTCCAGTATTCTTTTCTGGAAAATCCCACGGACAGCGGAGCCTGGCAGACTACAGACCACGGGGTCACAAAGAGTTGGACATGACAGAGCAACTGAGTACGCACACACACACACACACACACACACACCCTATAAGAAACTTTTCTTAGTGGATTATAGTACTGATGCACACAGTTTCTTCCTGGATTACAGCACTGGTGCATGTGTGCACACACACACACACAGCACCCCCCCCCCAAGAAACCCCTTTTCTTACTGGATTATAGCACTATTGCAGTTCTNACACACCCTATAAGAAACTTTTCTTAGTAGATTATAGTACTGATGCACACAGTTTCTTCCTGGATTACAGCACTGGTGCATGTGTGCACACACACACACAGCACCACCCCCCCCACAAGAAACCCCTTTTCTTACTGGATTATAGCACTATTGCAGTTCTTTTTATCTGTAGCCTCAGCACAACATCCAGTCAAGGTCTCACGTAGTTCTTTTCCTCCCCTCTCTCTGCAGTAGGGTTACACTATTCCTTTGATTACAGTTCAACTGTTAGGGCTTGCATTCCACCTCACATCGACACCACCCTCATACCCATTCAGCCTCATCATTGCTCATTTAACTACATGAAGGTTATAAAAAACATGGCTACAGTCCTGAGTCAGGGCTGTACAAAGTATGTTCAGTAAAAGTGTCACTCCCTCATCTCTGTTTCCTGTCTCTGCTCTCTTCTTTCCACCCTTGTTCCACAAATCCAAGTAACCATTCTCAATTTCTAGTTTATCCTTCCTATGTTTCATTTGCAAAAATGAGCAGAACCATAAGCATTTTCTCAAATCTCTCCTACACGAAGAGTATCATACTAGATATTGTTTTGAGCTTTGCCTTTTTCATTTGACACTACGTCTTGGGACTCCCCTAGCAGTCCAATGATTAAGACTCTGTGCTTCCAATGCAGGGGGTGCAGGTTTGATCGCTGTTCAGGGAACTAAGATCCCACATGCCACAGAAAGCAACCCAAAAATTACAAAAAAGAAACGAAAACGACAAGAGAGACAGAATGTCCTGGACAGCATTCTGCACCAGCTCAGTTCATTCTCTGTAGTAGAGGATTACTGCTCTGTGGTATGGACGTGCCACAGTTTATTCAACCACCCTCCCATATGTGGACAGTTAGGATGTTTTCAACATTGTGAAATTACAATGCTGCAATGAATAACCATGCTTTCTATGTATTTTCAGAGTGTTGGAAGTGTATCTTCAAGACCAATTCTTATGAGAGGAACTGCTGAGTTTAAAAGTTCATGTCCAGGTCTGTTAGGCACTGCCAAATTTGTTTGATTCTACTAGCAGTGTATGGCAGTGCCTATCTCTCCACAGCCTTGTCAACAGGCTGTGCTGTCGTACTGTAAAAATCATTACCAGTCTAAGAAGTGAGAAATGGTAACTTGCTGTTGGGTTATTTTTATACCTTTTTTTGTCTACAGTCCAACCACGTATCCTTCCCCATTGTTCCATCAATTGTTTGATCCTCTGTCCCTTAATTTTTAAGAGGCCTTTTACATGAAAAGGATATTAATCCCTTGTGGAATATGTTTCAAATACCATACCATACATTAAAAAAAAAAAAGGGACTAAACTCCATTTTATTCACTCAGATTTCACTAATTTTTCCCTAATGTCCCCTTTCTGTTCCAAAATTTCACCCAGGATACTACACGTGTTTAGTGTAAACCCTTCTTGGCTATGAGAGTTTTTCAGGCTTTCCTTGCTTTTAACAACGTGAGCAGTTTTCAGGAGCACTGGCCAGACACTCTGTGCAATATCCCTCACTTTCTGTCTGTCTGATGGCTTTTCATGGTTATACTCAGGTTACTGGTCTGGAGGGAGGACCACTGAAGTAAAGTGTTATTTTCATCACATCATACAAAGGGCTCATACTATCAACATGACTTATTACTGACGATGCTAACCTTGATTACCTGGCTATGGTAGTGTTTGCCAGGTTTCTCCATCGTATAGTTACTTCTCCCCTCTTACACTATACATTCATTGCCTATTTTCTTAGTCTTCTTTTTTAATTCAGTTATCTTTATATCCTCAAAAGCCAAAATACAAAGCAGATGCTCAATAAATATTCACTAAAGGGCAGTGGAGGTGAAAAGGTCGGTCACCAAGCCAGGAGTCACGGGAATGAAGACCTTCTCTTCCATCTCTCTCCACCAACGGCCAGGAGCACAGATCCTTTGTGAGGCTTTTCTGTTTTGGCTGCAGGATCTTAGTTTCCCAACCAGAGACTGAACCTGTGCCCCTTGCAGTGGAAGCATGGAGTCCTAAAGCGGGCCCACCAGGGAAGCCCGCAGATCCTTTGAGAGATGCAAACAGTACACTAGTGAGCACACCCAGTTCAAGGTCCACTTCCTTCCCTAGGCCCTTTAACGGTCCCAAATCTCAGTCAAGACTTCTTCATCTAACTCCTCAGAATCTAGACTTCTTCATCTAACTCCTCAGAATCTATTTACTGCTGCTGCTAAGTCACTTCGGTCGTGTCCGACTCTGTGCAACCCCATAGACGGCAGCCCACCAGTCTCCCCCATCCCTGGGATTCTCTAGGCAAGAACACTGGAGTGCGTTGCCATTTCCTTCTCCACTGCGTGAAAGTGAAAAGCCAAAGTGAAGTCGCTCAGTCGTGTCTGACTCTTCGCGACCCCATGGACTGCAGCCCACCAGGATCCTCCATCCATGGGATTTTCCAGGTAAGAGTACTGGAGTCGGGTGCCATTGCCTTCTCCATCTATTTACTAGTAATAACAAATTATCTGTCATTAAGCACTTACCCTGACAGGTATTGTGCTAATATGCATTATCTTTGCAACGATTTTGTAAGACAGGTGTCATTATCTCCTTTTTACAAATTAAAATTAAGGCTGAAAGTTATATGCCTTTGGAAAGTAAAGAGTTCAATACTGGTCTGCATCCATCATGATCAGCAAACAGCACTCAGTATCTATTGATCTGAGTAATTGCTTTCTCTTCTGAACTGCCCTATTCTTCCTACTTCTCATGAAACTTACTACATTCCACCATACATTATTAATATAATACAGGACAGTCACTCAAAAACAAAACATACCTACTATTAGATTATGGGCTCTCTTCAGGAAGGACTCATTTGTTAGGTTTGTACAGAATTTAACATACTACTTTTAACCTGTGAGTGTTCAATTTGAGCTTAGGGTGTCATGAAGACCACCTAGTGGGCACTTTGTCATGTATCAAAGAGATCACTCTGGTCACTTCTGAGGAGAAAATAAATTTAAGAGAGGTTATAAAAACAAGAAAGAATCAACCTAGGCCTCACCAAATTTCAGAATTAGAAATAAAGTTGGAAACCTGGCCCCAGCTCTCATTTTTCAGATGAAGACTTGGAAAGCGTAAGTGCTTTGTCCAGGGTCACTTAGTCCCTGAATCATATTTTAAGGTTCTTACTACAGCATCACACTGCCATACAACTCCTGTTAACGGTACTTCTTAAGGAAATGAGTGGTTTCCCACAGTTCTGACTTATCAGACAACTGCTCAAATATATATTGTCAAACTGCTATCTGTGACAGTATGTGTCTATTTAGAACAGTCTTGCTGATCTAAAGACAGCAACCCTCTATGTCACCCAACTGGCACAGAAACATGAAAGAAAGTAATAAATTAAAAAAAATAATAATAAATCATGAACTCCAATAAATTAGATCTATAAAGGACGAATAAGAAGCCAAATGAATTTTCACAAGATTCCAGTTCAATAAGGAATGAACCAAAACACAGAGCAAATAACTCAGAAAGAAAGCTACAGTCAAGAAATGAGTGAACCTGCGACAAGGCAGGCTTAAGAGTTAGTGTACATGGTTAAGCCCATGAGAATCTGCATGGAGTCTGCTCTGCAGCAAAACAACAGCTCTGCAAATTAGATATCTTAAGAAAAGTCAATTATCTGATGATGAGGTAAAAGCAGCAAATATTGCTAAATTTACTTAAATCTAACAAATATTATATCTGATTTAAATTTTTAAATTTAGACTTAAAAGTTGTCAATTTGAGTTACATTAAAAATTAGTCTGCCAACTAAAAATTACTCTCTTAAATTTTCCTATGTTTCCAAACATCTTGGACACAATGTTTATCCCAAGCTCATAGCCCTCCCTGGTAACTGTTAGAGTGACTCACTTTTCAAGTGACTTAACTTACCTACTGAAACCAACTACCCAAAAGGTCTTTGGACAATCAAGGAGGTAACATATCTCCTGTAAAACCTAACCACTATTCTGCTATAACAAATGACCCTACTTTAAAGTAGATGCCGTATATTCAGCTTACCAAATTGAAGTAAAAGGTCATCTTCTAATACTGGCTTTAAATATTCTTCTTTCTCCCAAGGCACTGGGTTGTATATGGAATTCATATATTCAACTGTAGGATTCTAGAATAAAATCAATTGCATATTTTTTCACTGCACATAATCACACAATCCCCTTACCCAAAGAAAATTAAACAAAAAAGGAAAGCATGTCTGCATTAATACACAATTGCTATTTAAAATTAATCTGTGTTAACCTGGCATTTCATTAACTTGACTGAATGACTGCTTAATTGTTTCGGTGCACAGTTTTATACTGTTTGGATTTGGGGGAAATGGCAATATAAATATCAACTGACCAGAACAAAGTGTTTAAAAAAAAAGAGCAACCAAAGCACTTAAAAACCCCACTAGAAATCAGAAATTTCTGATTTTACAGAAAGACTGTATTCTTTATCTGACACTGAATTACTCTGCCACATAATACTGATTCATCTCTCACATGCAATTAAAAACCAAACTTAAATATGGTAAGTATGTATGGTACCACACGTAAGTATGGTACTTATGTATGTATGTAAGCACCATGTATTTACTTGGTGCTATGCACTGTGCTAGTTCCTAATGTCCAGGATTCCAACATGATGAGTGTCAAATTTAAAACACTTCCTTATATAGCAGCTCTTCATATTCTCTTAAAAATGGGTGCACTGATAATCACTGCACTATTTCTTTAGGTTTTAAACGAAATTGTAAATTAAGCTACCATCTTACCTTAAGTCTAATAAAATTTATCAGTTTAATGTATCCATAAAATTCAAGTCCTAAAAGGGAAAAAAAAAATTCACTTATTTCCACATGAGTTTTGTTTCATTGACTTGCTCCAGAGATGCTTCTCTGGCGAGGCAACAGCCGTAGATGACAAATTTTTAAATGCCTTCCTTGCATTTCTAGAAAACAGGAATTTTTAGAATTCTACTCTTCTCAGAAAAATACCAATAAGGAAATTTAGGCCCTAGATTTTACCAAGTATTTGGCAGTTGACATTAGAGCCAAATTTTCTAATTTCCCAATTTTTATAGCATCTACCAAACTATCATTTTTCCAAGACAGAGAGTATACAAACTGTACTAGCTTTTACAATTACGCTAAAGGATACAAATGAAAAAACAATAAGTCTGTATCTGTTCTTATCTTTTCAGAAATGAAGCAGCATTTAAAATAAGGGAGAGTAAACAGCATGTCCAACCAATTATTATTTGTCATGAGAAAGACTGTTCTCAGAACATGTGCTGTGCTAAGTCACTTCTCACGTCTGACTCTGTGCAACCCTACGGACTGCAGTCTTCCAGGTTCCTCTGTCCGTGGGGTTCTCCATGCAAGAATACTGGAGTAGGTCGCCATGCCCTCCCCCAAGGGATCTTCCTGACCCAGGGACTGAACACGCAGCTTCTGTGCCTCCTGCACTGCAGGCGGATTCTTTACCGCTGAGCCACCAGGAAAGCCCTGGTGAAAGACTGTTATGAAAACATACTGGTATATGAAAGTGTTTCATACGCATAACATACAAAACCCCTAGTTGATAAGTGAAAATATAAAATTATATTAAGCATGATTCCAATTTAAAAAGGCACATTAGAAATAGAAAAAACAAACAAACAATGAAACAGTACTTTCTTACAAAAATAGTTGCAGTTGAACTTATGGTTCACAAACATAACTGCATCATGTGTGTATCCAGGACCTAAAATCTGCCTATTTGCTATTCTTCAGTAATGTCCTTTCTAGTTATTAGTAAACACAGGGACCAAAAAGTCAATTCTCTACTGAATTAATTTTAGTACCATACTGTAGCTCTTCAATATTTATTTAAAGTAGAAGGTTCTAAGTATGTCTAGATCCAAGTTAGAACAGAATCATCATCTGAACCTCTGGCTACCACCTTAACTTCATCACTCCCTACTTCCATACTCTCTTACTGAACGCCTTATAAACTCAGTCTCCTATGCCCTGAAGCCTGTGTTGTGCTCTGAGATGGTACCCTGTCTTTTTTCATAATGATCTGCCTCCT
Source organism: Oreotragus oreotragus (assembly GCA_006410675.1). Lineage (NCBI taxonomy): Eukaryota > Metazoa > Chordata > Mammalia > Artiodactyla > Bovidae > Oreotragus > Oreotragus oreotragus. The sequence goes on from SJYX01001865.1 coordinate 230,378, forward strand.
TTTCCAAAGTCCACCTTTATCCTTATTCTCCCTATTCTAATATTCCCCCCTTCTCTTAAAATGACTAAAATGCAATCACATGCCAAGGGCGTTTTTTTTTTTTTTTCCTTTTTAGCTGTGAAGCCAATTTAAGCTTAAATACAGTGACCCTTATCTAGAAGAATGACTTATTAATCTTTCCTCAAAAGCCACTTGCCAAAAACACCTTATTTTCATAAACTGTTACTATATGTTTCACTATATTAGACTTGTATAGAAAAAGAAGAGATACGGAAAAACATAAAGTTTGATTTTGCATTTCATTACTAAAATTTTCTTTATTCTAAAAAATACTTACCATGTTTATGAACCATGTTATCAATACTAAATTGATGCTCCGACTTACAATGGGAAAATGTTTCTTCAGCAGATGTAAATAACCTGAAAAATCAAGCAATAGCTTCATGGAATAGTCCCCTAACAACTCTAAGTATTGATTTCATACTTAATCAAATATAAACTTTTCCCCCTCACTCTACAAGTTTCCAGTTTTACTTCCAATAATAATAAAAACCATCTGTAAAGAGGATCCCAGCACTTCTAAAGAGAATTAGTACTTCTGAGTTCCATTGTACACCTAAAACAATAGCAATGAATTTATCACAAAGCTTTTGAGAGAGAGAAATCCCTTTGATAATCTCTCTCCCAAGACATGAACATTCCCCATGTAAGACTCTTTTTTCCTCAAAGTATCAACTCTTGTTTTCAGAGGCTCTGAACTGGCACAGCTCAAACATCTTTTAGAAACAAAGTATTGTACACCTAAAACAATAGCAATGAATTTATCACAAAGCTTTTGAGAGAGAGAAATCCCTTTGATAATCTCTCTCCCAAGACATGAACATTCCCCATGTAAGACTCTTTTTTCCTCAAAGTATCAACTCTTGTTTTCAGAGGCTCTGAACTGGCACAGCTCAAACATCTTTTAGAAACAAAGCATAAAATGTAATTTTATAACTGGAATATTTCCAAAATGCCATATTTCAAAAAGTGGTCTTATCGTGCTCCACAAGGATTTGCATTACAGACACTGGGAGGCCCAAGCTTCTTTATTATGTTATCTGCAAAACTGAAGGATGCACAATGTTAGGAACTTACAACAGAGACACATCTTTATGCTTAGCACATAGGCAGAAGTTTTAAATAAACATTTACCAAGACAGGTTATTTTTGTAGTATTTACGCACCTTACCACAAAGAAGTACCTCCCTGACACTCAATATTACTTTGTGACTAGAGTATATGCACACATCCTTTATTTACCCAAATAAGGCTACATGTGGAAACTGACGAAATCAAGAGAAGCTAATATACTATCAATCAGCACCATGCCCAAACTCAGGGGGAACTAGTAAAATGTTTATTAAAGTAATACTAGTCAATGCCAATCAGTCCTCTTTCATCCCCATCTGCCCAGAGAAGCAGCCAAAGTCAAAGCTTGTTGAGATGAAGAGGCAGAATTTTAAATGGAAAAAAACATTATTTTGGATATGAGACAAACAACAGCTCTGCAACTCTGAACAAGTTACTGGTACTGCAATGTCTTTCTCACAAAGCGAAGAAGGCATCAATTTCCTTCACCTTCAACAGGTGAGGATCCTCGAACCAAGAAGATTCTTTAAATGGTTCAAATGGAACCATTTACACCTGAAAAGCTTTCTACTTGTCAAACAAATATAGAAAGGGAGAGCTGGAAGGATTCTGAGGAATTAATCTAGTTTAATGACTCCCAAATTTGTTATTCTTTAGAATCACTTCGGATGTGTCTTTGTTAAAAAGCAGCTTCCTAGACACTAACCCTGATTTAGAAGGGCAGAGGTGCAACATTTAGCACCCGTTATTTTTTTTCTTAAGTTAGGCAACAACCAGACTAGGGAACCACAGATCCAGTCCAGAACACTTTCTACACAGGGGAAACTAAGGCCCGTCGAAGACCAATACTGTAACCTGGCTTCCAGTTCATGGCTCCTCCCTCTGGACAAACCCTCACTCCCAAACACGGGTTCCACACGTCCAGGGCAGCCACTCGGGTTAGACTCCAGCTGAACCAACCACGAAAACCCACGTGGCTTGGCCACCCTGGGCCTGAGCCTGGCGCTGATGGACGAACCTGTCACAGAACAGGCAGGGGGTCTGCTGCTCGGCGTGGGGGAGATCCGCATCGTCCTCATCCTCCCAGCTGGCCTCATCTCCGCTGTCTGACAGGCGTGGCGGGTCCTCCTCCTCCGCGGCGCCTAACACATGCAAACGGTCAGACGGCCTCGGGCAGCAGTGCTAAACGGGCGCACGAGGGGCAGGGAAGGGAGAAGGCTTTGGGCCCGGCCGGCCCTCCCCCCGCACCTCCCCGTCCCTCGCCGCTGGGCCCCTCCGCCCCAAGCGGGGCGCAGGGCGAGAAGGTGGCTCTCACTGGGCCCCACGGCAGCGCGGCCTGCGCGCTAAGGGGTCGGGGTACCCACCGGTAGCGCCTGACGCTAACGAGCACATGGCTGAGGCGGCCCTGGGAGACCAGCGCGCCTCGGGGCGGGGAACGGCAGGAGCAGCGCGCGCGTAGCCGCCTCAAAGCAACGCCGGCCCGGAAACCCCGGAAGTAACGTGAGCGCGCAGCGGCGCCGTTGCTCGGGGAAACCTCGGGGACGCCAGGAATCGCGAGAACGCGCGCGCCGGCTCGCGAGCGCTTCCGGCCTCAGGGGCGCGGCGTCGTTCGCGAGAGCTGGGGTGGGCGGGGCGAGGGCAGGGCTCCGGCCCCCCAACGCAGGGTGGACGCAGCGGGCGCCGAATGTGCGCGGAAGCCTGGGCTGGACCTTGCACATTGTACGTAGTTTTTGTGTTCTTCTCGGGCTGCGCCAGGCATTAGCGTTGACGCCCTCGCCTACAGCCCAGAGCCAACAGCGGCTCCGCAGCCCGCATCGCTCCCCTAGTCCATCCCTTATTCGAGGGAAAAAGCTTGCAGCGCCCTCTGGTGGCGGAGAAGGTCAAGCGCAGGCGAGAGCCTGGGACTCCACCCTGGTTGGGGCCCCGAGGCGCCTCTGGGGTGCGACTGGGGAAAGGGAACTGCAGAGACCATTGAATGGAATGTACCAGGGGCCAAAGCCTGAAGGGCTGTTTTAAGCAGTTTTGTCTTTGAAATATATGTCCCAAGTTCTAGTAGCAGATGTTAGCACTGGACTTGGCACAAATTTATCCAGTTAAACTGATTGCTATGGCCTGATCCCTGAGTCGGGAAGATCCTCTGGAGAGGGAAATGGCAACCCACTCCAGTACTCTTCCCTGGAAAATCTCGTGGAAGGAGCCTGGTAGTCTACAATCCAACACGACTGAGCGACTAAACTTTCACTCCAACCTTTCATTTGGTGCTACCCATTTTCCCATCTCTATAGTCTGTGATAACAAAGTTCTGCTGAAGGGGAGGTATTTTTTTGTCTTCACCAGCAAGTCTCAGACCATTTTTCTGAAGTACTTTCCATTGTCATCCTAGCAGCATCCAGTCAGTTTCTTAGCACCTGCGTGTGTGATGTCTCGTCAGTTGCCTCCGACTCTTTGCGACCCCATGGGCTGTAGCCCACCAGGTTCCTCTGTCCATGGGATTCTCGAGGCAAGAATACTGGAGTGGGTTGCCATGTCTTTCTCCGGGGGATATTCCAGACCCAGGAATCGAACCCTGTCTCCTACATTGCAGGTGGGTTCTTTACCACTAGCACCACCTGGGAAGCCCTTCTTCCTTTCTTCTTTCAGTCTTTAGCCACAATACTGTTTGAGCATGAGGAAGGGCCATGTCTCTATACTTTCATTTCTCTGGCGCATAATATGTGGCCTAACTTAGGTACTCAATAAATTTGCTGAGTGGACAAAAAAATTCCTTAATGAGAATTCCTTGTATGATTGCTACACTCTTCTGAAGTTTACTCCTTTTACTGTAACCCCTAGGGGACAGAATCCATCAAATACTAGTATTGAGGTCCCCTTATATCAGGATGTGCCACTCTGCCTTGCTTAGTCACTCAGTCATATCCAACTCTTTGCGAACCCCACGGACTATAGCCCGCCAGGCTCCTCTGTCCATGGAATTATTTAGGCAGGAATACTGGAGTGGGTTGCTGTGCCCTTTTCCAGGGGATCTTCCAAACCCAGGGACTGAACCCAGGTCTCTGGCATTGCAGGCAGATTCTTTACCGTCTGAGTCAGCAGGGAAGCCCAAGAAAACTGGAGCGGGTAGGCTATCCCTTCTCCAGGGGATCTTCCCAACCCACGAATCAAACCAGGGTCTCCTGCATTGCAGGTGGACTGTTTACCAGCTGAGCTACCAGGGAAGCCCATGTTGTAGGACACTGCCAGACTATCTGCCAGCTTCGCTAGGTTAGACGTTCTGTTCACTGTTCACTGTTGTAAACCCACTGCCTGCATGTCCAGTGGCACACAGGAGTGGCACATATTACTGAATGAACTAATGAATTCAAAGTCGTTTGTTAACTGGGCTCATCCAGCTTTTTCCTTCATCCTTCCAACACACTCTCCAGCNAAAAAACATTATTTTGGATATGAGACAAACAACAGCTCTGCAACTCTGAACAAGTTACTGGTACTGCAATGTCTTTCTCACAAAGCGAAGAAGGCATCAATTTCCTTCACCTTCAACAGGTGAGGATCCTCGAACCAAGAAGATTCTTTAAATGGTTCAAATGGAACCATTTACACCTGAAAAGCTTTCTACTTGTCAAACAAATATAGAAAGGGAGAGCTGGAAGGATTCTGAGGAATTAATCTAGTTTAATGACTCCCAAATTTGTTATTCTTTAGAATCACTTCGGATGTGTCTTTGTTAAAAAGCAGCTTCCTAGACACTAACCCTGATTTAGAAGGGCAGAGGTGCAACATTTAGCACCCGTTATTTTTTTTCTTAAGTTAGGCAACAACCAGACTAGGGAACCACAGATCCAGTCCAGAACACTTTCTACACAGGGGAAACTAAGGCCCGTCGAAGACCAATACTGTAACCTGGCTTCCAGTTCATGGCTCCTCCCTCTGGACAAACCCTCACTCCCAAACACGGGTTCCACACGTCCAGGGCAGCCACTCGGGTTAGACTCCAGCTGAACCAACCACGAAAACCCACGTGGCTTGGCCACCCTGGGCCTGAGCCTGGCGCTGATGGACGGACCTGTCACAGAACAGGCAGGGGGTCTGCTGCTCGGCGTGGGGGAGATCCGCATCGTCCTCATCCTCCCAGCTGGCCTCATCTCCGCTGTCTGACAGGCGTGGCGGGTCCTCCTCCTCCGCGGCGCCTAACACATGCAAACGGTCAGACGGCCTCGGGCAGCAGTGCTAAACGGGCGCACGAGGGGCAGGGAAGGGAGAAGGCTTTGGGCCCGGCCGGCCCTCCCCCCGCACCTCCCCGTCCCTCGCCGCTGGGCCCCTCCGCCCCAAGCGGGGCGCAGGGCGAGAAGGTGGCTCTCACTGGGCCCCACGGCAGCGCGGCCTGCGCGCTAAGGGGTCGGGGTACCCACCGGTAGCGCCTGACGCTAACGAGCACATGGCTGAGGCGGCCCTGGGAGACCAGCGCGCCTCGGGGCGGGGAACGGCAGGAGCAGCGCGCGCGTAGCCGCCTCAAAGCAACGCCGGCCCGGAAACCCCGGAAGTAACGTGAGCGCGCAGCGGCGCCGTTGCTCGGGGAAACCTCGGGGACGCCAGGAATCGCGAGAACGCGCGCGCCGGCTCGCGAGCGCTTCCGGCCTCAGGGGCGCGGCGTCGTTCGCGAGAGCTGGGGTGGGCGGGGCGAGGGCAGGGCTCCGCCCCCCCAACGCAGGGTGGACGCAGCGGGCGCCGAATGTGCGCGGAAGCCTGGGCTGGACCTTGCACATTGTACGTAGTTTTTGTGTTCTTCTCGGGCTGCGGCAGGCATTAGCGTTGACGCCCTCGCCTACAGCCCAGAGCCAACAGCGGCTCCGCAGCCCGCATCGCTCCCCTAGTCCATCCCTTATTCGAGGGAAAAGCGGCTAGTAGAGGGCGAGCAGCTTGCAGCGCCCTCTGGTGGCGGAGAAGGTCAAGCGCAGGCGAGAGCCTGGGACTCCACCCTGGTTGGGGCCCCGAGGCACCTCTGGGGTGCGACTGGGGAAAGGGAACTGCAGAGACCATTGAATGGAATGTACCAGGGGCCAAAGCCTGAAGGGCTGTTTTAAGCAGTTTTGTCTTTGAAATATATGTCCCAAGTTCTAGTAGCAGATGTTAGCACTGGACTTGGCACAAATTTATCCAGTTAAACTGATTGCTATGGCCTGATCCCTGAGTCGGGAAGATCCTCTGGAGAGGGAAATGGCAACCCACTCCAGTACTCTTCCCTGGAAAATCTCGTGGAAGGAGCCTGGTAGTCTACAATCCAACACGACTGAGCGACTAAACTTTCACTCCAACCTTTCATTTGGTGCTACCCATTTTCCCATCTCTATAGTCTGTGATAACAAAGTTCTGCTGAAGGGGAGGTATTTTTTTGTCTTCACCAGCAAGTCTCAGACCATTTTTCTGAAGTACTTTCCATTGTCATCCTAGCAGCATCCAGTCAGTTTCTTAGCACCTGCGTGTGTGATGTCTCGTCAGTTGCCTCCGACTCTTTGCGACCCCATGGGCTGTAGCCCACCAGGTTCCTCTGTCCATGGGANTTTTTTTGTCTTCACCAGCAAGTCTCAGACCATTTTTCTGAAGTACTTTCCATTGTCATCCTAGCAGCATCCAGTCAGTTTCTTAGCACCTGCGTGTGTGATGTCTCGTCAGTTGCCTCCGACTCTTTGCGACCCCATGGGCTGTAGCCCACCAGGTTCCTCTGTCCATGGGATTCTCGAGGCAAGAATACTGGAGTGGGTTGCCATGTCTTTCTCCGGGGGATATTCCAGACCCAGGAATCGAACCCTGTCTCCTACATTGCAGGTGGGTTCTTTACCACTAGCACCACCTGGGAAGCCCTTCTTCCTTTCTTCTTTCAGTCTTTAGCCACAATACTGTTTGAGCATGAGGAAGGGCCATGTCTCTATACTTTCATTTCTCTGGCGCATAATATGTGGCCTAACTTAGGTACTCAATAAATTTGCTGAGTGAACAAAAAAATTCCTTAATGAGAATTCCTTGTATGATTGCTACACTCTTCTGAAGTTTACTCCTTTTACTGTAACCCCTAGGGGACAGAATCCATCAAATACTAGTATTGAGGTCCCCTTATATCAGGATGTGCCACTCTGCCTTGCTTAGTCACTCAGTCATATCCAACTCTTTGCGAACCCCACGGACTATAGCCCGCCAGGCTCCTCTGTCCATGGAATTATTTAGGCAGGAATACTGGAGTGGGTTGCTGTGCCCTTTTCCAGGGGATCTTCCAAACCCAGGGACTGAACCCAGGTCTCNACTCAGTCATATCCAACTCTTTGCGAACCCCACGGACTATAGCCCGCCAGGCTCCTCTGTCCATGGAATTATTTAGGCAGGAATACTGGAGTGGGTTGCTGTGCCCTTTTCCAGGGGATCTTCCAAACCCAGGGACTGAACCCAGGTCTCTGGCATTGCAGGCAGATTCTTTACCGTCTGAGTCAGCAGGGAAGCCCAAGAAAACTGGAGCGGGTAGGCTATCCCTTCTCCAGGGGATCTTCCCAACCCACGAATCAAACCAGGCTCTCCTGCATTGCAGGTGGACTGTTTACCAGCTGAGCTACCAGGGAAGCCCATGTTGTAGGACACTGCCAGACTATCTGCCAGCTTCGCTAGGTTAGACGTTCTGTTCACTGTTCACTGTTGTAAACCCACTGCCTGCATGTCCAGTGGCACACAGGAGTGGCACATATTACTGAATGAACTAATGAATTCAAAGTCGTTTGTTAACTGGGCTCATCCAGCTTTTTCCTTCATCCTTCCAACACACTCTCCAGCAAGGCTTATATTTTCCCTGTTTGCATAACATTTGGAGGAAAATGTGCTAAATCCCATTAACACCCCAGGTAGCTCAGTGGAGCCACAGGTTTGATCCCTGGATTGGAAAGATCCCGGCAGAAGAAATGGCAACCCACTCCAGTATTCTCGCCTGGAAAATCCCATGAACAGAGGAGCCTGGCAGGCTACAGTCCATGGAGTTGCATAGGAGTCGGACATGAACAAGAGAAGAGACTGAACAACTCCATGTTAATCAAAATAACACCCATTCTAGAGAAGTGACGGGACTGCAAGGAGATCCAACCAGTCCATTCTGAAGGAGATCAGCCCTGGGATTTCTTTGGAAGGAATGANTTGTAAATATCGTCTTCCAGAGTTTTAGATTCTAGAGTCTGGAAAGTGAGGGAAAAGATGACATGCAATAGAAAATGAAAAACGATGCACTGAACTATCTCAAAGTCTCTTCTGATGCTAGGGTTCTGAGCTTATCTTCAATACCAGAGATGGCAACATTTCATTTCATGCTTACCAGATAATCAACAAAGGGGAAGACACTGGAAACTATCTTTCAAGTCACTCTTGATTACTAAATATATCCCTGCAAAAGAGCAGTCCCTGCAGCTATAAAAAATGCCTAACATAATGCATTTAATGCATTTTGGTATTACCTAGCATTTTATATTATTACTGCCAAAAAGCCAAGGTTCCCCAAAGTAGATAAAAGACAGAAACATGCACAAACCTTGACTTGCAGATATAAAAAATTGCTTGACTTATCAGCTCCCTTAGAGGAGAGCAAGTTGAAATGCTTGCACCCTCCAGACTTCGCCACCTCTGCAGACTTCAGGACATAATCACGATCAACACGGACAAATCCCTCCTAAGGGCAAAAAGAATGAGTTATTTCCAAACAGCTGTGAGTTTGCCTTAAAAATTACTCCTCAGCTTGGGTGGCAGGTAAGCAGTCCTGCGGTGGGGAGGGTAGGGGATCCAAGCAAAATGAATCTGAGTAAAACATGAACGTCAGGCTCAGACCCTGGGAAGGGCTCCAATAAAGACACTCAGGATGGACATTCCAGCTTTGATAGCAAGGCCAGACTGTGATGAAAAAACAAGGACAGTGACGCTGAAACACAGACACCGAGCAAATCTGCAAGAAACAAAAGGAACGATACTACAATCAGGCTTGGAAACGGTGTTTAGCCTCACGTTCCTTTGTCTTTAGTCGCTTACAACCTAACCATCCTCCTCCTGTCTTCTCTGTTTTTTTCAGTGTTAACATGGGAGTGTCTCAGAAGAATGGCTGAGACACTATCCAGGCACTATGAGAATGAAGTCTATTTAACTTCCAAATTTTATGTATGTTCTGCTGCTAAGTCACTTCAGTCGTGTCCGACTCTGTGCGACCCCATAGACGGCAGCCCACCAGGCTCCGCCGTCCCTGGGATTCTCCAGGCAAGAACACTGGAGTGGGTTGCCATTTCCTTCTCCAATATGTATGTTTTACAACATTCTTTACATGTTAGTAAGGAGTGCATCTGCAGGTGTATAACCAAGGGGGTTTCCCAGGTGGCTCAGTGTTAAAGAACCTACATGACAGGCAGGAGACAAGGGTTCGATCCCTGGGCTGGGAAGATCCCCTGGAGAAGGCAATGATAACACACTCCAGTATTCTTGCTTGGGAAATCCCATGGACAGAGGAGCCTAGTAGCCTACAGTGCATGGGGTCACAAAAGAGCTGAATAAACAACATCATATAATTAAGAATGTTGGGAGACCCTGATCTAGACTCAGTCCAGTGAGCGTAGCAGTTGGATCTTTCTTAGTTCACATCTCAGCATCTGTACATGCCCAGTACATAGTAGATGCTCCAAAAATACTGGAATGAATAGAAGTTCAGTGAAAGCAGGAAAAGAGGCAAATCCAACTAGGAAAAAAAATAAGAGGCAATCGAAGGAGGAGGGAAAAGGATGGTGTAAACAAGAGAATACAGACTCATTTTTATTTTTAGGGTCTAACTGAAGAACACATGCCTGTATCCAGAAAAGCAAATTCCATGTAAAAGCTTCTTGGGACCACCACAAAGAGATGTGTATAAGAGACAGGGGTATAGCTCCTCTTAGAGCCCCCCAGCCTCAAGATATCCTCATGGGGTCCCCTCACTTCACGCCACACTTCTTGCAGCCCATGCTTGTTATCACCCAAACACACAGACTCTTCAAGAGTTAAGCCCCAAAGGAAACCCACCCTCCATGAAGAAGGAAGATGTTCTAATTCCTTCTTAAAGCCCACATTCCAAGGTCTTATCTCATCCTAAAATATGCCTCTTTCCTAGATGACTGACATTGGGAATGTCCAATACCTTCTAAAGACAGACACGTGCACGCACGCGTGCACACTTCCCTTATGGATAAGATGGAAGAATCCGCCTGCATTGCAGGACACCTGGGTTCCATCCCTGGGTTGGGAAGATCCCCTGGAGGAGGGCGTGGCAACCCACTCCAGTATTCTGGCCTGGAGAATCCCCATGGACAGAGGAGCCTGGCGGGCTTCAGTCCGTGGAGTCGCAAAGGGTCCAACGTGATTGAGCAACTAAGCACGACACACACACACCCATTAGAGGGGATGGCCTGTACCTTCTGGCATCCCCTGAAGCCTGAGATTCACTCCTTGGCTTCCCCAGCACAGAAGTTAAGACGAATTTCACTGCCATCCTTTGCCCCGTGATGTGTGTTCCTCTTGACTCTGACCTTTCCTTCTGCATCTTCCTTTCTTCTCCATAGTTTTTAAAGTGAAGCACTTTGAGACATGTTAACTGGCTAGGTGAACATTTTGTGGGTAATCATTAGAGAGATCCTAGACCAACAGAGAAACCCAGATATTTCCATCTTATGCATCCATGGCATGTACTGATCCAGTAATAACTAGGTGGAATTTCCTGGAAATACACGGATACTGGACCCGCTTGCCGAGGGGCTGAAAACAGAGGCTATGGATTCAGGCTGACTTGGGTTAGAATCCTGGTTCTGCTATTTCCTGGCTTTAGCTTTGGGCCCTTGGGCAAGGCACTTAGCCACAGTAAGCCTCAGTTTCCCCATCTAAGATATGGGGATGATGTGAATTATAAGGATTGCTTGGAGGGTTAAAGGACAGACAGCACGTATAAAGGCTGGCATTTAGCAATCACCTGATAAATATTAGCTGCTATACTATCACCCCACTGGTCAATACACTGCATATTCCGAATGAAACCTGGGCATTTTCTAACAATCTAAGGGCACCCACGATTTGTCCGTTCATATTAATTATTTAATAATCCCATGAATTATATAAGCTCAGTTACATAATAACTTTTATTATATATCCAAAAGAAGTAGTAAGGCACAGTGTCCACTTACACAATGAACACACAGTCAGCACAGGGTAACTCAAGAGACACAAATGTAAACAATTTTAGTTCAGAACTCATCTGCATGATGCATAAAGTGTGCACTGCTGCTGTGACTGCAGAAAAGCGTTTCAAAGCTGGCCTCCGTGCCAGTGGCATCAGAGCATTAAGCTTCAACAACAGATTTCTGTGCCTATAACGCAAAAGTTCTGAGTCAGAAAATTCTGACTCAGGCCCTCCTATGAACCTCTTATTTCTGTGCAGAATATCAGACACTAGGCCACCAGAGAGCTGGTGGATCTCTATTTTTAAAAGGCTCCCCAGGTGATGTCTACTTACGTACAAGCAAGCAAATGTTAGTTGCTCAGTCGTGTCTGACTTTTTGCAACCCCATGGACTGTAGCCCGCCAGGTTCCTCTGTCCATGGAATTCTCCAGGCAAGAATACTGGAGTGGCTAGCCATCCCTTTCTCCAGGGATCTTCACCACCCAGGGATTGAACCTCGATCTCCCACAATGCAAGCAGGTTCTTTACCAGCTGAGCCATGAGGGAAGCCCCAGGTTCTAAAACGCTGAGGCAGAGCACAATAATTTTTTGACTGGACAAAAACTGAAAACCATAGTTAAAGCACATTTTTTTTTAGACTCTGAAATTACCAATTAGCTGCCAATAAAAAAAAAAAAAAACACATTTCTCCAGTGTGGTCATGGCTTGAGAGAGTCATCGGCTTTCCCCAGGTCATGGATGGCCTTGTTATCCAGCAGTTCCTTCTTCTTGTCGCTTGGTCTCACGGCGTTGTTCAGCATTGCTCTGACCACAGTTATCACTGGCACGGACTGCCCACTGGCCCAAGATTCTGGTAAGGAGCCAAAGAACTTCCTCACCAGCCATTCACCTGGGCGCGATTCCTGCCGATTACATAAGAGAACTCTAAAGAGAACAAGAAAAGCAGGGGAAGAGGTGGCAAACCGCATTCAGACCTTTGTTGCTGCCGCTCAGTCACTAAGCCGTGTCCAGCCCTGTGACCCAGTGGACTGTAGCACACCAGGCTTCCCCGTCCCCTCGCTCCTGGAGGCTCAGACCATACAGGGTGTCACCTGAACTGTGTCTCCCCAGATGCATGCGAAAGCCCTATCCCCCAGTGTGACGTCACCCAACACGAACCCTGATGATACCGTGATCCTGGACTGGTAATCTCCCATTCTGTGGTGTTACTCTGTTGCTGCTGAGTAGCTTCAGTCGTGTCCGACTCTGTGCGACCCCATAGACAGCAGCCCACCAGGCTCCCTCATCCCTGGGTTTCTCCAGGCAAGGACACTGGAGTGGGTTTCCATTTCCTTCTCCAATGCATGAAAGTGAAAAGTGAAAGTGAAGTCGCTCAGTCGTGTCCGACTCTTCACGACCCCATGGACCGCAGCCTACCAGGCTCCTCCGTCCATGGGATTTTCCAGGCAAGAGTACTGGAGTGGGTTGCCATTTCCTTCTCCAATGCATGAAAGTGAAAAGTGAAAGTGAAGTTGCTCAGTAGTGTCCAACCCTCAGTGACCCCATGGACTGCAGCCTACCAGGCTCCTCCATCCATGGGATTTTCCAGGCAAGAGTACTGGAGTGGGGTGCCATCACCTTGGCAGTAGGAACACTTACCCAGGTCTAAATATGGAGTAACGATCAAATTTTAACTCTTCAACTCTAGCTTCCACTTCCCCCTGTTAGCAAAAGAAACGTTTAGTATGTAATCAAGACTGACTTGCTGTAATGTTAACAACAAAAGTAACTTGGGGTTTTGAAGATAATCTGCTTCTGCAGGTCTCAATATTTGTAAATATCGTCTTCCAGAGTTTTAGATTCTAGAGTCTGGAAAGTGAGGGAAAAGATGACATGCAATAGAAAATGAAAAACGATGCACTGAACTATCTCAAAGTCTCTTCTGATGCTAGGGTTCTGAGCTTATCTTCAATACCAGAGATGGCAACACTTCATTTCATGCTTACCAGATAATCAACAAAGGGGAAGACACTGGAAACTATCTTTCAAGTCACTCTTGATTACTAAATATATCCCTGCAAAAGAGCAGTCCCTGCAGCTATAAAAAATGCCTAACATAATGCATTTAATGCATTTTGGTATTACCTAGCATTTTATATTATTACTGCCAAAAAGCCAAGGTTCCCCAAAGTAGATAAAAGACAGAAACATGCACAAACCTTGACTTGCAGATATAAAAAATTGCTTGACTTATCAGCTCCCTTAGAGGAGAGCAAGTTGAAATGCTTGCACCCTCCAGACTTCGCCACCTCTGCAGACTTCAGGACATAATCACGATCAACACGGACAAATCCCTCCTAAGGGCAAAAAGAATGAGTTATTTCCAAACAGCTGTGAGTTTGCCTTAAAAATTACTCCTCAGCTTGGGTGGCAGGTAAGCAGTCCTGCGGTGGGGAGGGTAGGGGATCCAAGCAAAATGAATCTGAGTAAAACATGAACGTCAGGCTCAGACCCTGGGAAGGGCTCCAATAAAGACACTCAGGATGGACATTCCAGCTTTGATAGCAAGGCCAGACTGCGATGAAAAAACAAGGACAGTGACGCTGAAACACAGACACCGAGCAAATCTGCAAGAAACAAAAGGAACGATACTACAATCAGGCTTGGAAACGGTGTTTAGCCTCACGTTCCTTTGTCTTTAGTCGCTTACAACCTAACCATCCTCCTCCTGTCTTCTCTGTTTTTTTCAGTGTTAACATGGGAGTGTCTCAGAAGAATGGCTGAGACACTATCCAGGCACTATGAGAATGAAGTCTATTTAACTTCCAAATTTTATGTATGTTCTGCTGCTAAGTCACTTCAGTCGTGTCCGACTCTGTGCGACCCCATAGACGGCAGCCCACCAGGCTCCGCCGTCCCTGGGATTCTCCAGGCAAGAACACTGGAGTGGGTTGCCATTTCCTTCTCCAATATGTATGTTTTACAACATTCTTTACATGTTAGTAAGGAGTGCATCTGCAGGTGTATAACCAAGGGGGTTTCCCAGGTGGCTCAGTGTTAAAGAACCTACATGACAGGCAGGAGACAAGGGTTCGATCCCTGGGCTGGGAAGATCCCCTGGAGAAGGCAATGATAACACACTCCAGTATTCTTGCTTGGGAAATCCCATGGACAGAGGAGCCTAGTAGCCTACAGTGCATGGGGTCACAAAAGAGCTGAATAAACAACATCATATAATTAAGAATGTTGGGAGACCCTGATCTAGACTCAGTCCAGTGAGCGTAGCAGTTGGATCTTTCTTAGTTCACATCTCAGCATCTGTACATGCCCAGTACATAGTAGATGCTCCAAAAATACTGGAATGAATAGAAGTTCAGTGAAAGCAGGAAAAGAGGCAAATCCAACTAGGAAAAAAAATAAGAGGCAATCGAAGGAGGAGGGAAAAGGATGGTGTAAACAAGAGAATACAGACTCATTTTTATTTTTAGGGTCTAACTGAAGAACACATGCCTGTATCCAGAAAAGCAAATTCCATGTAAAAGCTTCTTGGGACCACCACAAAGCCAGGGAGCTTCAAACTCAGGACAGCTGAAAAGAAGTCTAAAGTCCATTGAAGCTGAACTTCACAAGTACCCACGATTACATAACAAAGTTACACATAAGGAGGATTCCAAATCTGAAGGCTGAATTACTGTTTCAGTGATTTTTGTTTGTTTGTTTTTAATTAAAAATCTGCTCAAACAGGGGCTCTGTAACTGTCTAGAGGGATGGGATGGGGAGAGATACGGGAGGGAGGTTTGGGAGGGAGGGGACATGGGTGTACCTAAGGTTGATTCTTGTTGATGCTTGACAACAAAATTCTGTAAAGCAGTTATCCTTCAGTTAAGAATAAATAAATTTTTAAAAATCTGCCCTCTCGTAGTTATTGACCCTAAATGTATGTATCTTTCATAGGATAGATAGAAGGTACTTTTGGAAACATCACAACCAACCCCCTCACTGTGGAGATGTGACCACAAGGTCCAGCAATCCAAGAACTCCCCCCGGCTAATAAGTGAGAGAGCTGAGAGCAGGATGCAAATTCCTGACTCTCGAAGCTGGGCTTCCCACTTGTACCCAGGTTCCTTCTTACCTCACACCATCTCCAGCTAATGACAGGACTAATTCATTGTTGTGGTAGGCAGAATAATGGCCCCTCAAAGATGCCCACATCCTAATCCCCACATCTGTGAATGTGTTAGAGGCTGCAAGGCCAAGGTGAATGAAGGTTGCAGGTGGACTTATGGCTGCTAATCAGCTTTTTCACTTTCTTCTCTCACCCTCATCAAGAGGCTCTTTAGTTCCTCTTCACTTTCTGCCATTAAAGTGGTATCATCTGTGTATCTGAGGTTGTTGATGTTTCTCCCAGCAATCTTGATTCCAGCTTGTTATTCACCCCAGCCTGGGCTTTTGCATGATTTACTCTGCATATAAATCAAATAAGTGGGGTGACAATCCATAGGCTTGAAGTACTCCTTTCCCAAATCTGAAACAGTCCTTTGTTCCATGTCTGGTTCTAACTGTTGACCTGTATACAGGATTCTCAGAAGATATGGAAGGTGGCCTGGTATTCCCATCTCTTTAAGAATTTTCCACAGCCTGATGGTGTCGCAAAGAGTCGGGCATGACTTAACAACTGAACAACAACATTCAGTAACGACAACCTTGACGCTGAAAAAGGTTATTCTGTATTATCCAAGTGGACCCAATGTAATCACAAGAGTCCTTACAGTGGAAAGGGGTAGCAGAAAAGGAGGCTGGAGTCAGGCAGCGTGAGGCACACTGGAACCCCCACTGCTGGCCTTCAAGATGGAGGAAGGGACCATGAACCCCCGCAGCCTCTAGAGCCAAAAACGGTGAAGAAATGGATTCTCCCCGAGAGCCTGCAGGAGAGAATGCAGCCCTGTCAACAGCTTGATTCTATCTCAGCAAAATCCACATCACCCTGCTAACCAGAAAATGATAAATTTACATTGTTTTAAGCCACTAACTTTGAGGAAATTTGTTACAGCAGCAATAGGAAACTAATACAGAATTCAATTCTAAAACAAGGGGCCCAAGCAAACTTTCCCGACTTTGTATGGCAGTAGATCAAAAAGAAAACATATTCTCAGTATAGGACTGGCTATAAAGTGTTCATATACTAAACATCTTCTGCAGCCAGCTCCCAGACCCCAAAATAGAGCATCACTGTTACCCCAAAATCCTGTTTTGTCCTCTCTTCTCATCACTCCTCACAGATAATCTTTGACTAGGTCCACGACCTGCAGGAGAGGTCTATTGTTCCTTTGCCTTTCCTTTTTTTAGATGATATAACCTTAACTCTTAGCCAGGTATCATCTCCATCTCCTTTTGTGTTGTAGACTTTGAGATTCAATCCTAATACTGGACTTGAAGACACATCCTGCACACTGATTACAATTCCCTCTTGCTGCTTTTCCAAATGGGTGTGCAGCACACTGATTTTAATACTCAATACACTCTGAGAGTGGGATGAGACTGATCTCCTCTGAGCCATTCTATGGAATTCCAGGTGAGCTGTTTCAAATCCTGAAAGATGATGCTGTGAAAGTGCTGCACTCAATATGCCAGCAAATTTGGAAAACTCAGCAGTGGCNGAAATGTGTGTCTTTTTCATCCTCTCACTTTCAGCCTGTATGTGTCTGTAGGTCTGAAGTGGGTTTCTTTTAGACAGTATATATATAGGTTTTGTTTTTGTATATTTTCTGCCAGTCTAAGTCAATTGGTTAGAGCATTTAATTCTTCTACATTTGAAGTGATTATACATGTATCTATTGCCATTGTTGAATTGGTTTTGCTTTGTAGGTCTTTTATATTTTCTTGTGCTTCTCTTTTCTTCTGTTTCCTATCTAGAAAAGTTCCTTTAGCATTTGTTATAAAGCTTGTTTGGTGGTGCTGAATTGTGTTAACTTTAGCTTGCCTGTAAAGTTTTTGATTTCTCTGTCATATCTGAATGAGAGCATTGCTGGATATAATATTCTTGGTTGTAGGTTTTTTTTTTCCTTTCATCACTAATACATCCTGCCACTCCTTTCTGGCCTGAGGAATCTCTGCTGAATAATCAAAAGATAAGCTTATGGGGATTCCCTTTTATGTTATTTATTGATTTTTTCCTTGTTGCTTTTGATATTTTTCCTTGTATTTAATTTTTGTTAGGTTGATTAATATGTGTCTTGATATTTCCCTCCTTGCTTATATCCTGTATGAGTCTTTCTGCACTTTCTGGAACTGGGTGACTATTTCCTTTCAAACATTAGGGAAGCTTTCAACTATCATCTCTTCAAGTATTTTCTTGTGTCCTTTCTCTTTTGTTTCTTCTTCTGGGACTCCTATAATTCAAATGTTGGTGTCTTTCTTGTTTTCCCAGAAGTCTTCTGAGACTGTGCTTATTACTTTATTTATTTATATTTTTATTCTGTTCCACAGCAGAGACTTTTACTATTCTGTGTTTCAGGCTACTTATCCATTCTTCTGCCTTAGTTTTTCTGCTATTGATTTTTTTTTTTAGTGTATTTTTCATTTCAGTTATTATATTGTTCAATTCTGTTTGTATGTTCTTTAGTTCTCCTTGGTCTTTGTTAACCATTCTTGCACAATCTTGATAAGGGCCTATACTATTTTTCTGAGATATTGTATCATCTTTATGAGCATTACTCTAAATTCTTTTTCAGGCAGATTTCCTCTATCCTCTCCACTTAGTTGTTCTTGTAGATTTTTTTTATCTTGCTCCTTTGTATGCATCAGATTTCTCTGTTGTCTCATTTTTTCTAACTTACTGTGTTTGTGATCTCCTTTCTCGGGGCTACAGGATTGTGTTTCTTCTTGCTTCTGGTGTCTGCCTCCCGGAGGGTAAGGTGGATATTGAGCAGGGTCTCCCCTTTGCTCTGCAGTTGCTACTGCCCAGTCAGGGCCCTGGTGTGCCCCCTAGTTGTTGAAGTAGAGGACCCTAGACATGTTTCTTATCTGTGCTTCTGTTCTGTGATGTGAGGTAGGCTGGATCAGAGAAACTCCCACTGGGAGACAAACCCTTGAATATTTCTCCTTTGGGACTGTTCACCTGTGAGTGTGCTCTGTTGTATCCCCTTTTTCCCATTGTACAGACTCACAAACTACATTTCTGCTGGCACTATTTTGATCCCACCTTAACAGTGGGTATACAGGCAAATGGCCCTATAATTTCTCAGGTGTTCTTTTGACCAGGTCATTGACACAAACACATTAAGGTCAGGTCCCAGGACTGCACCTGGACCCACTGTGGGAGCTGTGAAAACAGCTCAGATTCTGGCCTGGCCCAGCCCTCATGTGAATGTGTGCACAAACGCAAATCTCCTACAGCCAGATCCATCTCAGATGAAGGAACACTTGTTTTCTGTTGAGATATGCAGCACTGAATTTAGGAAGTTGTCAGGGGTGGTGTAACTCCATGCACTGTTAGCTATGAGGGAAGATTTCAGCTCTTCTTCTTTACTTGCCCACTTCCTGGGGCACATCTGTGGTTTCAGCCACACCACTGTGTTTACTGCTCTGAGCAGCATCTCCTTCTCATTTTGTCCTGGACCACACAGGCTGACAGAGGAATCAACAAGCATGGCCACCAAGGCTGTCATGGCCAGAGGAAGCTTTGGTGTGGGAAGCACTCAGGTTGAGTGAAAGAGGCTGGTTTTGGGGCTGGTTGACCCTCCTCCAGCCCGTGCCTTCAGAGGCAGGGGCTGGTGTGTGGGGAAGGGAGCTGTAATGGTGATACTGTGTCTCATGCACCACTCAACAATGGTGCCTTGTTTTATAGTGGTCCAGACTTCTTTCACAAACTTTTCCTGTTGTGAATCTTCATAGTTCTGTCCCTCCAAGCTGTCTTTTCACAGCCAACAGATGTTGCCTTCCTGGGTCTGCTATCCAAACCTCTCCTTTCCAGACCCAGCCCCCCTCCACACCAGGAGAGAGAAACGTCAGGCTGAAGTGTGCGGAGATGCAGCATGAAAAATACACGTAGGTGCTACCCTGTCCTGCCTTTCACAGACTGGTTGTTGCATTCCCCTCTTATCTCCTGAAGCTCCCTCTCTGATCCAGCTGATTTACAGAGATCTGATTGAACGGAGATCTGACAGCTCCTAAGCACATTTGCATCACTGAGAATTACACCAAAATAGTGAGATTTCATTATGATGATTCTGACAGTTGCGTGAACTACAGGAATCTTCTTATCACCCTCATCTTTCATGTCTAGCTCATTCTTCTCCCTGATCTTCCATAGATCCTTTGCTTGGCATTTAAAACTTTGAACTAGTAAGGTTTACTTTGTTTTCCCAATCTTATATCTCATGACTACAGAAAAAGAAACTGCTACCAGAACAGTTATCTCATAATTCTCCAAATACCTTACAGAAAACTGCCATATTGGTCCTTCACTCCTTGTGTTCCTAAGATTCTAACAATTTTTTTCTGAGTCAAGATGCAGTGCTACTTGTTTAATATTTCCCTCTGATTTTGAGACCCTTAATATCCCTGCTCTCCTGAAATAAGTAGAGTATAATCCAATATATGAAATATTTAATGGAAGACTCAATAAAGTAAAAACAGTTTTGAAAATTATTTTTGTAAATATGCTGGAGAATCTCACATTAAATGGGAACAACAGCAAAAATAAGCTAATGGAAAAAGCACAAACTTTTGTTATATTTTTCTTCTGTCTTGGTTTCTATTTGTATCTTTTCC
Organism: Oreotragus oreotragus; assembly: GCA_006410675.1. Lineage (NCBI taxonomy): Eukaryota > Metazoa > Chordata > Mammalia > Artiodactyla > Bovidae > Oreotragus > Oreotragus oreotragus. Next base: position 250,467 of record SJYX01001865.1, read on the forward strand.
AACATATTTCTCAAAAACAGTGTTTAATAGCTGCTTCAATTTTTTACATACGCAATCTATGGGCTGCTTCAAACTAGGTCAACTCAATTTTTTCATTGTAATTAAATAGACTTGAAGAAGTCAACCAAAGAAATCTTTCCTAATTTTCCAGTTTGTGTGCTGTCTTAGTATAATTTAATACAATTGGTCACTCTTTCCTCCTTTTATATTCATATTTTCCCCTTGGATTTGGTCACACTTTCCCTTTCACTTTTCATCTCCACCACTTCCAGGTGCTACACCCTTAACTCTTCCTCAATGCTGACTCTTTCTCAAGGCAGTCTCTTCCAAGCATACAACTACAGTTTCCACATACAATTCAAAGGTTACAATTTTATCTTCACCTAAGATTACTTCCCATTCTGTTCTCTTGATGTCACTATAAGAATGCTTCAACGTATTTCCAAACAAGTTAAAAACTAAAATAATAATTTTTGCTCTTTCTTACACAGTACAAATACTCTTCTATGGATTCTTGTCACAATGAATGTACTTGCTTTCATATAAGCCAGAACCCAATGTGTCATCTTGACAATAACTTTCCTTCTCTTCCTCGTATCTGATGTATGACATTATTGTATTAATTTTATCTTTTTTTAAATATAAATTTATTTGTTTTAATTGGAGGCTAATTACTTTACAATATTGTATTGGTTTTGCCATACATCGACATGAATCCACCACAAGTGTACATGTGTTCCCTATCCTGAATCCCCCTCCCACCTCCTTCCCTATACTGTCCCTCCGGGTCATCCCAGTGTACCAGCCCCAAGCATCCTGTATCATGCATGGAACCTGGACTGGCAATCCATTTCACATATGATAATACACCATTAATATCAAATCCAGATTTCAGTTAATTTTGCTCTTGAATTGTTTATGCACTCTTTCTGTTTCTGCCCAGGTTTCACCTGGCTTCACACTTACATATAATGATGTTTTTACAAGATATTTTCCAATTATTCTCAGCTTATGATTAGAGAAGTGCAGGTTGTCTTTTAAACAACTTTAGGTATAATTCTTCACTCTATAGTCTTGTTAGTTTATAAGATATTTTGCATATAACTTGGCAATCTGGCACACAATTTGGCAATCTCCTAACAGATGACAGTCAACTGTTGTGAAGAAAGAACCCCTTTTATTAATTTACACAAAGTCATTCTATAGGCTGGTAACAGTATGCTTATCATTCACTCTCTTGATTAAAGGTGTTCATTTTTCTTTATTTGAGGATTATATATACTAAATATGCATTAGAATTTCTATCTTTCTCTCCTACTTTAATTGTATACCGCACTCTCTATTCTCTTTTGACCAGTCATCCTGAATTTTTTCAACTGCGTGAAGCATCACATTGCCAGGAGTCAGGACAGGAGATCCCACCCATGACAAGGTCATGTGAACGAGGCCTGATAAGCAAGGCTTCAGGACTCGAGGGACACACTGGGCCATCGCACCCTTGACAAGGTCATGCGGAAGAGATCTGATAAGCAAGGCTTCAGGACTCGACAGACCCCCTGGACCTGCCTGAGCATCCACCCCAAAACCAGAATCTGTCTGTCTCACTATTTTATGTCTTACACCAACTCTTCTGACCTTAACAGGGGGCTGTCCCCTACCAGCTTTCTCTGGAAAAAGTTAACTTAAGGCTTTAGTTAATAAGTCTCCTGGACATGATAGCAGTGTTTCAATTCAAACCCCCTCTGATGGCTTTCTAGCTTGCCTGACAGGTTTATCCAGACTCTTGCAGCAACGCTTATGATTACTTACAACCTCCCAACTGTGAAAGGCATAGGAAGCCTCAAAATATAGAGCCTTTTGAAGAGTTGGCAGGAGAAATATCAATAACCTCAGATATGCAGATAACAACACCCTTATGGAAGAAAGTGAAGAGGAGCTAAAAAGCCTCTTGATGAAAGTGAAAGAGGAGAGTGAAAAAGTTGGCTTAAAACTCAACATTCAGAAAACGAAGACCATGGCATCCAGTCCAATCACTTCATGGGAAATAGATGGGGAAACAGTGAAAACAGTGTCAGACTTTATTTTTTGGGGCTCCAAAATCACTGCAGATGGTGACTGCAGCCAAGAAATTAGAAGACGCTTACTCCTTGGAAGAAAAATTATGACCAACCTAGATAGTATATTCAAAAGCAGAGACATTACTTTGCCAACTAAGGACCGTCTAGTCAAGGCTATGGTTTTTCCTGTGGTCATGTATGGATGTGAGAGTTGGACTGTGAAGAAGGCTGAGCGCCGAAGAATTGATGCTTTTGAACTATGGTGTTGGAGAAGACTCTTGAGAGTCCCTTGGACTGCAAGGAGATCCAACCAGTCCATTCTGAAGGAGATCAACCCTGGGATTTCTTTGGAAGGAATGATGCTNGAGTTGGACTATGAAGAAGGCTGAGCGCCGAAGAATTGATGCTTTTAAACTATGGTGTTGGAGAAGACTCTTGAGAGTCCCTTGGACTGCAAGGAGATCCAACCAGTCCATTCTGAAGGAGATCAACCCTGGGATTTCTTTGGAAGGAATGATGCTGAAGCTGAAACTCCAGTACTTTGGCCACCTCATGCAAAGAGCTGACTCACTGGAAAAGACTCTGATGCTGGGAGGGATTGGGGGCAGGAGGAGAAGGGGACGACCGAGGATGAGATGGCTGGATGGCATCACAGACTCGATGGACGTGAGTCTGAGTGAACTCCAAGAGATGGTGATAACAGGGAGGCCTGGTGTGCTGCGATTCATGGGGTCGCAAAGAGTCGGACACAACTGAGCGACTAAACTGAACTGAAACTGAGCCATTCTATGAATTGAGATTTTACATGTGCTGAAAATGTGCCAAGAACCACTCAAAATGACATTGAAAAATTCGAAAACACTCTACTCTTCCACATCTGTTTTCTTCCCCTCACTCCAATTCAGCAGGAACTCTGATTTTGGTAACAGGTCCATGATTTCCAATAAAATTACACTGGTGACTTGTGGAATTCCTTTTTGTTGCTGCTGCTGGTTTAGCACTATTTCTTAGAAGGATTATTAGAACTATCTCTGTTAAAAAATGTTTCTTCTTTCATCAGCATCTTTAAAAATAAGGGAAAGCTTCAGCCAATCACAAGGCTCTAGACCGACGCCGTGCCTCTCACTTAATCCAGGGCCAGTAAAGGGATAATTTGATTAAACTGAGACCCCAATTTATTTGGCTTTAGTTCTGGATCAACCTCTCCTTAATAGAGTCCTGTCGTCTCCGACTGTTTGATGAAAATTAAAGTGACATAAATACCATGGGACTTTTTTCAATCTGATTAGTCAGCTAAGGCACATCAATAGCACCCCAGCCATCAGCCTCTGGCGTCCCTCCTGTCATCCGCCTGGCGAAGGGCTGACCAGGGCCCCTTGCGGGACGAGCACCCACGCTGCTGCCTCGACCCCCACGCTTGGCCCATCAGCCCTGCTCAATGGGCCCTGCTGACAAGGTGCCCATACCTTTCTCCACCGCTGTTCTCTGGACAAAGCGAAGTACTGTTTTATGAGCAATCAATGGCTGTTAATCCAAAACGATTTCACAAATCCTCTGAGCCCTCAAGCTGATTATAAATACGCATTTTTCCAAGCCCACAAACTTTGAATTTCACTTCCCTCACCCTGATGCGTGGCCTTTTAGCTGGTGAATGAAACTCAAACGCAAAGGGGTCAACGGCTTTCAAGGACTTGGAAACCGAACTAAACGTGGATCCCAGCGCCTGAGTCGGAGACACCCGACACACAGCTGGTTTTCTCTGGAGTGAGGAAGATGCTGTTTATAGACCAGAGGGAGCTATCTTTAAAATCTTATTATGAACACCCTTTCTTATTCTCCAGCAACTCGGATTAAAAAGCAATAGAAAAACAAACTAAAACACGCTACTCCATATCCCAGAAACACAATTTTCAGAAAAACCATATTTAGTTTCCCTAACCACATAGCAGGAAAAAAGAAAAAGTCTCTTCTGAGAGCATTAAATCCATTATATTACTGAGTCTTTACAATCCACAGTCGGTATGTTTTACTCTAAGTCAGGAATCAGAGTCCTTCTAGAAAAAGGAATTGATTAAATAAATTGCCACTATAAATTTCCTTTTCCAGTACCTGCTCAAAAGAATAAACACAATATACTTATATGACACAGCAGAGAGAGCTTTGTGAACTCCACAAACATCTAGGGAGACAAATTCTCTAATTACTCTTTAAGTCTGATGACAATCCAAAGCTACTAAGTATTCTTTCTAATCTTTGCCAACACCTGCACTGACTGATACGACAAGCAAGCAGCGGGAATGACGCGAGGTCAAGATGAATCTTTTCAAGAAGGGAGGATCTATCATCCCGCAAAGGGTCCCACTTGGCCAAATTTCTGCTTCAGATTCTTTCTCCTCCACTCCCTTTTCAATCCAACCCTACAAATTAGACTAGAAAACAAAGAGATGCTGACCAACAATGAACGGTATGACCTGAGGCCCCATTTGCTACTGTCCTAGAGAGCACATCTGCACTTCATGTACAGAGTAGGAAGCAAGGTCTTGGTGAGCGAAGGAGCTCTGGAGAGAAAAAGAGAATCTTACAGAGATTCCTGAGTCAATCTCTATGTTCTCACACTTTTTTTTTTTTTCCCCATTCGGGGCACTCTTTTCTCTGTGTTTTAAAAGTCAAAGAATTTTGCAGGCCAAAGGAGCTGCGGTGGTGACCTCCCTCTCAGCACAGACAGGGAGGCAGTGGTCCACAGGAGCTAACTGGCACACCCAAGGCTCCACAGCCACTCGTGTCCAAACAGGGCCTATAACCTGGGTTCCCTGAACCATCTGGGACCTCACCACTTCACAAGTCCCCTTCCAGACATCAAAGAAAACAGCAGAGGTGACAACAGGGGCTGGCAAACTTTCCCGGTACAGGATGAGATAGTAAATATTTACAGATTTACAACTGTAATTATACCGCTCTGCCATCATCGTGCAAATGTAGCCATTAATAGTATATAAAGTAATGAGGATATTCCAATAAAATTTTATTTATGGATACAGAAATTAGAATTTTTTTATATCCTCATGTGTCATGACACATTTTTCCTCTTTGAAAACTTTTAACCACTTAAAAATATAAAAACATTCTTAGCTCAAAGGTTATTCAAAAACAGGCAGGCTGTATTCAGCCCACAGCAGTGTGCAAGTGCCAGGTTTAGAAGAGTGTATTATTAGAATCAGAACCCCAGAGACTTCAAGGATGCCTAATAAACGTGACAGTAGCTGTGTTAACCACATTAATGGCACCGTTCATTTGACAGACTCCAGAAGCCTGGACTTTGGAATCCTGTGCTGAGCTGGTGAGGAGATAAATGAAAAGATGAAACTACAATGACACCCCCCTCAAACTCACTAACCAAATCCTTCTCTTAATAAGGAGAAAACACCGCGTTCTCAGTGGCACCTGTGAGTTTTTTGCACTTCACTTACAGCCAATGTAGATCTGGTTTTCAAGGGATATTTCAAACTTCACTGGCACGTAAGTTACATACCAAAGCGATGTGAAGGTCATCTGGGTCAACAGTTCCTGGAAAACCAGCAGGTGAGGAGGACTAATACTGCCCAACGCCTCCTGAAAGCAGGCCGAACAAGAGGAAGAGAGTTGGCTGCATCAGAACCCCCCAGGAAGCCTATTAAAAACAGGCTTTCAACCTCAGATTCTGATACAACACATCTGGATTAGGGCCATCATGAAGTCCCTGCATTGATTAGACAACTATGGTGTGTGAATGTGAAAAGATCAGCATCTCACCAGCTGCTGCTAAAGGAAATAGTTTTCTAAACAGCTCAAGACGGCTAACAGACCCTAGCACCAGTGTCAATAGAAATCTTGGTAGACTGTATTTTATGGTTGTTCACATGTTGAAGGCCTAATCTCCAGTTAATGTGTCCTTGTTTGCAGATATAATTAGTTCAGATGAGGTCATATTGAGTAGTCGCTCAGTCATGTCCAACTCCTTGCAATCCCATGGACTGTAGCCAGCCAGGCTCCTCTACCCATGGAATTCTGCAGGGAAGAATACTGGAGTGGGTAACTGTACCTTTCTCCAGGGGATACCCTCCAGGAAGCTATACTCTTCTGACCCAGGGACTGAACCCAGGTCCCCGGCATTGCAGGCAGATTCTTTACAGTCTGAGCCACAAGGGAAGCCCCATACTGAGAATGGTTTGACTAGTATTGTTATGAAAAGGAGAAATTTGGACATGGCCACAGGCAGGTGGCGCTAGTGGTAAAGAACCCACCTGCCAACGCAGGAGACCGTGACTCGGGTTTGACCTCTGGGTCAGGAAGATCCCTTGGAGAGGGGCCTGGCAACTCACTCCAGTACTCTTGCCTGGAGAATCCCACAGACCGAGGAGCCTGGCAGGTTACAGTCCATAGGGTGGCATAGAGTCAGACAGACTGAAGTGACTTAGCATGCACACACAAGTATGCAGGAAAAACACCATGAGAACAGACACGGGGAGAAGTCAGCCATCTGCAGGTCAAAGAGAGAAGCCTGGAAAGCATCCTTCCTTCCCAGTCCTCAAAAGGGACCAACACTGTCAATACCCCAATCTCAGATGTTCAGGCTTCAGGACTGGGAGATAGGAAATTCCTGTTGTTTAAGCCACGGGGGTTATTTTTTGTTATGACAGCCCTAGCAAACTAATACAATGAAGGTCAGAGGGAAATAAGTGGACTACTCAGATGACTTCAACACTAGAGATAGAAACCCTGAATTTCTTGAAGTTCCTCTACTGGAAANTTTTTTTTTTTTTCCCCATTCGGGGCACTCTTTTCTCTGTGTTTTAAAAGTCAAAGAATTTTGCAGGCCAAAGGAGCTGCGGTGGTGACCTCCCTCTCAGCACAGACAGGGAGGCAGTGGTCCACAGGAGCTAACTGGCACACCCAAGGCTCCACAGCCACTCGTGTCCAAACAGGGCCTATAACCTGGGTTCCCTGAACCATCTGGGACCTCACCACTTCACAAGTCCCCTTCCAGACATCAAAGAAAACAGCAGAGGTGACAACAGGGGCTGGCAAACTTTCCCGGTACAGGATGAGATAGTAAATATTTACAGATTTACAACTGTAATTATACCGCTCTGCCATCATCGTGCAAATGTAGCCATTAATAGTATATAAAGTAATGAGGATATTCCAATAAAATTTTATTTATGGATACAGAAATTAGAATTTTTTTATATCCTCATGTGTCATGACACATTTTTCCTCTTTGAAAACTTTTAACCACTTAAAAATATAAAAACATTCTTAGCTCAAAGGTTATTCAAAAACAGGCAGGCTGTATTCAGCCCACAGCAGTGTGCAAGTGCCAGGTTTAGAAGAGTGTATTATTAGAATCAGAACCCCAGAGACTTCAAGGATGCCTAATAAACGTGACAGTAGCTGTGTTAACCACATTAATGGCACCGTTCATTTGACAGACTCCAGAAGCCTGGACTTTGGAATCCTGTGCTGAGCTGGTGAGGAGATAAATGAAAAGATGAAACTACAATGACACCCCCCTCAAACTCACTAACCAAATCCTTCTCTTAATAAGGAGAAAACACCGCGTTCTCAGTGGCACCTGTGAGTTTTTTGCACTTCACTTACAGCCAATGTAGATCTGGTTTTCAAGGGATATTTCAAACTTCACTGGCACGTAAGTTACATACCAAAGCGATGTGAAGGTCATCTGGGTCAACAGTTCCTGGAAAACCAGCAGGTGAGGAGGACTAATACTGCCCAACGCCTCCTGAAAGCAGGCCGAACAAGAGGAAGAGAGTTGGCTGCATCAGAACCCCCCAGGAAGCCTATTAAAAACAGGCTTTCAACCTCAGATTCTGATACAACACATCTGGATTAGGGCCATCATGAAGTCCCTGCATTGATTAGACAACTATGGTGTGTGAATGTGAAAAGATCAGCATCTCACCAGCTGCTGCTAAAGGAAATAGTTTTCTAAACAGCTCAAGACGGCTAACAGACCCTAGCACCAGTGTCAATAGAAATCTTGGTAGACTGTATTTTATGGTTGTTCACATGTTGAAGGCCTAATCTCCAGTTAATGTGTCCTTGTTTGCAGATATAATTAGTTCAGATGAGGTCATATTGAGTAGTCGCTCAGTCATGTCCAACTCCTTGCAATCCCATGGACTGTAGCCAGCCAGGCTCCTCTACCCATGGAATTCTGCAGGGAAGAATACTGGAGTGGGTAACTGTACCTTTCTCCAGGGGATACCCTCCAGGAAGCTATACTCTTCTGACCCAGGGACTGAACCCAGGTCCCCGGCATTGCAGGCAGATTCTTTACAGTCTGAGCCACAAGGGAAGCCCCATACTGAGAATGGTTTGACTAGTATTGTTATGAAAAGGAGAAATTTGGACATGGCCACAGGCAGGTGGCGCTAGTGGTAAAGAACCCACCTGCCAACGCAGGAGACCGTGACTCGGGTTTGACCTCTGGGTCAGGAAGATCCCTTGGAGAGGGGCCTGGCAACTCACTCCAGTACTCTTGCCTGGAGAATCCCACAGACCGAGGAGCCTGGCAGGTTACAGTCCATAGGGTGGCATAGAGTCAGACAGACTGAAGTGACTTAGCATGCACACACAAGTATGCAGGAAAAACACCATGAGAACAGACACGGGGAGAAGTCAGCCATCTGCAGGTCAAAGAGAGAAGCCTGGAAAGCATCCTTCCTTCCCAGCCCTCAAAAGGGACCAACACTGTCAATACCCCAATCTCAGATGTTCAGGCTTCAGGACTGGGAGATAGGAAATTCCTGTTGTTTAAGCCACGGGGGTTATTTTTTGTTATGACAGCCCTAGCAAACTAATACAATGAAGGTCAGAGGGAAATAAGTGGACTACTCAGATGACTTCAACACTAGAGATAGAAACCCTGAATTTCTTGAAGTTCCTCTACTGGAAACTCTGGGTACTAGACGAAAATGTGGGCTATTTCAGTTACAAAACAGCTACAGAACAACACTTAACTAGCTACCAACTTTGCAAAAGCCATCCAATGACCTTTAAAAAAAAAAAAACAACAGACAGGATTCCTGACTAGAATACCAGGTGGGGTGAGGCCCCCATCAAACAAGTACCTAGCCACTTGTGAACTGTCACGTCTTTTAAACTGCCATAAGTTATCACAACCTCCAAGCTTTATATTGCATCCAATCTAAATTAGTGTCAAATTAAAAACAAAACAGACTTTCTGGAGGAAATGTCAGCTAATTTCCTATCATTATCTTCTTAAACCATTTATGCCTTAACTAATTTCTGAGATTATATATTTGGTTTACTAGTCTTTTCCTTACTCATTAGTTACTTTTATCTTTTCAAACTGTTTGGAGAATAAAAGGTATTGAGTATTGGGGGAAAAACTCCCATCAAAAGAAAAATATTCTAGATAAGGAACACACCCAAATCCTGATTAAAATTGCATTACACAATTTGAATGCAATAAAACAATTTAGACCTTCCCCTGGAGAGCCCTATGAGATTTGCCTTCTGTCATGAAAATCAACTGCTCTATGCCTAATGCAGTGTTTTTTATTTTGCTGAGTCACCACCAAAGTCAGGTTGGCAGTTGAAACCGTGGAACCTGCAGTGTACTAGAACAAAAATTTTTCCATGCTTTTAGAGGACACAAGGCTTGTGACTGTCCCTGGGACAGAAAAGACTGCATGAGTTGCTCGGCAGGAAAATGACCCTTCATAGGAGAGATGATGCGCCAATTCCTGGGAGTCAAACTTCTTGATAATCCTCACTTCTCAGCAAAGAACTGAAAAACCAGACTGTTCCTCTGGGCACATGGCAAAACTATAGAAAATCTGGAAATTCGTCCCTAATGAAAGCATAAATAGAATTATTCTTTGGATCACCCAAAGAGCCCAGAGAAATACATCTAAGCCTAACTTCTTGGTTGGTATAAATCAATAGTTCTTAACTGTGTGTTCTCCGAATGTTTCTGATGCCTGGGCCTGTTTATAAACATATGGTAAGCCTGCATGGAACCACTGTTGTCCTGCATATTAACAGACATGTTTAACTCCAGCAAGTAAATTCTGTCAGAGAGATAAACTATAGTCAAGGTATAAATTAAATAAGATGTACAAATTAACACTTGCCCAGGATCTATATAGTAAGCTTTGATTTCTAACTACATAGTAAAGTTTGACTTTTAGATAGAGGCTGATGCAATTTAGAATGCAATTTATCATTAAAAAGCAAATAAAGTGTGTGTGAAGACCGTTCTGCGTCAGTTAAGGCTGAATCACCATAGGGGTTGAATCATCACTGGAGGCTGAGTCATCATTGGAAGCTAGCTGAATCGTGCCTCTGTTCTGACGTTCTAGCGCAGAAGCTTAAGGCTCTGCATGGAAATAGGTTGAAGCAAATCACTCAAGTGAGAGAGATCAATTCAAGACATTTATAAAGAAACAAAAAAACTTACTTCTAAGAGCATGAACCGGTTACTTTTACTCAAACCTTAGTCAGAGGATGGAGTGACCACAATATTTGCAAAAGGCAAGACCATGAAATATCTATGATGGGATATGAACTCAAGGATTATGTTGAAGGAAAGATGAATTTATCAGTACTATTCAAAGTATAGCAAATACTAGGGCAGCACATGGAATCTTAAATGTTAAGTGCTAATATACATTTAAGCACAGCAAATAGAAAGCAAAAAGGGGAGCAAAAATAGAAACTTTGACATGACTGACAAGAGAAAAGGGAAAAGGGTGTATTTCTTCTTTACCGCGCCAGCTTTTTTTCTGGTGGTACCCAGGCAACAAAATCCAACATCATGACCTTGAAAGGCAGAAGCATAGTCATCCAGTTTCTCAAAGTCCACCACTTCTTGATTCTAGACAATAGACATAGCTGTATATTACTTGATGTTATTAAAACAAAACAAACAGGGAAAAAATACCCCCTCTAGATTTAAAGAATAAATGAGGAATATTACTAGAGTCAATTCACTTAACATCACATTTTGCAAGCTCATTTTCTTCCAGAAAAAGGAATAAATCTAAATTTAAACTTAATGTCTACTGTACTTAAATGTCTACAGTACACACAACTGGACTACAGGTGATCTAGCTCTCCGAAGTCAGGTTAAAATCTAATTTTCACTCTGGAAAAATAAAAGACCTCTCTGTATATTACCAGGAGAAATACCAATGAGGTATAATGTCAAGGAAGGAAATGGTGTCTGGAATCTCAAAACCTAGGTTTGAGTCTTGGGTTTGCTGCTTACTAGGCATGATAATCTTTTTGGCCGAGTTATTCATATGCCTCAGTTCCTTCAGCAATAAAATGTGAAAGATAATCTTTCTTCCATTCTGAACCAGCATTACAATCAGGCAGCAAGTGCTTGACAAAAAGCCATATTCCTAGGTCTCATGCCAACTCTGCACTTTTGATAAGCACCCTTGCTAATTCTCACACTTATGAATATTCATGACACTCCATCTAACCTCTTAAGTTTGCTTTGAAATTTCTGAAAGAAAAGTTTCAGAAGTTCCCATGATCCAGGAGTTTACATAAAATGTTGCTTTTCCCTCTCTTTCAAAAGCATTTTCCTGGCACTGTACCCAATGCTGAAGAAAGGAATGCTTACTGAAAGTGCCTGACCAAAAAGTGCCAACAAAACTCAACTATCAAAGCAGAGAACTCCATTTCAGTTTCTAATGGCCAGAAGTGTCAGACTGCATGCCCCATGAAGTCAGACTATGAAGATTACATATTACCTGCCTCAGTCTTAACAAAGATGTCCATTTAGAACAGAAAAATCCTGAGAGACCAAAAACATATGCAAAATGACCTGCAGGAGTCAAGGGCATTTATCTGTTAGACAGCTGTTAACTGGAATGTTCCACCTGTGAAACCTGTGGCAACAGTTGGAGATATCAGAATTACACCACAGTTTAATTTACCGCAGTTTACAAATTACTCCCTTTACAAATTTCCACCAAGCTCAAGCTTCAGCTATTTGGAGGATTCGCACCAGACTGCAATCTGCTGTATCAGTGTGTCAACCAAGAAAGTGTAAGTGACAGTAAAAGGATGATTCAACTTACAGACACAAGCCTGCAGCCCTGAGAAGTCAGGCAGGGCAAATTCTTGCAGCTGAAAAACTGCACCCCTCAGTGCCAGAAAGTGTTTCCCACTCCACAAACCATCTTCTGATTCACTGACATTTACCTGTCCATGGAGTGGACAGGTAAACAAAACAAGCAATGGGTTTGAGAAAATTGCCCAAGGTCAAAGGACTGTTTTCTCTAGAAGCCATATTGGAGAACCCTGGCAGCGTGGCTGTTCTCTTCCTCCCTGGCCTCCCTTTCACCTAGGCTCCACCTTATGGGGTTCTGGACTGAGAGAAGGGCTTTGTTCAAGTGAGGAGGAAACCCACCCGGACATACAATCCAGCTTCCAGTAAAGCCTCTCACAGACCAATCGTGGTCACACTTGAACACCTCTTGAAGTGAAGTGAAAGTTGCTCAGTCGTGTCCGACTCTTTGCAACCCCAAGGACTACACAGTCCATGGAATTCTCCAGGCCAGAATACTGGAGTGGGTAGCCTTTCCCTTCTCCAGGGGATCTTCCCAACACAGGAACTGAACCAGGGTCTCATGTATTATTGCAGGCAGATTCTTTACCAACTGAGCTATGAGGGAAGCCCGAACACCTCTTGGGGCCACCGCAAGCAAGCCTTGCAGCAGAAAATACCCTCACCCTGCAGAGACACTGCGGAGACACTTTTGAGTTATTGCTCAAATACCCACCACGTTTTTATAAGCTTCCTCGTCCAACGTGAGCTTCCTCCGGCCAATCAGCGTGACTTTGGAAAACAGACCCTGTTCCAGAATTTCTTTCAAGAGCACTCTGCCGGTTTCCCCGCTGGCGCCCAGGATAAAGGCGGATTTATTCTGCATCCTGAAGTCTTCCCGAAGCTTCGGCAGGGCTTCTGTCTCGGTCATGCTGCAGAAATAACATTAACAGGTGCTGGTCTCGGGACGTTTAAGGGGCGGCCGTGCTTCCCCCGGAACAAGAGTGGGTGTGTGGGTTGGTCTGGAGGAAGGTGCGGTTCTTCTCCGCAGTCTGGGCCCAGGGGAAATTGCAGCGTCACCGGCAGGGCGTGGCGCCCTGGCCGTTCCCCACACCTGAGCCAACCCATACCTCACAAGGGGCTGGAACAGGGGCTGCGCCCAGGTGCCACAAATTGCCGGTACCAGGGCGCCCGTGTCCCCGACTCTGGCCCCTCCTTCCTCCAACCACAGGGGGTGCTGAGCCCAGCTCGGTCCCCCAAGCGGAGGGGTTCCCTGACGCTGGCCCCCTGCCCCACGTCCTCGGGCTGCAGCAGGAGCAAGGCGGCTACCAGTGCCGCCACCCCCGCCGCAGCCGCGGCGCTCAGAGCTGCGGGCCGGGACATCCGGCCATCCCTCCAGCCCCGCTTTCCTCGTCCCCTGGCGCGCCTCGTTGGGGCCCCTCCCAGCTCGACGCCTACCGGGACTTCGTCTTCCGGGTGACTTCCGGGTATCGCTGCTCGCCCCGCCCAGAGGGATGGGGCCCGGTGGGGGCCGGAGGGTGTGGCCCAGGCGCGCCTTGAGCACGTGGCCGCGCCCATCTGGGGAGGAAGCTCGGAGACCTCTAGCTCAATTTCGGTGATCTCTCGGCCTCTCTCTTCAGCGTTCTTCCTCACACCCTGGGCTGAGCTGGCCTGCATCCAAGGCCTCCGGCCGGTAGCCTTGACCTGCGTTTGACCCTTTTCAAAACCTATAATGTCAGCTGCGTGTGGAACATCTTCACCTTGAATTCACATCGAAACGTCGTAACCCTTCCCTTCCAACCTCCCCCCAAACAGCAGTAAAACCAGGCTGCTCCTTGCCTCTCTTGGGTGTCACTGTCTATTCATTTGCACAATCTTCACCTCTTTCCTCTCAAGTCAGAAATTCGGACTCTCCCCGTTGACTCCTTTGGCAGGTCTTTCCACATTCTAGATTAATCACCAAGGCCTGCCATCCTCTCTGCCTTTCAAATATTTCTCTTATGCAATTCCGGCTCTCACTTTATCTCACCAGTACAACTGGCTTCCCTGCTTAGGTTCTAGATGGTTGAGCCAGAGCAGCCTTCTACACCCGTTCCCCTGTACACTCTTCGGAGCCAAGATCCATGGATTAGTAAGTAGTAAAGTCGCTCAGTTGTGTCCGACTCTTTGCGACCCCATGGACTGGAGCCTACCAGGCTTCTCCGTCCATGGGATTTTCCAGGCAAGAATACTGGAGTGGGTTGCCATTTCCTTCTCCAGGAGATCTTCCCAACCCAGGGAATGAACCCAGGTCTCCCGGACTGTAGGCAGACGCTTTACCGTCTAAGCCACCAGGATTAGGACATAGCTATCTACACTGGGCCTGTCCCGGATTTTGGAAGTCCTGGACCGGAACCTGTACAACAGAGATAGATTGTGTTGTGGACTTTGGTGATTTTTGGCTGCCCAGCATTCAAATACTAGTCTTATTTTGTGCTGTGCTTAGTCATTCAGTTGTGTCCAACTCTTGGCGACCCCATAGACGGTAGCCTGTCAGGCTCCTCTGTCCATGGGATTCTCCAGGCAAGAATACTGGAGTGGGTTGCCATTTCCTTCTCCAAGTCTTATTTTAGGGAATTCCAAAATTAATGGGATACAGGGCTCTACCTCCTACTCTGGAAGTCAAGTAAAACATGTTTCCTCTCCCAACTGCCAGGGAATTATTTTACATGCAGGTGAGACCTCGGCTCAGCCAGTCGGACACTTCTCATCTAGGTTTTTCACTTTGGAAGGTTATGTAATGATGCTGTGGGAAGCTGAGATAGAGTTTGGTTGGACAGAGCAACTGTATAGAATAATGGCATCCTGGGATCTGCCAGTGATCTGATGATCTGATTGGCTGCTTCACTTTCTTTAATTCCTGCCTGTGTTCAAAGGGTGTTTATTATACTTTCTCTTATTCTTTTCTTTCTTTCCTTTCTTTTTTTTGGCAATAGTTTCATTTTCTGCTTTAGCTAACCAGAGCTATTTTCTATTGCTTGCAACCAAAAACCTTAACTGACACAAGGCAGAGTGCTTCCTTCCCTGCTGGTCTGCCCCAGTGTTGGATTCTTCTATTAGAGTTCCTAGAGCTTTTCTGCTAAAAGGCAACTTAAAACCATGCCAGCTAACACTGTCTCAAGAATTCGTTAATCAAACCTGTTGCAGAGATGATTAGCCTTGTAGTATTAATTCTTTCTTTTAAAAATTGTGTCATAATTAATATACAATAAAATCAGTTAAGTTCAGTTGCTCAGTTGTGTCTGACTCTTTGCAACCCCACGGACTGCAGCATGCCAGGCTTCCCTGTCCATCACCAACTTATGATTAGCCTTGTAGTATTAATTCTTTCTTTTAAAAATTGTGTCATAATTAATATACAATAAAATCAGTTAAGTTCAGTTGCTCAGTTGTGTCTGACTCTTTGCAACCCCACGGACTGCAGCATGCCAGGCTTCCCTGTCCATCACCAACTCCCTGAGCTTGCTCAAACTTATGTCCATCAAGTCCGTGGTGCCATCCAACCATCTTATCCTCTGTCATCCCCTTCTCCTCCTGCCTTCAATCTTTCCCAGCACCAGGGTCTTTTCCAATGACTCAGCTCTTCACATCGGGTGGCCAAAGTACTGGAGTTTCAGCTTCAGCATCAGTCCTTCCAATGAATATTCAGGACTGATTTCCTTTAGGATGGACTGGTTGGATCTCCTTGCAGTCCAAGGGACTCTCAAGAGTCTTCTCCAACACCACAGTTCAAAAGCATCAATTCTTCAGCATGGATACATAGAATAAAATGCATGGGTGGAAAAGGTTCTATTCCATGCTTTTAGGTAATTGTGTATTCCTCTTCACAACTACCACTAGAAACAAGATACAGAACATTTCTGTCACCTCAGAAAGTGCCTTCAATCCCTTCCATCCCAAAGGCAACCATTTTCTAATCTGTCAGTAGGTTAGTTTTGTCTGTTATAGGACTTCATTAAATATAATCATATAGCACATACTCTTTTGTATCTCAAGTTTTTCGCTCAGCATGTTTTTAAGATTCATCTCTATTGTTTGTAGGTCGATGTTATGACTTTCATGGATCCTATGCACGTCAATGAGCCCCTTCCTTAATAAAAAATAAAATTTATCTCCTATAACTGTGTTGCTATAATGACAAATATATATTATGTAATAAAACATTTTCATCAACCTAAAAGTTCATTTTTTCCTTCTGATTTTAAAAGAAAACATTTTCATGGGCCTGGGCACTGTGCCTACTATGCTAAATGGGTAAGTCAACCTTGGTTGCTTCATGTATCAGCAGTTTTGTTCCTTTTTATTGCTGAGTGATAGTCCATTGTATGAATAGCCCATGACATGTTTAAACATTCTGTTGATGAACATTTGGTCTGTTTCCTGTTTTTGGCTATTATGACTAAGACTCCCATGAACATTTACCTACTTGTCTTTCTGTGGACACAGGTTTGCATTACTCTTAGGTAAACACCTAGGACAGGAATGACCAAGGATTTCTCCCACCCACTCTTTTAAAAATTTAGTCATTTCACTGGATATTACATGGTCTTTCTTGTCTTTAACAATAGAGCTCTGAGTTTTATCAAGGCACATGGCTGACCATTTATATTCTATATTTCCCAACATCACTTGCAAGTCTGTTTGAACATGTGACAATGTTTTAACCAATTAGCTGCAAGCAGAGATAATGTGTGCACTCAAATCACATTTTAATAAGAAAACTACCTGCTTTCCCTTCTCTTTCCCTTTTCTCCTTTCCTTATGCCAAGATGTGAATGTGGTATGAGTGAGCCAGCTCTAACCATAAGCAGAATGGCAAAGTAAGAAGTTGGACACTGAGTCCCTGCATCAATTCATAGAACAGAGCTACCTGCCTACTACCCTGGACTGTTCGCCCACTTCCGGGCTGTGGGATAGGCCAACTTCTGTCATGTTGGAGCCACTATGATGTGTCACAGCAGCTTCATCCGCATTTTGTCTAATATAAGATGCTTTGAGTCAATCATGTAGATGGATACTCACTGGATACTGGATACTGATTCTCTAATGTGAGCTAAATACTGTTCTAGGTACTATAGACTTTTCCAGGATGAATCTGATACAAGATAAATGTACTCTTACCTGAGACGGTAAGTTATGAATACTTGGGGAGCTAAAGAAAAGTACAAGTTAACATTATCCAACTTCTCCCAAACTTTCATAGGGGTAGCACGTGCTAAATGCAAATGAGTGACAAGGGATGGAAACTCAGAAAAAGATAAGCCCATGACTTTTCTTCTCTGACAGTTGGTGAGCATCAATGCCCTTAGATAAGATGATACAACCTAGACTACTAAGGCAACAGGGCCACAAAATTTCAGAGAAAATAGGAAGGGAAAAGCATAAGGGAGGGAGATAAAGGGAACACAAGAAAGCTGGGGTAGCATGGAAAAGCCCTGGGCCAGAAGACCTGCCTGCCAAGTCCACGTTTGACATTACCTTTGACTTAGATGAAGTTTCTTGATTTATCTTGGCATCCATTTTCTTATGTGTAAAATGGGAACTGTTTTATGATGTCCACTTTCCTCCAAGAAACAGAGACTCACTCATGCTAACTAAAGACAATGAATATTGTAATACCCACGTAGTGTGTTTGGGAGACAGAATCTCAGAGAAATCTGAAAACAGAATCAGCTATAGGATCAGGCCTCAGGCAGAATGGAACTAGAAGGTAGTTCTGCATTTAAGTCAGATGTAGAGTCTTTACCATCAGGGATCCAAGTGTCTTCACTTTAGAGCTATATTTTTAGTAACACCTTCATTAAGACTTCTGTTTCAAGCTATTGAAATGTCAGCTCAAGATGTTTTGAGCAAAGAAAAATATATATACTGGATTACATAATAATAATAATAAAACAATTCTGTGTGTGAAAGCCTTGGGCATCACTGAAGTCAGGCGGTCAGCCAGTGGGGCCAAGATTCAGTCCCTCTTCCTCCCTTGGCTCCTCTCTCCTTCTTGTTGGCCTGACTCTCAGACCTGACAAGGTGACTCAAAGGCGGTGGGCAGGTCCAGCCTATCACCCCCTGTTTTAGTCAAGGTTCAAGATGGGAAAGACATGGCACTCAAAATGGGTAATTGAAGGCAAGGGTACTAAATGGATGATGTTTCAAAGAGCAAAAGAGAAGAAGGGATCAGTTCATCAAAACTGAGACAGAGAGGGCTGTCTTATAGGACACAGTGAGTTTGGAGCAACTGCAGAGAGAAGGAATTGAGGGAATAATAGCCCAACCTCACTCCCTTCCACCTTTTTGGTGCAGCTTGTGGGACCTTAGGTCCCACAAGGGAATCCCATAGGGAATCCTCTCCCCCCTCCCTTGATCTCCTGCTGGTACTAATTGGTCAGAAGGAGCTTAGACTGTGCAGACCAGTTTTATTCAGAGCACAGAGCCAGAGGCAGGGATGAAGAGAGTGGATTATTCAAGATATCAGTGCATCCTCTGAGATTTAAGTCCAGTGGAAAAGGCCAAATCATAAGCAAAAGTCCCATCTTAGTTAACTGCATCTCCTTAGTTCTGAGTGAGAAGAACTAAGGAGACCATCCTGACCATCAGTGTAGACAGAGGAATGAAGCCTAGATGAGGTCAACTCCTCATGTCTGAAAGTACCACCTCAAGGAAAGCAGCAATTTGGATTCCTTTCATTTATTTTCTTCTCTGATACCTGTAGCTAGAAAAAAGAGGTCACTATTAAAAAAGAAAGAAGAATGGGTTTAAACAGTATTCAAGGTGACCATACTTCTTCCCCATTTATTATCCCATTTATTCATAAATATGTATGCTGGATGACTTTTTTGCAAAGGAGAGCTATAAATAAATGTAGCACTATTAAGATATCCAGTGGGGCACAAAGAATTTAGATTTGGTAAAGGTTAGGTGTTTAGAAGAAAATTTTGCTATATTCCTGTCACAGAACAAATATAGGCATGAACTGCATTCAGCAATTTAGGTGCTGATTTGGTATATTTATCATGTTTTTGACAGTAATTTTTTTCCCTTTTGGAAGTTGTAGAAGTGAAGAGATGCTGGCATATGTTTCCTGCTTCCACGTTAATTTTTGTTTCATTTTATGGATGAAAACTGAGTCATATTTCTGTTAAATATTTTATGTAAGATCATAGAATTAAAGTTTGATGCCAGGACAAGACCTTGGACACCCAGATTAATAACCAAATGTTTAGTGATTCCAGTGCAATTCTAGAATAGTCTTCAGGAAAGCATACTTTCTCTTGTTTTTAGCTGATTGTCCTGTATGCATTGCATTATTCAGTTCCCTAGCATTTTTAAGAGTGTTCTCTCATTGACCAATGCTAAAGAATAACCTATGCAAAGGCACTGTGGTGGGTGAGAGCTTGGCTGGTTTTGAGGGGCCAAAAATCAATATGGCTGAAATGGAAAGATAAACACCTGGAGCAGGGGTGGGGACAGGATAAGCAGGCAGGGTCAGACGGTACCTGACCTAAAAAGATAAACAAATCACTTATAATTATTAATTTTAATTTTTAAATTTGGGGAAATGATTTCTTTTCACTATATTTTTAATGGTTTTTTTCTATTTAGCTGCTAAGTCACTCCAGTCGTGTCCGACTCTGTGTGACCCCATAGACGGCAGCCCACCAGGCTCCCGCATCCCTGGGATTCTCCAGGCAAGAATACTGGAGTGGGTTGCCATTTCCTTCGCCAATGCATGAAAGAGAAAAGTGAAAGTGAAGTCGCTCAGTCTGTCCGACTGTTAGCGACCCCATGGACTGCAGCCCACCAGGCTACTCCATCCATTGGATTTTCCAGGCAAGAGTACTGGGGTGGGGTGCCATTGCCTTCCCTGTTTCTTCTATTTAAGGTAGCCACATATTACCTGAATTACTAATAATACATTTATTAGTTGTTGTTCTTCAGTCTCTGAGTCATAAAGTATTTAAAAGTGAGGACATTAAAAAATATTAATAGATGAATATATAGGATACATGGGATATGATGAATTCAAGAAGGTAATATCTGAATGGGAAAAGTTTGTGAAATACTGGTTTCTCATTTGCCCCTTCATATCCACTTTCTACCCTCTACACCATTGTCTGTGACGGCAGAGCTGACTTCTAAAGCCTGTAACATTCTGGCGTGTCCTCTAGTTTCTAGTTGGATTTGGCCAATGGGAGGCACTGGTTATCTGAAAAGGGGAAGAGAGTGAGATAAGGGTCTTTATTTCCCCATATCCTTCTCTACAGAGTCACTGGGGTTGGTCTTCTGCCAAGAGGCACAACTCCCATCATTCCGATCTCCCTCACAGCTACAGACACCCTCTCCAAGTTCCTGTAACCACCTCCCTGCCATAACTCTTCAGACCCAGCTATTGTTAGCACTGGGACACAGCACCATTCCCTGTTGGATTTTCCTTAACCCTCTCCACACTCTTATAAATCTTCTCTTATTAAATTCTGTTCCACTGTCCCATTTGAACAACTCTATGTTTTCCTACCAGAAATGAAGTCGCTCAGTCGTGTCCGACTCTTTGCAACCCCATGGACTTAAATTGAAGAAAGTAGGGAAAACCGCTAGACCATTCAGGTATGACCTAAATCAAATCCCTTATGATTATACAGTGGATTTAAGGGCCTAGATTTGATAGATAGAGTGCCTGATGAACTATGGAATGAGGTTTGTGACATTTTACAGGAGACAGGGATCAATTCCATCCCAAGGAAAAGAAATGCAAAAAAGCAAATGGCTGTCTGGGAGGCCTTACAAATAGCTGTGAAAAGAAGAGAAGTGAAAAGCGAAGGAGAAAAGGAAAGATATAAGCATCTGAATGCAGAGTTCCAGAGAATAGCAAGAAGAGATAAGAAAGCCTTCTTCAGCGATCAATGCAAAGAAATAGAGGAAAAGAACAGAATGGGAAAGACTAGAGATCTCTTCAAGAAAATTAGAGATACCAAGGGAACATTACATGCAAAGATGGGCTCAATAAAGAGCAGAAATGGTACGGACCTAACAGAAGCAGAAGATATTAAGAAGAGGTGCAAGAATACACAGAAGAACTGTACAAAAAAGATCTTCACGACCCAGATAATCACGATGGTGTGATCACTCACCTAGAGCCAGATATCCTGGAATGTGAAGTCAAGTGGGCCTTAGAAAGCATCACTACAAACAAAGCTAGTGGAGGTGATGGAATTCCAGTGGAGCTATTTTCAAATTCTGAAAGATGATGCTGTGAAAGTCCTGCAACTCAATATGCCAGCAAATTTGGAAAACTCAGCAGTGGCCACAGGACTGGAAAAGGTCAGTTTTCATTCCAATTCCAAAGAAAGGCAATGCCAAAGAATGCTCAAACTACCGCACAATTGCACTCATCTCACACGCTAGTAAAGTAATGCTCAAAATTCTCCAAGCCAGGCTTCAGCAATATGTGAACCGTGAACTCCCTGATGTTCAAGCTGGTTTTAGAACAGGCAGAGGAACCAGAGATCAAATTGCCAACATCCGCTGGATCATGGAAAAAGCAAGAGAGTTCCAGAAAAACATCTATTTCTGCTTTATTGACTATGCCAAAGCCTTTGACTGTGTGGATCACAATAAACTGTGGAAAATTCTGAAAGAGATGGGAATACCAGACCACCTAACCTGCCTCTTGAGAAATCTGTATGCAGGTCAGGAAGCAACAGTTAGAACTGGACATGGAACAACAGACTGGTTCCAAATAGGAAAAGGAGTACGTCAAGGCTGTATATTGTCTCCCTGCTTATTTAACTTATATGCAGAGTACATCATGAGAAACGCTGGACTGGAAGAAACACAAGCTGGAATCAAGATTGCCGGGAGAAATATCAATAACCTCAGATATGCTGATGACACCACCCTTATGGCAGAAAGTGAGGAGGAGCTAAAAAGCCTCTTGATGAAAGTGAAGGAGGAGAGCGAAAAAGTTGGTTTAAAGCTCAACATTCAGAAAACGAAGATCATGGCATCCGGTCCCATCACTTCATGGGAAATAGATGGGGAAACAGTGGAAACAGTGTCAGACTTTATTTTTTGGGGCTCCAAAATCACTGCAGATGGTGACTGCAGCCATGAAATTAAAAGACGCTTACTCCTTGGAAGAAAAGTTATGACCAACCTGGATAGTATATTCAAAAGCAGAGACATTACTTTGCCGACTAAGGTCCGCCTAGTCAAGGCTATGGTTTTTCCTGTGGTCATGTATGGATGTGAAAGTTGGACTGTGAAGAAAGCTGAGCACCGAAGAATTGATGCTTTTGAACCGTGGTGTTGGAGAAGACTCTTGAGAGTCCCTTGGACTGCAAGGAGATCCAACCAGTCCATTCTGAAGGAGATCAGCCCTGGGATTTCTTTGGAAGGAATGATGCTAAAGCTGAAACTCCAGGACTTTGGCCACCTCATGCGAAGAGTTGACTCATTGGAAAAGACTTTGATGCTGGGAGGGATTGGGGACAGGAAGAGAAGGGGACGACCGAGGATGAGATGGCTGGATGGCATCACGGACTCAATGGACGTGAATCTGAGTGAACTCCGGGAGTTGGTGATGGACAGGGAGGCCTGGCATGCTGAGATTTATGGGGTCGCAAAGAGTCAGACACGACTGAGCGATTGAACTGAACTGGACTGGACTGTAGCCCACCAGGCTCCTCCGTCCATGGGGTTCTCCAGGCAAGAATACTGGAGTGGGTTGCCATTTCCTTCTCCAGGGAATCCTCCTGACCCAGGGATCGAACCCAGCCCTCCAGCATTGCAGGCAGATGCTTTAACCTTTGAGCCACCAGGGATGCCCTGGTCCTGTCAGAACACTGATTAATAGGCATGATGTGGTGGAAAGCGTGAACTTTGAAATCAGAAGTAGATTTGAATCTTAGCCACTTAATAGCTTATGTGACCTTGGGCAAGTCCAAGTAGATAAGCATGGTATTCATCAAACCAGGAAGTTCAGGCACCTGTGAGTTCAGGCACCACATCTATCTCACTGATATAGTCCTGGTTCTTGGGGTAGTGTTTAATACTTATGTTGACTAAAAAAAGATGTGCAACTTGAGAGTTGTGAGTTAAGTTTTATTTGGAGCAAAATGAGAACTGCAGCCCGGGAGGCAGCATCTCAGATAGCTCTGAGAGACTGCTCCAAAGCAGCAGTGGGGGAAAGTCTGTAAGATTTTGGTGAAGGGGGAGTTCAATACCATGAAGCACTCATTTTACAAAAGGCTTTTTGTTAGTCATGAGGATCTGATATCACCATGAAGGGAATCAGTGCTTCTCTAGATGCAAGGATTGAGATCATAAAATCTGTTCCTAAAAAGATCCAACTATCTAAAGACCTGTCCCACCAGATTCACTGGAGCACAGAGTGCCTCACTCCATCCTGAACTCCCTCAGGGGTTGCTGAAGGTCAACAGCTAGAGCAGCATGGGGTTCAGTCTCCATAGAGGCAGATGGCAAATGCCTCTGTTGTTCAGTTATTGGCAATGTTCTCGGTAAGTGCCAATTTGTAGTTGACACTTAGCTGGTACTCATGAAAAACTTTTGTATGATGTTTCATCTTCTATGTGACCCCAAAGGAGAGGAAGGAGTCAACTTGTCAAATATTCTTACTTTGCAGATGGTACCCAAAACTGAGGTATAAATTGTGCAGGTAGTAACGCTCAGATGTGCTCTTTAATGGAAACAATACAGGGAGGCATTAAAGGGGGAGGGGGAAGGGATTCCCTGATGGTCTAGTGGTAAAGAATCCTCCTACCAACGCAAGGGACACGGTTTCAATCCATGGTCCGAGAAGCCCTCACACGCTGCAGGCAACTAAGCCCATGCACCACAGCTACTGAGCCAGCACGCCTAGGGCCCATGCTCTGCAACGAGACACCACCACAATGAGAAGAGTGGCCCCCACAACTAGAGAATAGCCCACCTGCAGCAATGAAGATCCAGCCAAAAGTAAACAAACAGTAATTTATTATTTTTTTTTTAAGAAAAGAGAAAACACAAAGAAACTCATGGGCAAATGGTGCTCTGCTTACACACCATCTGTCCTTACAGAGTTCATCTCCTTCCCCATGTTACCCAAAAGCCAGTTCACTTCTGAGGGGGGGACTTCTGTTGCCACGGCATGTCTTCTTTCCAATAAAGAAGCAACACGAGGGACAGCACATAAAGGTCCCACACAGAAGACAGTGAAGGAGTCCCAGAAAGGCTGAGGGTTTATTCGAGACACAGAGCTAGATGAGCAGGGAAGCCAGAGATGTCATGAACCCTCAAAGTCAAGAAGAGGTAAAGAAATGGTTCCTACAGCTGCCATAACAAATTCACACTAACTGAGAGGCTTATAACAACAGCAGTGTATTCTGTCACAGTTCTGGAGGCTAGAAGTCTGAAATCAAGGTGTTGATGGGGTCATGTTCCTTCTAGAGGCTCTTTGCTTCTTCCAGCTTCTGGTTTCTTCAGGGACACCAGTCTTTGCCTCTGTCTTCACATGGCCTTCTCTTCTACCTTACAAGGATACTTAAGGCTGGATTTAGGGCCAACCTTGAAAAATACAGAATGATCTCACCTAGTGATCTGTAACTTAGCTACACTTTTTTTTTTTTTTTTCCAAAACAACAAAACATTTATTTCGAGATTTGAGAATAATGGGAAAATTAAGTAATGGGAATTGGACCCTTATCAGGGTCTTCTGAGAAATTAGAAGCGCCGCCCTCTTCTGCAGCTCGACGCTTCTTCAGTTTGGCGATCAATTCTTTCGCTGGGTTGAAGACTCCGTTGGTCGGCTGGTCACAGACGTAGCAGCGTGAGGTGGTGCGGAAATGCTGAAGCGCACAGCCCTCGCAGAAATAATGCCTGCATTTGGTGACCACAGGGTTTTGGAAGGTCTGGCGACAAATGAAACACTTGAATGGTAGCTCCTCTTCATCCCTTGCCACTTCATAGTTTTCATCGTCGTCGACGCCATAGCAACCTTCGTCGAGCTCTCGCTGGACCTGCCACCCGTGCTTGTAATCTGAGCGGTCATGGAGGAATTTGCAACTGTCTCCGAAGCCGCAAAAGCCGGTCTCTTTGTAGTCCTTACAAAGGTCGGGCTGGTAATCCCAGCGCACCGTGGCACGCAGATGCTCGGGAGCTCGAATGGGGCCCTTCCTCGCCATTCCGGAGGAATCACTACCCGCAGACGCATCTTTGGGCCTCATGTATTTCTGATAATTATTCATTCCCCGGTAGATCTTATCATCTTCCTTGCCTCTCAGCTCCTCCCGGATCTTCCAGCTGCGCTCAAAGATGGCTTGTGCGTCACGCTCCTTCTCCGTGTCTAGTTCGTACACAGCGGTCGCCCCCATGTCCTCCGGCCCCACGGGCTTCGCCGAGCGAGTGGATTTATAGACCACGCCGAGACTCTCGGGCTCCTCTACCTCCTCCTCGCTACTCCGGTCCCCGGAAGCCCCCTTCTGTTTACCACCGCCCTGGGTCTTCTGGACCATCGGAGTGTGGATCGCTCGCTTCTTTTCCGGACGAACCACCTTGTTGCCTTCGTCACTGCTGCTGCCGCTGCCGCTGCCGCCGCCGCCGCCTCCGCCTTCGGACTCTTGGTCGCAGATCCGGCGTTTTCTGCGGCCTGCACCCCCCTTTCGTCCAGGCTTTCTAAAAAGAAAGGTGCACACCGGGTCCGTCGTCTTTCCCGGGGAAAGCTGCTCTGCCATTTTAAGAGTCGCGAGCTCTGAAACTGTTGTGGCCTGCTGGGTGGCGCCGGGCCTCTGCGCGGCACTGCACTCGCGCTCCGCCACGAGGTGGATGCAAAACAGGTTACGCAAAGAGGACTGTGGGAGCAACGGGTGCGCGAGAGCGTGCGCGCGCCACTCCTTAGCTACATTTTAAAAGACTCCCCCCGCCCCCCAATAAGGTCACGCTCAGAGGTCCCAGGGGCTAGGGTGTGTGTGTGGGGGGGGGGTGGTGTGTGTGTGTGTGTGTGTGTGTATGTATATATATATATATATATATATATATATTGGAGCCACCATTCAACCTACTGCAACTGGCAGACAAAACAGATGTTAGCCAAATTTTAATCTAATGAGCTCTGCATTTAGTAGATGAAGAAACGGGAAGTGGTGTGCAGAAAAGAGATAGATGAGGGCTTTTGGTTGAAGCTTTTACCAGAGGGGATGATGGCATGGATCAAAGCAGTCATTGTAGGAAAGAGAAGGTAAAGCATATGAAAGATCTTATAAAAGAACTATCTACCTGGGTTTATTTGGGAGAAGGAAAGGGCAACCTACTCCAGTATTCTTACCTGGAGAATTCCATGGACAGAGGTGCCTGGCAGGCAACTGTTCAAAAAGTCGGACATGACTGAGCAACTAATACTTTGGTTTATTTGAAGTTCTCTATGACAATAGAGAAAGAGAATAGGATTTCAGGTTATAAGACCCAGGTATAAGCCTCAGCTTGTACACTGACTAGCTATGTATATTTGGCCCAGTCCTTAGTTTTAGTCACTGTACTTATAAACTATGAATAATGGCAAAACCAGCTTACTGCACAGACTTATGTGCAAGTTTGTTTTTTTTTTTTTATGTGAAAGATTTATTCAAAGTTCAAATTAGACCCTGTATGGGAAGGTAGTCTAAGCTGCTAGTTAAATGTACAGGCCATGGTATTGGTCCCGCTCTGCCACCAGCTACGTAAATGACCCTGGGCAAGTTCCTTACCTTCTTTTCCTTTTGGTTTTCCCGTCTGTAAAGTGTGGATGACAGTAGTTAGCTAACTCATGAAGCTTTTGTTGGAGGAGTAAAATGAGATGATCCATATAAAGCACTCAGTATATAGCATATAGTAACCCCTGAATAAATATTACCTTATTATGGAAAAGATCTTTGTCAACATCTAAGTACTACAGCAGTGACTTATAGTTTTGGCTATAGATGAGCATCTCTTAAAACTTAGAAAAATAAAGATGCTTGGGCTTGGCCCTAGACCTATTGAATTGGGATCAGTAGTTTTTAAAGATCCTTAGATGATTGTGCTGCTGCTGCTGCTGCTGCTGCTAAGTCACTTCAGTCGTGTCTGACTCTGTGTGACCCCATAGACGGCAGCCCACCAGGCTGCCCCCATCCCTGGGATTCTCCAGGCAAGAATACTGGAGTGGGTTGCCATTTCCTTCTCCAATGCATGAAAGAGAAAAGTGAAAGTGAAGTCGCTCAGTCTGTCCGACTGTTAGCGACCCCATGGACTGCAGCCCACCAGGCTACTCTGTCCATTGGATTTTCCAGGCAAGAGTACTGGGGTGGGGTGCCATTGCCTTCCCCGATTGTGCTGCACCCAGAAGAAATTCACCTTGGCTAGACATGTTATTAGGATCCATTTCATAACAATATCCATTAAGAGAAAAAGCATAATCTTCATCTTAGTGAGAATATACAGTGGTCTGAACCAACCTAGGCTTCACTTCCTTTTGTAAAAGTACTTTTATAGCACTTAATGATATGCTAAGGACAATTAGCTCATTTAATACCTGCAATATGCTTCTGAAGCACGAGTTATTATAGATAAGAAAACTGAGGCACAGAGAGATTAAGCAAATAACTGAAAGTCACACAGTTAGAAAGTAGTAGAGCCAGCATTGGAACTGTAGTCTTGTGGCTCAGACAATTACAGCAGATTCTCTCAAAGCTATGGTGTCTCTCAAAGTATGTAACTTCTCTGCATCTCAGTTTTCTTATCTGTGAACGACAATTATAACACTACTTACTTCCTAGGAGACTTGTGAAAATGAAGCAAGATGCTGCCTTAAAACATGCAGCAATGTATTTAGTGTTTATTGCTTAACTATTAAGCACTAAATAAAATTCAGTCATTATTATTATAATTTTCATATCATTATTCAGTTTCATGGAAATATAATGCAGGTTCCAGCTAAAGCTTAATAATCTGAAACATCTGAGCCTGTTTAACCAACTCCTGGGGCAGGACAGCTCATTTAAGGCAACGTAGAATCTATCACTTGCATTTTTACCTCCTGAGCCTCTACTCCTTTCCAGGGCTCACATGTCAGAGTCCAGTGATGCAGGGGGACATGAAAGGGGGACTTGAAAAGTAGTACCAGTGAACCAGTGAAAACTGCAAGACTTTGATGAATAAGCAGCACTACCTTAAGGGGCCCTTTAAGTCAAGACAAGTAGATGGAGTGCCCTCTTCCAAAGACAGCTTCCTGCAGCTTTAAATTTTTTTAAGGAAATCAGAGCCTTGACCCAAGGATGAGAGAGAGAGAAGGCAGTCCTGCCAGATAACACAAGTCACACATGCTTCCAAAAAACACATAAGTTCATTTTACAGGTTGTATGNTATATATATATATATTGGAGCCACCATTCAACCTACTGCAACTGGCAGACAAAACAGATGTTAGCCAAATTTTAATCTAATGAGCTCTGCATTTAGTAGATGAAGAAACGGGAAGTGGTGTGCAGAAAAGAGATAGATGAGGGCTTTTGGTTGAAGCTTTTACCAGAGGGGATGATGGCATGGATCAAAGCAGTCATTGTAGGAAAGAGAAGGTAAAGCATATGAAAGATCTTATAAAAGAACTATCTACCTGGGTTTATTTGGGAGAAGGAAAGGGCAACCTACTCCAGTATTCTTACCTGGAGAATTCCATGGACAGAGGTGCCTGGCAGGCAACTGTTCAAAAAGTCGGACATGACTGAGCAACTAATACTTTGGTTTATTTGAAGTTCTCTATGACAATAGAGAAAGAGAATAGGATTTCAGGTTATAAGACCCAGGTATAAGCCTCAGCTTGTACACTGACTAGCTATGTATATTTGGCCCAGTCCTTAGTTTTAGTCACTGTACTTATAAACTATGAATAATGGCAAAACCAGCTTACTGCACAGACTTATGTGCAAGTTTGTTTTTATTTTTTTATGTGAAAGATTTATTCAAAGTTCAAATTAGACCCTGTATGGGAAGGTAGTCTAAGCTGCTAGTTAAATGTACAGGCCATGGTATTGGTCCCGCTCTGCCACCAGCTACGTAAATGACCCTGGGCAAGTTCCTTACCTTCTTTTCCTTTTGGTTTTCCCGTCTGTAAAGTGTGGATGACAGTAGTTAGCTAACTCATGAAGCTTTTGTTGGAGGAGTAAAATGAGATGATCCATATAAAGCACTCAGTATATAGCATATAGTAACCCCTGAATAAATATTACCTTATTATGGAAAAGATCTTTGTCAACATCTAAGTACTACAGCAGTGACTTATAGTTTTGGCTATAGATGAGCATCTCTTAAAACTTAGAAAAATAAAGATGCTTGGGCTTGGCCCTAGACCTATTGAATTGGGATCAGTAGTTTTTAAAGATCCTTGATGATTGTGCTGCTGCTGCTGCTGCTGCTGCTAAGTCACTTCAGTCGTGTCCGACTCTGTGTGACCCCATAGACGGCAGCCCACCAGGCTCCCCCCATCCCTGGGATTCTCCAGGCAAGAATACTGGAGTGGGTTGCCATTTCCTTCGCCAATGCATGAAAGAGAAAAGTGAAAGTGAAGTCGCTCAGTCTGTCCGACTGTTAGCGACCCCATGGACTGCAGCCCACCAGGCTACTCTGTCCATTGGATTTTCCAGGCAAGAGTACTGGGGTGGGGTGCCATTGCCTTCCCCGATTGTGCTGCACCCAGAAGAAATTCACCTTGGCTAGACATGTTATTAGGATCCATTTCATAACAATATCCATTAAGAGAAAAAGCATAATCTTCATCTTAGTGAGAATATACAGTGGTCTGAACCAACCTAGGCTTCACTTCCTTTTGTAAAAGTACTTTTATAGCACTTAATGATATGCTAAGGACAATTAGCTCATTTAATACCTGCAATATGCTTCTGAAGCACGAGTTATTATAGATAAGAAAACTGAGGCACAGAGAGATTAAGCAAATAACTGAAAGTCACACAGTTAGAAAGTAGTAGAGCCAGCATTGGAACTGTAGTCTTGTGGCTCAGACAATTACAGCAGATTCTCTCAAAGCTATGATGTCTCTCAAAGTATGTAACTTCTCTGCATCTCAGTTTTCTTATCTGTGAACGACAATTATAACACTACTTACTTCCTAGGAGACTTGTGAAAATGAAGCAAGATGCTGCCTTAAAACATGCAGCAATGTATTTAGTGTTTATTGCTTAACTATTAAGCACTAAATAAAATTCAGTCATTATTATTATAATTTTCATATCATTATTCAGTTTCATGGAAATATAATGCAGGTTCCAGCTAAAGCTTAATAATCTGAAACATCTGAGCCTGTTTAACCAACTCCTGGGGCAGGACAGCTCATTTAAGGCAACGTAGAATCTATCACTTGCATTTTTACCTCCTGAGCCTCTACTCCTTTCCAGGGCTCACATGTCAGAGTCCAGTGATGCAGGGGGACATGAAAGGGGGACTTGAAAAGTAGTACCAGTGAACCAGTGAAAACTGCAAGACTTTGATGAATAAGCAGCACTACCTTAAGGGGCCCTTTAAGTCAAGACAAGTAGATGGAGTGCCCTCTTCCAAAGACAGCTTCCTGCAGCTTTAAATTTTTTTAAGGAAATCAGAGCCTTGACCCAAGGATGAGAGAGAGAGAAGGTAGTCCTGCCAGATAACACAAGTCACACATGCTTCCAAAAAACACATAAGTTCATTTTACAGGTTGTATGAATCTCTAGGAATAAGAGCTGGAGGAAATTCAAACTGGTTAGGCAAATTACAGCTTACCTGGTTAGGTAAAACCAGGTTACACAATATTTTACAATTCCTGACACAAGCACTGATTAGTGTAACATGGAAAGATGGGCGGAAAAGAGTTTAATCTCTAAGAGTGTGTGTGTTGAATTTTTTAAGATTGTTTCACTTAACTCCTGGAAGCATCAGCACTTTGGATTAGTTTCCATGACAAAGCACAAGAGGGCGCCAGAGAAGGTGGAAATTTTTCTTTTCCAGGGACCCACTTCAGTGTTAGAAAGCCCTTTCTGATCTCATTATAGGGGTGTTTACTATTAGTTCTTTTTGAGTTTTTTAAAATGAAATGACTGTGTGCCTAAGCTTGTTGGCTAATACTTTTGATCAAGGTGAGTAGTTAGCAAATTCAAAGCTAAAATACTTATTAGTTGCTTTCTGTGTGCACGCTGGTTAGATGCTTTGGGTGCCAAGATAAATGAGCCCACAGTTTTTCACTGAATTTATTAGTCACATGGGAAGTCAAAATTATCTATAATACTCTACTTTTTCTTATTTGAAACTCTATCCTCTTCACCTATTAATTTCTTCAGAAGGATTCTATGTAATGGTTAAGGGCAAAGGTTCTAAAGTAAAAACAGTTTTTGCTCTTTCCAGCTATTAACCTCCCTGTGTCCCAGTTTCCTCACTTGTAAAATGAGATGGTTATATCACCTACCTCATTGTGTGTTGTGAAGATTAAATAATACAATGCGTACAACAAAGTGCTTGGAACCGTGTCATATTTAAGAGCACGATATTTATGAATTTTTATTCAGATATTACTTGTTCTTGGGAACACAGCTGAAATGATAGACAGAATGATTGGGTCCAAAGGCATTGTTTGATATAACTATGTGGACCAGTAACTTTTTTATTTCTATCACCTGCAACAGAAAGCATCCTGACTGACACAGCAGTTATATTTAATTTTTTTATTTGTGTTAGTTACTGTGCTAAAATTTCTATATCTTATCTATCCTTTTAGTTTTCATAGTAGCTCTATGAGGTGGAGATACGATAGGTACTAATATCATTTCCATTGTAAAGATGAGAAAACAGTAAAAACCACTGAGTAACACATCTCAGATCACACAACTAATACAGAGAGGAATCAAGATCTGAATCCATTTCTAGTCTTACTCTTATAATAAAACTGATATTCCCCCAAATGACACAAATATCCTCTGGTATAGCACTCTTTAAAAAGTTTGACCTCAATCACTTGTGGTTCCATGTAACAACAACATACTTCCTTGAACTTTCATTGACTTCTCCTTTTCCCGAGTATTGGCCATGGTCACTATGAAAAGCATCTAATTTATCCCTCAAATACCTACTGTGCTATATGCTACTTACTGTCTTGCTAGAATGAACAGTCTATGAAGTAGGACTTTTCTTTTGCTCGCTATTATATCCCCAGCACCTAGGATGGTACCTGACACAGTACAGACGCTAAATAAATATTTCCTGAATGAATGAACAAACAAATGTGGGTTGGCTTTCCTTGATCATATTGCACAACTTGGAGAGCAGAATGTTTGAGAACATTGCACACGGTTCAGTTCAGTTTAGTCGCTCAGTCATGTACGACTCTTTGCGATCCCAAGAATCGCAGCATGCCAGGCCTCCCTGTCCATCACCATCTCCCGGAGTTCACTCAGACTCACGTCCATCGANATGATCTTCTTTTTCTGAATGTTGAGCTTTAAGCCAACTTTTTCGCTCTCCTCCTTCACTTTCATCAAGAGGCTTTTTAGCTCCTCTTCACTTTCTGCCATAAGGGTGGTGTCATCTGCATAGCTGAGGTTATTGATATTTCTCCTGGCAATCTTGATTCCAGCTTGTGTTTCTTTCAGTCCAGCGTTTCTCATGATGTACTCTGCATAGACGTTAAATAAGCAGGGTGACAATATACAGCCTTGACATATTCCTTTTCCTATTTGGAACCAGTTGTTCCATGCCCAGTTCTAACTGTTGCTTCCTGACCTGCATACAGACTGGTCAAAAATCCTTGTGTGTTTTCCTATATTGTCACATCATGGGAGCTAAACACACATACACACACAGAAATTGACTGATAGATATATCAACTCTACCCTAAAAACAAGCTCAGTTCCCTCAGATTCCACAGCAAAATTCTGAGTGTAAAAATTCCTAAACTCTGTTATAGGCTCCATCCTTAAAGGCAAGGCAGGGTCTACATTCTTGCCACTATTGTGATGGAATTGGTCCCAGTATACAGCCTAAAGAAGGAAATGACAACCTACTCCAGTATTCATGCCTGGAAAATTCCATGGACCGAGGAGCCTGGTGGGCTACATTCCATGGGGTCGCAAAGAGTCGTACACGACTGAGTGACTTCTCTTCATACAGCCTAAAGGAGCTTCACTGGCGGCTCAGTGGTAAAGAACTCACTTGACATTGCAGGAGACTTAAAAGGATCAAACTCAGGTTTGATCCCTGGGTTGGGAAGATCCCCTGGAAAGGGCATGACAACCCATTCCAGTATTCTGCCTGGAGAATCCCATGGACAGAGGAGCCTGGTGGGCTACAGTCCATGGGATTGCAAAGAGTTGGATGCAACTGAGCATGCACACAGAGAACCTAAAAGATCTGGGGTCTTTAACTTTTCCACTAGCGAACCATGTGGCCTTGGACAAATCCTTTAGCCTCACTGAAACTTCATTTCCTCCCATGTAAAACAGAAATAATCTCCTAGCTTTTTTGTGAGGATCAAATTACATGGTTATGAAAACACTAAAAAATCAAGCAGGATATATAAAGGAAGACAAATTGAATTCATACATTTCTAGGTAAAAGGTTAAAAAAAACCCTCATTTTGATGACTGAATTCCTTGTATTGATTGGTTTGTGTGGGTAGCATGGGATTTGGCCAAAGACAAATTAGAAACAAGTTCTCAAAATATGATTTGGAAGAAACCAGTTTGGTTGAAATCAAACTGGCTCAGAGGACAATTAGGTCAAAATAATAGTTTGAAGAAAGCAAGTTTCTCAGTTATTTATTTTTTGTAATGGTTATTTTGGTTTACTTTGGGAGTCTTTTTACATGTCAGCATTTTTATCAGTTTAAAAATTTCTCAGTTTTTTTTCTTTCTGTTTAAAGTCATTTTAAGGATGCCTTGAGTTAGGTTTTTCATTGGTTTGACTATTTGTCAAATGTGTTTCCTCTCAGATTTGACAACATCAATTAATTATTTATAACTAGGAATTCATAATTGACTAATTATAAAATGAAATACTGGAACACAGACAACTTTGCAGCTCAATAGATACTGTAGTGTCTCTTTCAAACATTTGAGCTCTTGGAAACTGGCTGCTTTGGGGTCTTTTTACCTCTTTTATACAATTTAGTATTAAGAGAGAGCAATGAAGAGGAGAAAATCTTGAGTGCAAGGGAGGAAGTGTTCAGGATTCCAGTGTGGACAAAGACACCATTCTCTGCCAAGAGCATTTAAATTTAAAACAAGCGGGCAAACTCAACTGTTGAAGTGCAAGAGGGAAGATTGAGTGCAAAGAAGGCAGTGAGATTTTAATCACCTTGATGCTGTAAATGTGGTCAAAAGCACAAGAGGGCAGTGCAGTGCTAAATATCTCATATTCGACTGCTTGAAATGTACACTGACTTGCATCTAAACATAGCATTAAGCAAAGGAAAAAAAGTCAAAGAAACAAAAAGTAAACAGGTGTTATCAGGGGCTGGGAGGTTGGAGGAATGGGGAACAAGCATTCTGTAAAATGGATGTTTTGGGAACACAGGAGTCTTGGGAGGATTATTTAAGACAGTGTATGGGAAGTGCCTGGGACCTAAAAGCTGCAGCATAACTGGTAACTTTTATTATTGCCAAACATTAATTTCATAGTACCTACCATTTCTGAACAAGTCAAATAACACACAATCTGATTACAACAGCCGATAGTTCACTTTTGTCCTCATCAGGGGTGAAAATTATAATTAGTTTAGCCCTTCCACATTCATTCTCATGCTAAAAAATCATCTAATGATGATAGAGATCAGTATAACTCATTCAAATATAGAAATCAGAGTTCTAACAGAGCCACCGCAGATAAAAATGTCCTATTGTGTATTAAAATGATGTTAAGGAAAAGTTTCTGAGTAGAACCCATCAAGCCAAGAATCTATAATCCAGTTTTTCTTGTCAAATCCCAATACCTGATTCAATAACAATAGTCATGGTAATGACAATAGTCCTTATTTGTACAGTCAACAAGACTACTAAGCCTTAATTGATGAGAAGAATTCACCTGGGCATCCAACAGTTATTCTGCACATAACGTCAGTCATGATAAATCACTGTGCTATGGTTCAATCACTCAGCAAATAAACATTGGCTGGTAAGAGTATAGAGAAAAAAGCACCAAGGGATAGGAGGAGCCATGGAAGCTTCCTGGTTCATTAGAGATTATTGCATGAGAGTCTAGCATTTAAGAGCAGCTCAGAAAGATCTCTACCATCACTGCTGACCTGGACAAATCCAGTATTCAATCCAGTTTCGTGTGGAATATTACTCAGCCATTAAAAAGAACAAGAGACTGTCATTTGCAGCAACATGGATGGACCTAGAGATTGTGATACTGAGCAAAGTAAATCAGGAACAGAAAGACGAATATCATCCACTATCACTTATACATAGACTCTAAAAAAGGAGTACAAATGAACTTATTTACAAAATAGAAGTAGAGTCACAGATGTAGAAAACAAACATGGTTACGAAGGGATAATGCATGGGAGGGATAAACTGGGAGACGGGGACTGACATATACACACTGCTATATATAAAATAGATGACCAGTA
Organism: Oreotragus oreotragus; assembly: GCA_006410675.1. NCBI lineage: Eukaryota > Metazoa > Chordata > Mammalia > Artiodactyla > Bovidae > Oreotragus > Oreotragus oreotragus. The sequence continues at coordinate 286,255 of SJYX01001865.1, forward strand.
AGAACACGCTGTGTAGCACAGGGAACTACACACATACTCTGCAATGGACTATTATGGGAAAAGAATCTTTAAAAAGAGAGTACATGTGTATATGTATAACTGATTCACTTTGTATACACTTGAAATCAACACAACATTGTAAATCAACTCTATTGCAATAAAAAAAATTTTTTTATTTCAGAAAGTACAGTTGGACCCAAAGACTGAATACATACTCCAGACAGTAATCAGTGAGGTGGTATATACAGAATATAGAAAACACCTGTGTATGTGTGTTGAGTTGCTCAGTCATGTCCAACTCTTTGCGACTCCATGAACTGTAGCCCACCAGGCTCCTCTGTTCATGAAATTTTCCAGGCAAGAATACTGAAGCAGGTAGCCATTTCCTACTCCAGGGGATCTTCCTGACCCAGGGGTGGCACTTGTGTCTCCTGCATTGGAAAGCAGATTCTTTACCACTAGGCCACCAGGAAGCCCAGAAAACACCTTAGCTGGAAATTATTCATGTCCATTCAAGCTGGATTTTCCTTAAACTGTTACTTTTACATTTGGTTACTATTTCTTTCTCAGGGAAATATGTGTACCTTTTTGAACATGGAGGCTGAACTAGCCTGAATAGCTCCTGGAAAAGTTTTTTGTATAAATGAAAGTGAACTCATTAAAAAAAAAAGGGGGGGGGGAATTCATTTGGGAATTGAAAAGTGGAAAGACTCGCGTTTACTTTCAAATTATATAAAAACAAAAAGAAGAGTGAAGTTAGCTGATTATATTTTAAATTTCTTTTGTTAATCTGAAATAATCTATGTATACGCATTTAAAAATCTTTTAAATTAAAAGACAGAATTCTGTTTTATGGAGTTTCCCAGGTGGTTCAGTAGTAAAGAATCTGCCTGCCAGTGCAGGAGATGCTAGAGATGCAGGTTCGATCCCTGGGTCAGGAAGTCCCCTGGAGTAGGAAATGGCAACCCACTCCAGCATTCTTGCCTGGTAAAGTCCATAGATAGTGGAGGAGCCTGCCGGGCTACAGTCCATGGGGTTACAAAGAGTTGGACACCACTGAGTGACTGAGCACGGTTAACATTTTGCTTCATATTCTTTTTGGTACAAATCTAGCTATATGTAAAGAAATGAAATTAAATGAAAACATAGTAATTACAATTTTAAAATAAACATGTGCTTGTTGTGTTAAAATAAGTACATATGCTAATTAAGAAAAAACATCCAAAATATAAGTATATATTCAAAGATAATGTATTTTGGTAATAGTTTCACTATGCAAACACAACAAAAAATAACCCTCATATCTCCACTTTGAAGATGATTCACCATCTTCTCCAATAACTTCAAATCCATCTGCTACAATTAGCTCTGCTTGTTAAAAGATTATCCTTCTGTTTTCTAATATGCTACAAAAATGGGATATCAAAATTACTGCCTTAAATGTATTGTGCCTTTGTAATGAAGTGCATGCTATAACTATCTAACTTGCAAGGACTGTTATATAGGATTATACAACAAAAACCAAAACTGTGCTCTTTGTAGGAAAGCTACTGATTTAAATCAAACCTACTCGAATTCAAAGAGAGGCACGGTTATCAGTTGGATAACTGTGGTTAGTGGCCACAAGATAAATGACTTCATCTGCAAACCAAATTCCTCAGTTTAAAATTGGATGGCCTTTTCCCTTGAAATTGCTTGGAGGGGATCACACACTTTCTACAGAGCCGGCATGAATTCATTCCGTTGGTATTACTCTCTTTTTCCAAGATGGATTCCTTCTGTAGTCATGGTTCAAAAGTGGACCTGATTGTCAGTAAAACCTGCCAGTTGTCAGAAACAGATGCTTTAATATGGGTAAGTTATTCTTAACAGTGTAATCAAAACTCTTGGAATGATGATCTGCCCTTGAAATATGGATTCTCAAATTTAAGAGTTGAAGGAGCCTTTAAGTCACTTAGCTCTTCCTGTAGCCTCTGTTCGGATTAGGCTGGAGGTTCTTCTGATTTGTAAAACTCTCTAAGGATGAAGATTCTATTCCTATCTTACTAATTGATTCTAAGTGCTTTTTAACACAGATGTCTAAGTCCTTTCCTAGAGTCTAAAGTGAAACTGATATTTTGTGATCCCCTTAAATTTCCAAATGTATATGCTATGCTGTTGTAGAAAGAGTATTGGACTTGGAATAAAAAAACCTGGACTTGACACTCCTTATTTGATCTTCGGCAAGTCCTTTATCCTTTCTGGGGTTCAGTTTCCTCATCTGCAAAGCTAATAATCCTTACCTGTCTCAAAGGAGGTTGGAAGGATCAAATAAGCTAAGACATATAAAAACATGAAATAATTATAAAACTGCAGATTTTATCTTATGACTTATGATAATTAGGAAATTCAGGAAGAAATAAAGATTTAGGGTTGATCTTAAATACCTATGCTATTAGGAATCTTGGTTATGTCAGTTCTCAGGCTACCTGAGACATACCACTCTCTTAGGGGCCTGACCCCAGGCTCAAAATCTACAAAATTTCAGCATCCATTGCTCTCAGACTCTTCTCAAACAGTTTACGAACTGCAAGTCATCATGCACATTAAGCTGTTACAAAAAAGCCAGTGAGTCACCTGTTTCAGAAAAGCCTGGGGTTATTGTCTAATAAGAGCTGGGCTGAGTTTTTTTCTTGGAACCCTTAAGGTTTGCTGCTGTTCAGTTGCTAAGTCACGTCCGACTCTTTGTGAACTCATGGACTGTAGCCCACCAAGCTCTCTGTCCATGGGGATTTTCCAGGAGAATACTGGACTAGCTTGCCATTTCCTTCTCCAAGGGATCTTCCTAGATCATGGATCACATTTGTGTCTCCTGCATTGGCAGGTAGATTCTTTACCACCAAGCCACCAGGGAAGCTCATAAAGTTTATCCCTTATGAATCGATCTAGTTACTGAGGAACTCATCTGTTCAGAGAATCACACGATCCTAACATACTCGCTAGTATTTCCATTCTGACAAGCAAAGTAGCAAGAAAATTATCTGCTATTTGCATAGTTGCTTTACAGTGCTCTAAGCTCTTTTATATATTACAAACCACATATATAATGGCTTTCATCATGGCAGCAATCTCAGGCATTTGAGAGGTGGCAACAGAAAGGAAAGAATGAAAGATCATGAATTAAATCACTTAAATATCTTAAAACTATAAAATAAATAGACAGATGTATGAGCTGTGCTACTACCATCCATCAGAATGTAAATCTGTGCCATTCATACAAAGGATTTGTGCCCACTCAGCATTTGTTTTCTTTCTTTTTCTCCATTCTTAACTTTTTTTCTGGAAAATATCACTTGTTGTCCAGAATCTACGTATTGGGTTATCCAAAAAGTTTGTTTGGGTTTTTCCTTAAGATATTACAAATGTGTGTGTGTGTGTGTGTGTGTGTGTGTGTGTGTGTGAAGTTGTTTTTGTCATGTCCAGCTCTTTGTAACCCTATGGACTATAGCCCACTAAAAGATTCTCCAGACAAGAACACTGGAGTGGGTTCACATGTCCTCTTCCAGGTATCTTCCCAACCCAGGGATCGGACCAGCATCTCTTACATCTCCTGCATTGGCAGGTGGGTTCTCTACCACTGACACCATCTGGGAATTTGACCAACCCAGTATTTTGTGTGGTACTGGAGAACGCTACTCTCCAGTCGAGCTGGAGAAAAGAAAAGAAATATTGAAACAAACTATTTAAAAATAATTAAATTCTATGTCTGAGGCACTGAATCTGTTTACATAATGAATATCAGTGTGGGTCCAATTTTCAGAAAAGACTTAAAGAAGGTGGTGAAACATGAATCCAGTAAGAATAGGGGCAAGTTTTTAATTTTCCTTAACAGAGGGTCCCTCTGCCTTGATAAGATTCACCTCCATGCATCTGACTCTAACTGCTTTAAATTAAGCAAAGATTCCAGCTTTTTAAGCTGATGTCATCATCCATAAAATAGGAACAAAACTACAGCCTTCTTCATGGGGTGGTGATGACTATCCAATCATACAATGTCTGAAATGAAAGTATTTTTATATCAGTTGGGGTGTGTTCAGTTACAAGTAAGAGGAAACCAATTTTAATTTTGGTATACATACTACAAGGAATGTATTCTCTTTCCCAAAGAGAAATACATTACAACTATAGTAGATCAAGGAAGCTCTAGGCACAGCTCGACTGGAGCTCTAACTTGATTTTTTCTCTGAATATCTCTAATTTTTCCTTCTTTGTGTAATGGCTTTATCCTCAGGCTGGCTTCCAGATTTTTTCAGAGTATGGTTCTGAGACCATCTTCATGAGACTCTCCTATTGAACCAGAATCTTGGGGTATATGGTAGAGAAAGGATGTCCAAGAATCTTATGTTTGAACAATATTTCAGATAACTCAGACATGCTAAAAATTAGAAACCAATGGAGAGCCCTGAAAGAGGAAGGCAGAAAGCACACAGTCCTATTCCAGATTTCCCAATCACAGCTTACAGCAATTATAGGGATTCAGCTAACTACTTACTAAAGCGCAAATCCATTCATTCTTATTCCAAAGGCCCTAAGAGAGAAACTGAGGTTTGAGACTCTATTAACATGATGTTTCACTCAAGACTCTTTTGCCTGTGTCCTTCCCTTCAGACATTTGACACATACACGACTGTCTTCACAGAGGAATCTACAGAGGGAGAGGCAGATGGAAAGTGAATTCGCAGAGAATATCACTGGGATTTTTTTATTGCAGCAATAAAAACAGATTCTGGCTGTATTAGAAAAAAGGGGGGCTCATTAGCTAGACATTATTAATAGGCAGAGATGATGAGAAGGTGTTTGATCAAATGGTCAAATGAAAATCACATGTCTGTTCTTTTGCACATGAGATAGAGAATGAAATCTGGCATTTGGGGATTCTGAATTAAAAGCTACTCTCTTCTATGAAGACTATATATAAAAGGGAAGTATCCAGAGAAGAAATAAGAAGTAAGGCCTTCTTACCTGTAAGAAGGTAAGAAGAAGAAAAAAAATTACCTGATTAAAACATGGGCAAAGGAAATAGATGTTTCTCCAAAGAAGACATATGAATGGCTACCAGGTACATGAAAAAAGGGCTCAGCATCACGAATCAACAGGAAGATGCAGATCAAAACCACAAGGAGATGTCCCCTGACACCCTACTTAGGAGAGCTATTTTTTTAAAAAGATAGATATTGGCAAGAATGTACAGAAATCAGAACACTTGCACACTGTAGATGGGAATGTAAAATAGTATCACTCCTATGGAAAACAGCATGGAGGTTCCTCAAAAAAATAAAAATAGAGCTACCATGTTTAGCAATTTCACTTCTCTGTATTTACTCAAAAAATTGAAGTCAGGATCTTGAAGAGGAATCTACTTTCCCATGTTCAGTGGAACATTATTTACGATAACCAAGATATGCGAACAATACAAATTGTCCAAAACAGATGAACTGATAAAGCAAAGGTGGCATGGACACACTAAAGAATGTTACTCAGCTTAACAAAGAAAGAAACCCTACCACTTACAGCAGCATGGATAAAACTGGGGCAAATGGTAAGCTAAATAAGCCAATCCCAGAAAGACAAATACCACAGGGTTCCACTAATATAAACAGTCAAGCTTACAGTCAGCCTTCTGAAAGCAGAGAGCGGAATGGCGGCTGCCAAGAACCTAAGATGGGGAGTCGGTGTTCAATGGATATAAAGTTTTAATTATGCAAGATGAATAAGTTCTAGAGAACTTCTGGGCAATGTTTGCAACCCCAAGGACTGTATCCTGTCAGATTCCTCTGTCCATGGAATTCTCCAGGCAAGAATACTAGACTGGGTAGCCATTCCCTTCTCTGAGGGATCTTCCCAATCCAGGTATCAAATATGGTCTCCTGCATTGCAGGCTGAGCCACCAGGGATGTCCACGGCAACATTAAGAAGGCACATCTCGCATTAGGCATTCTTACCACAAAAGAGGATGAGGGAACACAAGGAAACGTTTGCAAGTTAAGAATATGCTTATTACCTTGATTATGGGGATAGTATCATGGGTGTATGCTCATAGCCAAAGTCATCAGACTCTATACATTAAACATGTGTCTTTTTTGTATATAAATTATATCTAGTCATTTTTTAAAGTTTTTTTTCCCATATAATTTTTTTTAAGTTGATATGTTGTGTCTTCATTTTTATTCAGTTCAAGAATTTTTTTTTTTTTTTTTTTTTTGCTGCATGCCATGTGTTGGGATCAGTTTCCCAACCAGAGATCGAACCTATGGCCCCTGTAGTGGAAGCACAAAGACTTAATCACAGGACCTCCAAGTAAGTCCCAATAAAGTCATTTTTTTTTAAGGAATGCGACTAGATGCTGGGTAGCCAAATAATGACAAATGCCCACTGCAGAGATCTCTGCACTAAAGCATTTTCCAGGAAAAATGAGCCTGCTTCTGGAAAACATCTCCCTGGGTGTTAAAAGTAGATGGTATGGGTGGTCAGACAGCACCACAAATGAATACCAAGAAGGAGCCAAAAGAAGTTCCAAATTCATATTCTTCTCATTTGTATGAAATGCAGTGGCTCTACTGAGCAAGCAAAATCTCTACAACTCAGGAAAGATCCAGTAGGTAGGGATGGGTGAACGTCCTTATAATATTTATGTCTGAGATTCACACTTATCTTCAGTGAGATCTAAAATAAGAACTTGGGAGTTTTCAGAGAATCCTAGAAACTCCAATCTGTAAAAATCATTAGAAATTAAATAGCACACTGGCTTGAAAATATTTTTACTGCAGACACACTTCTTCAGAGCCTGATATGGAAAGCAGACAAAAGTGGGGTCACTATGGCTGATTCTTGTTAATGTTTGACAGAAAACAACAAAATTCTGTAAAGCAATTATCCTTCAATTAAAAAATAAAGTGGCAAAAAGACTCATTAAAAAGTGGGGTACAATTCTAAGCCACCCGTTCAGCTTCCCCTACTTCATCCACACTCTCCCCACTCCCCAGACAACTCTCTTGAGTCACCTGTGTGATGCTATGAGAGTCATCTATTATTTTATTTTTATTTTATTTTACTTTACATTTCTGTATTGGTTTTGCCATACATTGACATGAATCCGCCACGGGTGTATACGAGCTCCCAATCCTGAACCCCCCTCCCACCTCCCACCCCATATCATCTCTCTGGATCATCCCCGTGCACCAGCCCCAAGCATCCTGTATTCTGTATGGAACACAGACTGGCGCTTCGTTTCTTACATGATAGTATACATGTTTCGTTTCTTACATGATAGTATACATGTTTCAATGCCATTCTCCCAAATCATCCCACCCTCGCCCTCTCCCTCAGAGTCCAAAGTCTGTTCTATACATCTGTCTCTTTTGCTGTCTCGCATACAGGGTCATCATTACCATCTTTCTAAATTCCGTATATATGTGTCAGTATACTGTATTGGTGTTTTTCTTTCTGGCTTACTTCACTCTGTATAATTGGCTCCAGTTTCATCCATCTCATTAGAACTGATTCAAATGTATTCTTTTTAATGGTACCACAGCTTTCTTATCCATTCATCTGCTGATGGACATCTAGGTAATTTCAAGATTTGTATGGAAATACAAAAAACCTTGACTAGCCAAAGCAATCTTGAGAAGGAGGAATGGAACCGGAGGAATCAACTTGCCTGACTTCAGGCTCTACTACAAAGCCACAGTCATCAAGACAGTATGGTACTGGCACAAAGACAGAAATATAGATCAATGGAACAAAATAGAAAGCCCAGAGATAAATCCACAAACCTATGGATACCTTATCTTCGACAAAGGAGGCAAGAATATACAATAAAGACAATCTCTTTAACAAGTGGTCAACCACTTGTAAAAGAATGAAATTAGAGCACTTTCTAACATCACACACAAAAATAAACTCAAAACGGATTAAAGATCTAAACATAAGACCAGAAACTATAAAACTTATAGAGGAGAACATAGGCAAAACACTTTCTGACATAAACCACAGTAGGATCCTCTATGATCCACCTCCCAGAATACTGGAAATAAAAGCAAAAATAAACAAATGGGATCTAGTTAAAATTAAAAGCTTCTGCACAACAAAGGAAACTATAAGCAAGGTGAAAAGACAGCCTTCTGAATGGGAGAAAACAATAGCAAATGAAGCAACTGACAAACAACTAATCTCAAAAATATACAAGCAACTTATGCAGCTCAACTCCAGAAAAATTAACGACCCAATCAAAAAATGGGCCAAAGAACTAAATAGACATTTCTCCAAAGAAGACATACGGATGGCTAACAAACACATGAAAAGATGCTCAACATCACTCATTATCAGAGAAATGCAAATCAGGACCACAATGAGGTACCATTTCACACCAGTCAGAATGGCTGCGATCCAAAATTCTGCAAGCAATAAATGCAGGAGAGGGTGTGGAGACAGGGAACCCTCTTACACTGTTGGTGGGAATGCAAACTAGTACAGCCACTATGGAGAACAGTGTGGAGATTCCTTAAGAAATTGCAAATAGAACTGCCTTATGACCCAGCAATCCCACTGCTGGGCATACACACCGAGGAAACCAGAATTGAAAGAGACACATGTACCCCAATGTTCATTGCAGCACTGTTTATGAGAGTCATCTATTATTGCCAGATAGCTGGCTTAATAAGCCTGTCCTCAAACTCAATGGTTTCTAACAAAGAGCATTTATTTTAAATAGTGCAGTTCTACAGAAAGCCTGGGGTGTGGCATGGATTAGGTGAAGGAAGGGTAGCTGGTTAGAGTTTAATGGGAGCAAAGAAGGCCCTGCTAGCTTAATATGCATTGCAAATTGTTCCACCAATAATGCCCACCTTTGGGTCCTCTGCCGTCCCTCCTATTTCTATCACATTCTACAAATTTATAGACTAACTGTTCAGTGCTTGACCCTACCTTGTATACTTGAGAAGCAGAATTCAACCAGTGGTGGGAGCTTTTGGCACTAATTTACACTAAAGAATAAATGACTTCTTGGATCTGTTCTCTACATGACTGGTAGGACTTGTAACCACAGAAAGCACGGATGTCCAAGTAGATGAGAGCAGTAAGAAAGACGCTATTGCATAGAAGTTGTTGTTATTTACTCGCTCAGTCACATCTGACTCTTTGCGACTTCATGGACTGTAGCCCGCCAGATTCCTCTGTCCGTGGGATTTCCCAGGCAAGAATACTGGAGTGGGTTGCCATTTCCTTCTCCAAGGAATCTTCCCTGACCATCTCCTGTACTGCCAGGCATACTTTACCACCGAACCACCTGGGAAGCCCACTGTGTAGAAGGGCAGGACACAAACAGGGTGGCCGAAAGTCAAGTGAGCCTATTTTGCCAAATTCTGTATCTTAAAAAAAAAAAAAAGATATTTCCCAGGACCTGTAATGCAGCGTTGTATATTCAAATCATGAAATAAACACTTCATTAACTTGTTCATTCATCAATTTTCCATGCACCTCCTCTCTCCCGGGCAGGAGGAACTTGTCAGCTGATTGATCTGTCTAGCAAAACAGTGATTCCAAGGGATTATCACCATTTTTCTTCAACCACTACTTTCAAAGCGCATTGAAAACACAGATCTGACAGGATAGTTAAAAGGCCAGGCTCTGTGAACTAGAGGGTTTAGTGCAAATATCAGAGATTTCCATTGTCACCAGTATCACTGTAGACAGAGGAACGGGCTTAAAACATGATCCCTGCTTCAGGTTCCAGGAAGACAGAGTCTTGGAGGATGATCAAAGCTATTTTTTGATCATGTGATCATTTACTGTATCTCCAGGTACTATTGTAGGTGCTGAGGATATAGCAGTGAATGAGACGGGTACATTCTGTGTCTTTGTGGAAATAAACTCTAGTGGACTGAGGGTCGAGGGCCATGTGGTGATTGTAATTTCTTTGATTCCATATTTACTGAGTGTTTTTTCTGCACCAGCCCTGTGCTAGACATATAAAGATTAAAAAACAAAGCAAATCAATGACAACCATCCATCCTCGCTTGCCGGGTACTCACAGACCCAAAGACACCAGCTAGGCTGACATGTGAAAATCGCTATCATCCAAGACGTACTTTAGAGCTCCAGGGCACAGGCGAAGTTGCTATTACTTCTATCTGGGGAGAAGGTGCCAGAGAAAACCACAAGGAAGTTTTGACATGGACTGAACTTGGAAGGACAAAGTAGAGTTCACCAGATGGATCTGTGAAGGTTGGGTTAAGATTTCATCCTTAGGGTTAACAATGGGCCATTCAAAATGTTACTGCTTCTGAAAACACACCAAGAGAAACAGAAACAACTGCAGCAAAGCAGATTTAGGCTTCATTTGATTTATTTACAAGCACAGTTACTTAAAAATTAGCTTTCCCTCTGATTTTGTTAAAACGTCCCCAGAGAGACCACTCCAGTACCAGTCCAGATGTTGGGTGGATGTTGGCAAGGCTGGCTGATGTACTGACTCTTCTACTTATTTCTTTAAACTTTCTCTCTCTTACATGTTGTTTACTAATTTGAAAAAAGAGAGAGAGAGGATGGAGAGAGAGAGAGGGAGTGAGGAGAGAGAGAGAAGAGACAGGAGGGAGTAAAGGATAGAGGTTGATTCTAGGGGCTCATTCATTTGGAGATTAGAATCTAGTGACACTAGTTTTAGAAAGGAACAGCATGGGCTGACACCAAATGAGGTGTGAAAAAATGCATGTGGAAAAGGTGAACAAAATAACAATCAAGTAAGTCAGAGAAGAAAGGGGACAAGCAGCACCTGGTACAGATGACCTAATTCCCCAAACAGCAGGCTAGGCTGTTGCTCTACTTACTAGGAAAAAAGTTAAAAAAAGAAAAAAAAAGTAAAATGTTACTTCTGTGCACACAGTCACCTACAGATAAAAACTGCTTCAGCAGAGTGAAAGCAATTAAAAATTGGCAGTTTATAGGGTGGGAGTTGGTTGGGAGGTTTAAGAGGGAGAGGACGAGTGTATACTTACAGCTGATTCGTGTTGTTGTATGGCAGAAACCAGCACAACATTGTAAAGCAATTATCCTCCAATTAAAAAAAAAACACTGGCAGTTTGCAGAAAAAGAAAATTAAAATTTCACATTTTGTGTGAAGTAAGCAGTCTGCAAACTGGCTCCTCTAAACCAGCTGAGACTGTGCTCTGGGGGCCGTTGCCTTTAAAGGTCTACCAGGTTCATCTCCTGACCTTCTCTGGAGCCTTAGGCCCAGAGCAATTTCCTACTTTGATGATGATTCCCACTTTTCATTCTCTCTGGTTCCATTCAAAAATCTCTTTCAGTCTTTTTTTTTTTTGCAAGAAAACAGGCTCCTAGGGAAGATGAAGCTATTCTATATTTGATTTCTATGGCTGAGTCCTAGAAAGTTCCATTCCTTGAAATGTCTGGCTTATAGGCAGCTGCACATGACCTGATTTTCAAATAGAGTCCCAGACCATCCCTTCCCCAGGGGATTTGCCCTTTAAGCTGTACAGCCGACAGGCATCAAATGATACCCATCCCAACGCTGGGCCCAGAGAGAATTTTTCCGTTTTGCAGCTGAACCAAACTTCACAAATGCACCAGGGGAAGAACTGGTAAAAGGTTGAGCTGGAGTGACTGTCTTCAAATTGGAATACTAATGATGACCTTTAATGAAGCCTGACAGTACAATCTGTTTCTCATTGTTGTTTAAGTGCCGGCCCCCAGCACACCCTGGTTTTCAAGGAGGGGGCAGACTGGGATAAATGGGCCCTGCTGGTGTGCAGGCCTGAATACAGCTGATCTTTCAGCTGGGATTAAATTAATTAAAGTGATTCTCTTGGCCACAGAATTCATCTTTTTATCTGTCATTATTGTATTGTTGATTAATCTCCAGTGGAGGCTAATTGGAATCGGAGCTTTTGGAGGCGAGGGATCTTGGAGTGATTGGGATGAAATTGTCCTCATTTGGAATGGCAAAAACAGGAAGGGTTGTCTTAGTTCTAGACGTGAAATGAGTTTGTTAATTTAAGACCTCCATCAGAAGACTACAACAGCCCAAGGCAAGAACAGTAAGGCAAAATGAACCTATATGGAGTAACCTTTAGCTGGGTGGGCTTTGCACCAGATTAATAATCAATAGAATAGTCGCTAAGAAACCTACTATAAGCGTGGCTTTGTGCCAGGAAATTAGAGGGACCCATTCATATGCCATGGCTCCTTAAACTGGGTGCACTTTAGTTAATGAGATGCCTGAGTCCCATGCCCTAGAGGAATCTGGAAAAAACTTGAAAACTCATCTAGTTCAAATTCTCATTTTACACATAAGATGGAAACTACTGTCAGCAGTGATGAGGCTCATCAAAGCTAGGGTATTTCTTGAAGTGGGAAAAAGGTGCCAGGTCATGACTGGAACATCAAGATGTCAGCTGGGTTCAAAGAGAACACCGTTTCCCCTTCTACTTTGAAGGCTGGGATGAAACTGGAAGGATGACCCAAAGAGGGATATTGGGACTGGGAATCTATGAGAGAAAACAAGACAAGCTGAGACAACTTGCAAGGGAAAAAGAGAACCAAAGTTCTGTTTCTATTAGTAAAGGCTTTTTAAGTTGCAAGTGGCAGAAATTTGATTGTCCTTTGCCTCCACGGCTACTCCAGGGAGGTATATTCTAGTGGAATTCCTATTCTGAAGGCTCTACTGTTAAGCCATTCTCTCCTATAAGTTTGAATTCTGGCGTCTAGGTATTGACCAAAAAAGCTGACTGACAAGGGGATACACACACACACACACACACACACATATAAAATTATGACTGATTCACATTGTTGTATGGCTGAAACCAACACAACACTATAAAGCAATTTTCCTCCAACTAAAAAAACAGAAAGCTGATTGATTTCAAGACATTATTCTGCAAGCTTCTGACCTCTCTGGCAATAACAACACGTAAAATCGCAGTTGGCTGCTCCTGTTAGTATTCTGTGACCCTGAACTCGGGTCCAAAGTCTGAGACCTTATCTGTGATCCCTACATGTAGACATCACCATTGCGGTTTCTGTCTCTTAGCAACAGTCTTCCCACTCTAACAAATTCCCACTCTGATCAGTAGGTGACACTTCAGCCTCTTCTAAGCAAAACAAAAGTCTGAGGTAGGAAACAGCTGACGTTCTCTTACCTCCAGGTTGCATCTCAGCCAATGGCCGTCTCCGACAGAGCCAGATGGAGAGTACACAACAGGAAGGAAGAACAGAGCAGGTCTGGCTTCCCTGTTCTACGGTTATACCCGCATCCCAATATTATTTTCCATTCTGTATTCCATCTCCTTCCTTTTTTTTCTTTGTTTTCACTCTTTCGTTTTTGGTTGCACTGGGTCTTCGTTGCTGAGTGTGGGCTTTCTCTAGTCTACTCTGGGTGCCACGCACGGGCTTCTCACTGCTGTAGCTTCTCCCGTTGCAGAGGAGTCTCTAAGTGCATGGGTTTTGTAGTTGTGGATTCCTCCCGAACCAGGGATCGAACCCATATCCCTCGCATTGGCAGGTGGATTCCTAACCACTGGGCCACCAGGAAAGTCTTCTTCCCTTCCTTTGTTTGTATGGCCTAAAGAGTTGATAAAGGATTCATGTTTTCCCGCTCAGGCAGATACAACCATCTCGAATGGCTGGCCACAGCAAAAAGAGTATCTCAATAATGTGCCTGTGTTGCACTTGGCGTATGTCAGAAACTCGCAAAGGCTCAGTCCTGAAGCAGCCACCTCCACCGTATGAATGTGGGGAAAAGGTTGTCCGTTCTCTGCTGGAACTCACCTGGTGGAGGGTGGGGAGAACCCCAAGAGCCTCACCCTCCTGGGGCCACTTCCATTGCCACTGCTGCCACACAGGTGGGGGAGAGAGGTCTGCTGTTTCCTTACTGGCTGTCGCCTGGAGTAAGCCAGGAAACATTAAAAGACCTCCGTCCCACAGGATTCTCTCCTACAGGTCCTTGAAAGCATGGGCTTTCCTCAAAGACTTTTACATCTGTATCTACTTGTAGGTTTCAGGGTGCCCCCGAGTCTGAGACAGGCTGTCCAGGAGGGACAAAGGCAGCAACCTAGAAGATCCACAGCTGGGCTGTCCCTCAAGGACTGGCTTCCCTACCCAGTCCTCCTGCTCTGATCCCCCTCGCAGAGTCCTCTGACAGTTGCTTTACACGTTCTACCCACAATTTTTAGCTGTAGTCAGAGAAAGCAATGGGGTGTATTATGCTTATTCCATTCTGACCAAAACCAGAAATCTTCTGTGTTTTTTCATCATGCCTCTATTAGTCTTTGAATACATCTTTGCTTTTGGATTCAATAAGGTGTTCCAGGGTCATCTTATATTTGTCTTGTCCAGTTCTTGAATCAGTCATTTCTCAAAAGAGTTCTGATTCTGTTTGATAGAGAATTGCATTTAAGAGTCAAGATCTGGGCGCTAGATCGCTATTTGCTGTTGCTACTACTTTTGGGTTTTGCTTCTTCCAGACCCTTTCATGGCTCTTGGGTCCTCTCAGTGATCAGACCTTAAAAGAAGCAGCCATGGTACCACAGATAATAGTGCTACCTGGCTATTTATATATAAGTTTAAAATAAATAAAATTTAAAATTTAATGCCTCAGTTGCAGGAGCTACATTTCAAGTGCTTGACAGCCACATGTGGCTGGTGACAACATTATAGATATGGAACATTTTGATCATTGCAGTGCCCATCTAGATAATTTCTGCCCCAAATAGTCTGCATTATTTATTTCAGTTTGCTTATGAAAATGAAGCATAAAACTCAAGTCAAACTTTCATAACATCGATAAATTAAATATACAAAAAATTATAGTTATCAAAGGAGAAAGAAGAGAGAAATTAGGGAAAAGAGGGAGGGATTAACCAATACAAACTATTGTACATAAAATAGATAAGCAACAAGGATTTACTGTAAAACACAAGGAACTGTAATATCTTAGTCTATAATGGGAAATAATCTTTAAAAATATATACATATAACTCAATCACTTTGCCATAAACCTGAAACTAACATGATCTTGTAAGTCAACTATACTTCAACTAAAAAAATAAATATACAACACCACCTGTAACAAGTATACAAACAACCCAGGATGGGCTTTAGAGCAAAAGAATGAGCAATGCCTTCAAAGTTACCTTCCAGGCTAGCAGTTTATCTACTTAAAGTCAGTTTTAGCTTTCAAAGAACACCAGAGATTCTAACAGAAACTTCTCAACGATTCCATCCAAGCTGTATTACCAACTAAAATGAGAAATTTTAATTTTCCTTCTCCATCTGTACTTTTTCCACTTAACCAGTGAGGGAGGGAAGGATACTAAGTGAACACACTGTTGATTATAGAAGATGTATTCTATTAAGAGCAGTTTGATGCATAATGCCCTTCCTCACCAGGGGACTGTAGGATGGACTTTGTCTTGATGAGCTGCTGAAGAAGCTAACAAGGTTCTCACTATTTTAGCATTCGTACCAAAGTGTCATAAGTCTAGGCCTGCTGACAATGATTGGTCAGGGAAAAAACAGAGGAAAAAAATGACATGAAAATTGTGTTGGAGATGAAAGAGGTATATGTCTGTGTGTTCAGTAGCATCAGTCATGTCCAACTCTAGGGACTGTAGCCTGCCTGCCTATTCTGTCCATGGGATTCTCCAGGCAAGAATACTGGAATTGGTCGCCGTGCCCTCCTCCAGGGGATCTTCCAAACCCAGAGATAGAACCCGGGTCTCTTGCGTCTTTTGCATTGCAGGTGGATTCTTTACCACTGAGCCACTGGGGAAGCCCCCCAAAAGAGGTAGGTGCAATATATATATATATTATGTTATTGTATATCACATGTTATTGTATATGTAATATATAATACTATTATAACAATATAATTAAGGGAGATAATGCACATACAGAGTTTAGCATAATACTCAGCACAAATAGTAAGCACCTGTTACACTTTAGCTATTCTTTTGATTCCCTTTTTTTAAAAAATGAAAGTTTAGTTTCTGAGTACAAGTATACTTCTCTTCCTCCTTCTCCTCCTATGATGACTAAGAGAAATTCCATAACTACTTGGCAACCATTTTGGCAAATGTTTTGATTGTATTGTCTCATTTAACCCTGAAAACAACCCAGTGGGATAGGTAACGTTATTATACTCAGCTCCAGGAAGATTAAATGACTTGCTCAAGATCACACAGCTTGAAAATCATAGAGGAAAAATTCTGTGCATGTCACCTGGCTCTCAACCCACGACTCTTAATCCCAGTGTAAGAAATTCTAAACCAAGCTGTGAAATACTTTCCCACCAATTTTGTGTGAAAAGGTTCAGGAAATACTGATCTCAAGCTTTGAAGCCTTGTACATCATAAGACATATACTCTATATACATATAACACACATACTCTAGTATCTAGTGAAAAGAGAGGCTGGGGACATAGATTCACAAACAATGATAGCACACATAGACAGTCCTCCCTTGGGTGCTCACGTCTCTCATATAAATGGCATAGTATTTGCATATAACCTACGTATATCCTGATACTTTAAATCATCTCTAGGTTACTTATCATTCTCAATACAATGCAAATACTTTGTAATAGTTGCCACTGGTTGGCAAGCTCAAGTTTTGCTCTTTGGGACTGTATGAAAAAATATATTTTGTAATATTTTTGATCTGTGGTTGGTTAAATCTGCAGGCTCAGAACCTCCAGATACTGAGGGCGGAGTGTACGGTACTTACTTTGTATCAGACTGTTCTCAGCCCTTTATTAATACTCATCCCATTTTCACAATAACCCTATTAGGTAGGTATTATTATTATGCCCATTTTTCAGAAAAGGAAACCAGGCAGCAAGATTTGGTGCCTCACACATCTCACACAACTAGTAAGTTTTGGATGTGGGATACTCAGATACTCTGATTCCAGAGGCCACAATATATTGTCCCAAATGTGTGCTATCACATAGCTGGTGACATCAGTTACTAAAAAAGTGATCCAACCACAACAACCACAGCCACAGCTTAAAAATTCCCTAAAACTGAAGCTACAAAGTCTTTAGCTTTAAGAGAAGTATAAGAATAGAACATTTAAAACAGTAAATCCAGTTGCTGTGGGTTTTCTAGTCTCATAGGCTACCAGGATTCTCATCCACTACTCCACTCCCACATTTTCTTGTTTTATTATTTCTTTATCACTTCACATAAACACACACACACACACAGCTCCTTCAGAAAAACTCGACCACTATGTTTGTCTTTCTGAATTATTCTGACCCTTCACACTTGAGACTTGTAGCTCCTTGAGTAGCAATATGCCTGAAACAAAAGAGGAGATCAGTTGAAAAACATGAGTGGATTTTCTTAGAAAATTGCATGCTTCCATCACAGGGCTGTTGTGAGGATCAAAGTGGGAATGTGTGTGATCTCGCTTTGAAAATTCTGAAGGCCTTCAGAAATGGAAGGAGTCATTATTATCACCATACTAAAACCAAAACCCTAAGCTCTCTTCCCAAAACAATTCCCGCAATCACAAAATCAATGGGAAGGCCAGGTCTGCGGTTCATGGTTTTTCTTTATATTGTGTCAGACTTCAGAGTTTTTGTGGTTCTCTAGTTGTTAATATTTGTTTCACTCGCATTGCATAAGACTTGCACAAGCTCATGAAGAGTGTGCAGTAAGATTCATTTATGAATGGCCCAACAGATGACACTTTTTTTTTTTCAGGGAAATTTGCATTTGTCATTGCAATAATTGAATTCACTGCTCAACACACAAGTAAATTCCTCAAAGAAGCCTTTGTGTTGTGCTTGGGATTAAGAGTATTTCTTTCTATCAAAGCAAGGCAAGTTTTGTCTGAAATGAGTTTCTTTTTGCAGCACACACACAAAAAAGTAAATTAGAAAAAGATGCTAAGATGATCCTTTGGATATGATGACCTCAGTTGAACCAACTTGCCCTGTGGCCCAAGTAAAGTCATACAATTTATCTGGACCTTGATTTTCCTCACTACAAAATGGGGAGGGTGAACTAGGATTCTGTGATCTGTTCTAACTCTTATTTTATGATTCTTCCCTTCTGATGTGCCCAAAAGATTAAATGTGGTTCACTAGGATCTAACGATTGATAAACCTTAATGTTCCAGAAGGAAAAGAGACTTATTCCACCTTCATTCTAATCAAAATACATTGTATCCTTCACTTTATAGTTAACAGTGTTTCACATATATTATTTCATTCGATCCTTGCCATAAGCCTTTGCAGTAGCAATTTTTATTCAATTTTATAGATGATGATGGATTTGAAACTCAGAGGGAGTGGTTCAGTGTCTCTTTCAAAATTCCGCATTTAATGTATGGTGAGCCCATTCATATAGGTCTGGTGTAGTGTAATTTCTACTACTCTGTGATGCTTGATTATTTATTATAGGAGGAGAATTTTACTCCCTCCCTATGGATTGCAAATGTTGGTATTGAAAATTATGCTGGTGACCCATATCTTTCCTCATGAAATGATAGTAAGAAACTAGTTGAACCAGAAAGTTTGAAATCCTATTAGGTCTATTTCATAAACACTGTAAATGTAAAATTAAAAAAAAAAAGCCCAAAATACTATATCTCTACATTCATTCATCCATGATTTCTTTCATAAATTCAGCACATAATTTTCAAGTGCCCCAATTGCTAGGCATGGTGTTAGGAGGCATACTTAATAAGGCCAAGCTCCTGCTCTCATAAAATGTATAACTTAACAGAAAAAAAATAAGCGTTGTCCTGAGTGTTCAGCTAGGAAACGGCCGTCTATGGGGTCACACAGAGTCGGACACGACTGAAGTGGCTTAGCAGCAGCAGCAGCAGGAGCAGGAGCATACAAAACAAGCTTGTGACTATCCACAACAGTTAGAAAAGACTCCCCAAAGGATGTAGGGTTTAGACTGAGAACTGGAGGAGGAAGAGACTCCTGAGGATACAAACGGTGACAGAGACGTTCCATCTGGAAGAAAGAATACGTGCAAAGGCAATCTTGCTTTTATTCTTGTAAAGTTATTGCATCTTTTTAAAACATGTTTCTAAGATTTTTTTTAAGTTCTAAATAAATAAAATTTATTGCATCTTTATGTACTAGTTGACTCTTTTTTTTTTTTTTGAGCTTCCATTTTACTTTATTTTACTTTACAGTACTCTATTGGTTTTGGCATACATTGACATGAATCTGCCACGGGTACAAAAATAATATAAGTATGTTGTGCCACATGAAATAACATAAAGGTCTATAAATGATAAAGTTAAAAGACTTCCCTGGTGGTCCAGTGGTTAAGACTGCTTGCTCCCAGGGCAGAGGGTACAGGTTCCATCCCTGATGGAGGAAGCTCTGTATGCCATACAGCTCAAAAACAATAGAATGGATAAACAACAAAGTCCTACAGTATGGCACAGGGAACTATATCCAATCTCCAGGATAAGCCATAATGGAAAAGAATATTTTAAAAATGTACATATGTGTATAACTGAGTTATATTGCAGAAATCAACAAACATTGTAAATCAGCTATACTTCAATTTAAAAAGATAATGGAACACCCTTTAAAAAAGAATAAGTTAATATTCTCTTTATCTCCACTCTCCGTCCATTTCTACCCAGCCAATATGAATTACTTTTATGTGGAATCTTCCTCTTCTTCTCTATGAAACAGTTAATATATAGCTAAATTGTTTCATAATGCTTGGAGCCAGACAGGATGGTATTATGTGTGTGTTGGTTGGTTGAAGTCACAAGCCAAGAACAGCTAGTTGCTGTGACCCAGATGTGGCTGTTATAACTGCTTCAGTGATTTTCATCTTTTTTATGGACACAAGAACATCTGATTGATTGTTTAGTGAAACTCAGGAAAGGATTTTTCACAGGTAAAATGAGTAGCTTTTTAGCATCATAGATGTTAAAATTGCCTCTTATTGGTGAAATTGGTGGTATTCAATTGTATATGGCTTATCCGAAGTCTTTTAGAGACATTCTATTTCCTTGTATGGACAGAGATTAAGACTGCAGCAAGGTCTGCAGCCTGCTCCCTTAGGGACGGTGTCTGAGGCCTGATCCTAAAGGGTACTGTCCAGTGTGTTCTGGGGGAATTTCTGATGACCTGAAAGACCATAAAGAGAGCAAAATCCCAGCCCTGCAGTACTGTCACATCAGGCTCAAGGGAACCTGCTGGGCAAGACAGTGAGTAAAGCAACTGGAGGGCTGAACTAAGCTTCCAGAACTAGCGATAGGCTCTGTTTATGCTTGTTTGCTAAAAGTGTTTATTTATGCAGCAGACACTAAGTGTCTGACTAATTGAGTCAGACACTTGTTTTTATTATAGCCCAGTAGTGAGATTATCGGAGACTAGCTACCTTTACCTGCCTGGAACTATTAAGAAGTTAGTATTGACTTCTTAGACCCATATGACCCTAAGAGTGGTACAAGTCTAAGCTGACTTAGATAAGTTCAAAATACATATAGACAGACACACACACACACACACACATGTAAAGTTTTAAAAAGTAAAAATATGGCATGCCATATTCATTTCTGTTTTTTTACTAAATACCTCATGGTTCACCTGGGTTAAAGGATAAAGGCAACCTACCTTTTTCAGAGGCTGAAAAATAGTCTATAGAGTACACACACTCATTTGACCATTCACCATATACCACTATTATTGAATATTTCCAATTTTATTTCATTTTTGTTTTTATTATGATAAGCATTGATATAACAAACACCCTTGAACTTCAAATCTTATTCTTGTTTTTTTTTTTCNACGATTGATAAACCTTAATGTTCCAGAAGGAAAAGAGACTTATTCCACCTTCATTCTAATCAAAATACATTGTATCCTTCACTTTATAGTTAACAGTGTTTCACATATATTATTTCATTCGATCCTTGCCATAAGCCTTTGCAGTAGCAATTTTTATTCAATTTTATAGATGATGATGGATTTGAAACTCAGAGGGAGTGGTTCAGTGTCTCTTTCAAAATTCCGCATTTAATGTATGGTGAGCCCATTCATATAGGTCTGGAGTAGTGTAATTTCTACTACTCTGTGATGCTTGATTATTTATTATAGGAGGAGAATTTTACTCCCTCCCTATGGATTGCAAATGTTGGTATTGAAAATTATGCTGGTGACCCATATCTTTCCTCATGAAATGATAGTAAGAAACTAGTTGAACCAGAAAGTTTGAAATCCTATTAGGTCTATTTCATAAACACTGTAAATGTAAAATTAAAAAAAAAAAGCCCAAAATACTATATCTCTACATTCATTCATCCATGATTTCTTTCATAAATTCAGCACATAATTTTCAAGTGCCCCAATTGCTAGGCATGGTGTTAGGAGGCATACTTAATAAGGCCAAGCTCCTGCTCTCATAAAATGTATAACTTAACAGAAAAAAAATAAGCGTTGTCCTGAGTGTTCAGCTAGGAAACGGCCGTCTATGGGGTCACACAGAGTCGGACACGACTGAAGTGGCTTAGCAGCAGCAGCAGCAGGAGCAGGAGCATACAAAACAAGCTTGTGACTATCCACAACAGTTAGAAAAGACTCCCCAAAGGATGTAGGGTTTAGACTGAGAACTGGAGGAGGAAGAGACTCCTGAGGATACAAACGGTGACAGAGACGTTCCATCTGGAAGAAAGAATACGTGCAAAGGCAATCTTGCTTTTATTCTTGTAAAGTTATTGCATCTTTTTAAAACATGTTTCTAAGATTTTTTTTAAGTTCTAAATAAATAAAATTTATTGCATCTTTATGTACTAGTTGACTCTTTTTTTTTTTTTTGAGCTTCCATTTTACTTTATTTTACTTTACAGTACTCTATTGGTTTTGGCATACATTGACATGAATCTGCCACGGGTACAAAAATAATATAAGTATGTTGTGCCACATGAAATAACATAAAGGTCTATAAATGATAAAGTTAAAAGACTTCCCTGGTGGTCCAGTGGTTAAGACTGCTTGCTCCCAGGGCAGAGGGTACAGGTTCCATCCCTGATGGAGGAAGCTCTGTATGCCATACAGCTCAAAAACAATAGAATGGATAAACAACAAAGTCCTACAGTATGGCACAGGGAACTATATCCAATCTCCAGGATAAGCCATAATGGAAAAGAATATTTTAAAAATGTACATATGTGTATAACTGAGTTATATTGCAGAAATCAACAAACATTGTAAATCAGCTATACTTCAATTTAAAAAGATAATGGAACACCCTTTAAAAAAGAATAAGTTAATATTCTCTTTATCTCCACTCTCCGTCCATTTCTACCCAGCCAATATGAATTACTTTTATGTGGAATCTTCCTCTTCTTCTCTATGAAACAGTTAATATATAGCTAAATTGTTTCATAATGCTTGGAGCCAGACAGGATGGTATTATGTGTGTGTTGGTTGGTTGAAGTCACAAGCCAAGAACAGCTAGTTGCTGTGACCCAGATGTGGCTGTTATAACTGCTTCAGTGATTTTCATCTTTTTTATGGACACAAGAACATCTGATTGATTGTTTAGTGAAACTCAGGAAAGGATTTTTCACAGGTAAAATGAGTAGCTTTTTAGCATCATAGATGTTAAAATTGCCTCTTATTGGTGAAATTGGTGGTATTCAATTGTATATGGCTTATCCGAAGTCTTTTAGAGACATTCTATTTCCTTGTATGGACAGAGATTAAGACTGCAGCAAGGTCTGCAGCCTGCTCCCTTAGGGACGGTGTCTGAGGCCTGATCCTAAAGGGTACTGTCCAGTGTGTTCTGGGGGAATTTCTGATGACCTGAAAGACCATAAAGAGAGCAAAATCCCAGCCCTGCAGTACTGTCACATCAGGCTCAAGGGAACCTGCTGGGCAAGACAGTGAGTAAAGCAACTGGAGGGCTGAACTAAGCTTCCAGAACTAGCGATAGGCTCTGTTTATGCTTGTTTGCTAAAAGTGTTTATTTATGCAGCAGACACTAAGTGTCTGACTAATTGAGTCAGACACTTGTTTTTATTATAGCCCAGTAGTGAGATTATCGGAGACTAGCTACCTTTACCTGCCTGGAACTATTAAGAAGTTAGTATTGACTTCTTAGACCCATATGACCCTAAGAGTGGTACAAGTCTAAGCTGACTTAGATAAGTTCAAAATACATATAGACAGACACACACACACACACACACATGTAAAGTTTTAAAAAGTAAAAATATGGCATGCCATATTCATTTCTGTTTTTTTACTAAATACCTCATGGTTCACCTGGGTTAAAGGATAAAGGCAACCTACCTTTTTCAGAGGCTGAAAAATAGTCTATAGAGTACACACACTCATTTGACCATTCACCATATACCACTATTATTGAATATTTCCAATTTTATTTCATTTTTGTTTTTATTATGATAAGCATTGATATAACAAACACCCTTGAACTTCAAATCTTATTCTTGTTTTTTTTTTTTCTGTGGAGTGTATTTTTTAAAGTAGGATTGTCAGGCCAAATGCAATTCTAACATATGAAAATGAAGAATATTTTAACAGATATTGCCAGACTGCTTTCCCAAAAGGCTGCAGTAATTGACAAATTTCCATACCCCATAAATTTATGGGAATGCTAGTTCTCTAGCATCTTCTCTAATTCCAACAGTATTGATCTTTTTATTCTTTGTCAATTTTATGGGTCAAAATGGTACATCATTGTTATTATATTTGGCATCTTCCTGACTATTAAGGTTAGGCCTTGTTTCCTTGTGTTTTGAGACTTTGGGATTTCCTCTTATGTGAATTTCCTGTTCATATTATTCGGTAAATTTAAGGTGCCTTTTAAAATTTGTAGGAATGTTTAATGTGGTAGAAATATTGGTTTTGCCATACATTTCATATTTTTTCTAAGCTACTACTTGCTTTTTGATTTTGTCATGGTGTATTTTGCCACGTTAAAAAAAAAATTATTTTCCTTCATGGCTTCCTGGTTTCCCATATAATAGGTTTCCTTCAAATATTTTTCAAATTTTTCCACTTTATTTTAAAATGTTGAAATATTTAATCCACCTGTAATTCTTACATAAGATACGAGTTAAGGGGTCTTTTTCTTCTAAGGTGAGAGCAAATACCATTTATAAAATGGAATGTCTATGTTTACTGAAATGGAATGCTACGTCTCATATGATAAGCTCTCAAATGCACTGTATCTTTTTTTTAGATATTTCAATTTGGCTCCAACACTGCAGTTTTCCTTTTCTATGTGCTTGCCAATTCTCTGTTGTTAGAACAGGACACTTATGGTAAATTTTGCTTTCCCTGGTTAGCTGTTGTTTATTAATAAAAATAAGTTAAGCAAGTGAAAAAGCAAATTATTGAAAGCTTATTATTCATATGGTGAAAAAACCAAGTGGAAACAGGCAATAAAATCAGTTTTACCTAACCAAGCAACTTCGGAAACGCCCTTTACTTCCCTCAACTTCAGTTTGCTCATTTGTAAAATGGGCGTTTATAATTATCACCTACTCCACAGGTTTGTTGTAAGGAGCTAAATAAATCAGACAGAGAAAACAGCTTGTAAATTCTAAAGCATGTTACAAACACCAGTTATTGTTGTTTACATATGTTGTAATACATGTGACTTCTATTTCTTTATGGACTATTTCTGAGTATGTAAGCAGAATGACATTTATAAATCATGAACCTACTCTGGTTTCTCCCACTCAAAACAGAGGAACAGCCTACAAGGCCTTAAAAATCACATGTGTTTTCAAAGCCCTGGCCAATTAATTGGGAAGAACTATAGAAAACAAATGGAGATGATGAACAATGCATTGTGGAAAAGCTGCCTCCCCAAATCCCCAGGTTAAATAGACTTAAGCATCATCCTATGTTGCAGCCTTCTCTGGGGAGGACTCTAAGAGGATCATTGCCCCATGGCAGGCTGGGTAAAGGGTGAAAGGTTAACAGGCCAATCCCAGGACAAGGTGTTGGCCCAAACGAGGTGTTTGAAACATTTGCTGAAGGATTTAGTCTGCTGAGTTCTTTATTTCCAACAGCAAAAGTATTTAGGGGACAAAAAAAGACTTTTGTGTGGAAGAATTCGGGAAATTTAGTTAGGTCCTCTCTTCTCCAAGGGAACCAAAAAGATTAAAAAGTTTCCCCGTATTTTGAGGACACTATTACAGATAAACACACACACACACACGCACGTGCACGTGCACACACACACACACAAGCTCATTTGTGTTCTGAGAACCAACATCGTGCTGGCAAGACTCCTTGTTCAATAACTTTTATTTGGAATTACTTTTCCTGAGAGCAAACAGAACCACCAAGAATACAAGTGGTTGCCTGATACCCTGACATCTAAATACTTTTAATAGCTCTTTTACTTTTAAGAGCAATGAATTTTTCAGTAAAAACTAGGTTTGAGGCAAGGGCAGGTAGGAAGGGAACAATTTCAGAGTACGAGGAATGAAACTCATTGCACGCCTGCCTTCCCCTCACCCCTAACCCTACACATTCCAAGGCCAGAAAAATTGTCCTCAGTCATTCACTGAAGTCCTTAAACATTGGCTTTGGCCACATTGTTATTCAAAAACAGTTCTGTAGGAATGAGATCAGGAACCTGGAAAATGACATTTTGAAGGGAGAAAACAGTATTTCTTCAGATGTTTGTACAACATACTCTGAAAAGGCCTCTGGTCAAATTTATCTGGAGACAGAATGTTCATATCACCTTTCTGAATTTTGAAGATGTTAGCAGTGATGGAAGGTAAAGGATCACACAGCAAATTCACATGAACCTGGCACCAAACAGGTAGGAGGTCAGCTTGATTTTACAATGATAGGACAGAAAATTTGTAAAACCAAAGTGACTGTATGAGAAACTAATTCCAAACCCTATAAACTACAAAATTTAACTGTATGGATCTGAAAGAAAGGTACATTTGTGGGGAGAGGGTTGCCAGAAGCATTGGTGGCATTTATTCAATGCATAGAAGGAATTGCAAATAGAACTCAGTTATATCCCTATTTCTCTGTCTTAATTAAAAGAAAGGGTAGAATATAAAATTATTTTTATGCTATGATAACACGTGTGTTATAATTGTGTATGCTTGTGGGTAGGAGATCCAACCAGTCCATCCTAAAGGAAATCAGCCCTGAATATTCACTGGAAGGACTGATGCTGAAGATGAAACTCCAATACTTTGGCCACCTGATGCAAAGGCCCTGATGTTGGGAAAGATTGAAGGCAGGAGGAGAAGGGGATGACAGAGGATGAGATGGTTGCATGGCATCACTGAATCGATGGACATGAGTTTGAGCAAGCTCCAGGAGTTGGTGACAGACAGGGAAGACTGGCGTGCTGCAGTCCATGGGGTCACAAAGAGTCGGACATGACGGAGTGACTGAACTGAACTGAGAAGAGATAGTTTGTAGAAAATCAAGTTGTAACAGCTTTTGTTATAAAGCTATGTGTTTTCAAAGCCCTGGCCAACTTATAGGGAGGAGCTATAACATAGGTGTTTTTTCCCCCCACTAAAAGAAAATGAGAAATTTTAAAGTTACAGATGTAAAATTTTCTAAGCCTGATTTTACTCATTACACAAACCCTTCTATTCTTTCTGTGTATGCCAAAGATGACTTGCATTTCAAAGACCCTCGTCCAAAGAGAATCCTCACAAAGCACTGAGAAGTCCCCAGTTTTGCCCTGTTACAAGAGTGAACCTTCTCTGGCAGTGTTCTCAAAAGTTCACACTGCTGTGAGGACTAGAAAGAGAGCATAAATATGGGGACTGTGGGAGTGTAAGACATAAGGGAATGGTGGGGCCTGGAATAATCTGAACATCAAATTCAACTCCTAGGTGGGCAAACAAGGCTCCTGCCTGCTTCTGCAGCTTCACAATCTGTCCCTTGCCCCCATCGCTGCCCTCTGGGGCACACGTCTCAAATCCAGACATACTGACCTTCTTGCAGAAACCCAAGCAAATATCCTCTTAACCTCACAGAGTCTGTCTGGCCTTCCCTTTCCATCATCTTCATTAGGAAAACTCTTACCCATTCTTCAAGACAAATGATAATATTCTTTTAGACCAGTGGTTCTCAAACTTCTTGGTCTCCGGACTCCTGAACACTCTTACAAATTACTGGGAACTCCAAAGGTTTTTGTTGATTAGGGTTATTATTTCTTGATATTTACAGTATTAAAAACTAAAAAGTTTCCAAAATATTTATTAGCTTATTAAAAACAAATTATATGTTTTATGAAAAATAACCATTTTCCAAAACAAAATATATTTGGTATGCTTTTGCAAATCCCTTTAGTGTCTAAGTTAGTAAAAGGCAGCTGAATTCTCATATCTGCCTCTGCATTGAATCTGTTTAAATAAATATATTGTTTTTGGTTGAAGTGTATGAAGAATATCTGGTCTCACAGATATGTAGTTGGGAAAAAAATGAGTATTTTAGTAACCTTTGTGGATAACTGGATTTTATTCTTGACATTATGCTCAAACTAGACAAACAGTGATTTCTGAAAGGTTAGTTGCCATGTGGAATTTGAAACCATGTCAAAGGAATTTTCATACTGTGTTAAATTAAAATCTCAGTCCACCTGCCATTCTGAATGGATCTTTTATCCATGTCTGATTTTGTAACACTAGCATTGGTCATTTGAAAAGTATTGGTTCACTAAGTTAAGCAGATCTTCCAAATGTTGACACATGTCATTACACAATATTGAAACACCATTGTCATTAATCTCACCACTAATCTTACTGAAAAAGTCTTTTTTATTGGGATATGTCAAGCTCATGATGCAGGGGGCAGAGGCAGAGAAGAGAGACAGTTTTTTAAATTTTAATTTTTGCTTGAAATCTCAAATTTTATCATCACCAAGAAGTACTGTCCATTGTTTCCCTTGAAATGACAGGCCCACCTCATTCATTTGCAAGAAAATACTCTTTCAAGTAAAAATTGTGTTTCACCAGAAAAGCAGTCAGTTCAGCTCACAGGCTGAACAATCACACAATGCTTTGCCTTGAGGTCATCATCATGCTTTGGTATTAAGAAATCTTTATATATTACTTCCTAGGTCACTACACAGAATGTTAAAAAAACATGTACTCAAGGGCCAAAATTTGGCAATATTAATAATTTGAACTCCTTCCTCAAGGAAATCCATAAAGGAATCTGGAATGTTTTTTTTCCCTGCAAGTGTGCAGTCATGAAGAATGCCTATACTAGCAGAGCCAGGCCTTCATTCACACTAAGCCTCCAGTTCTATCACCATTGTTTTTGCACCATCAGTGCAAATGTCAACCAACATAGTGGGGAAAAGGAAGTAGTATCTTAGAATACAGTGAAAATAGTTTTGATCTCAAAGACCCCCTCCGAGAGCTATTGCACAAGACTGTAAGTAACATGAAGGTGAGGTCTATGTCCAGTGGTGTGCTGAAGTCAAGTGGTACTGGCTTGCAAGAGCTTATGGTTAACTTTTCAGGAATTTTTGCAAGCAGATTGACATCACATTGGCTGTGTGATTATCAGCCAGAGTAGGAATGTTTAATCCACAGAAACCATCAGACATTACAAATCCAGGTCCTTATGGAGAATTGATTGTTAACTGTCTACCAAACACCACTCTCCGTGTGCCTCAGTTCAGTTCAGTTCAGTCACTCAGTCGTGTCCATCTCTTTGCGACCCCATGAATCACACCATGCCAGGCTTCCCTGTCCATCACCAACTCCCAGAGTTCACTCATACTCACGTCCATCGAGTCCGTGATGCCATCCAGCCATCTCATCCTCGGTCGTCCCCTTCTCCTCCTGCCCCCAATCCCTCCCAGCATCAAAGTCTTTTCCAATGAGTCAGCTCTTCACATGAGTTGGCCAAAGTACTGGAGTTTCAGCTTTAGCATCATTCCTTCCAAAGAAATCCCAGGGCCGATCTCCTTGCAGTCCAAGGGACTTTCAAGAGTTTTCTCCAACACCACAGTTCAAAAGCATCAATTCTTCGGCACTCAGCCTTCTTCACAGTCCAACTCTCACATCCATACATGACTACTGGAAAAACCATAGCCTTGACTAGATGGACCTTAGTCGGCAAAGTAATATCTCTGCTTTTGAATATGCTGTCTAGGTTGATCATAACTTTTCTTCCAAGGAGTAAGCATCTTTTAATTTCGTGGCTGCAAATCACCATCTGCAGTGATTTTGGAGCCCAAAAAATAAAGTCTGACACTGTTTCCCCATCTATCTCCCATGAAATGATGGGACCGAATGCCATGATCTTCATTTTCTGAATATTGAGCTTTAAGCCAACTTTTTCACTCTCCTCTTTCACTTTCATCAACAGGCTCTTTAGTTCCTCTTTNATCAGTGTCTTTTCCAATGAGTCAACTCTTCGCATGATGTGGCCAAAGTAATGGAGTTTCAGCTTCAGCATCATTCCTTCCAATGAACACCTAGGACTGATCTCCTTTAGGATGGACTGGTTGGACTTCCTTGAGGTCCAATGGATTATCAAGAGTCTTCTCCAACACCACAGTTCAAAAGCATCAGTTCATCTGCACTCAGCTTTCTTTATAGTCTAACTCTCACATCCATACATGACTACTGGAACAGCCATTGCCTTGACTAGATGGACCTTTCCTGGCAAAGTAATATCTCTGCTTTTTAATATGCTATGTAGGTTGGTCATAACTTTCCTTCCAAGGAGTAAGCATCTTTTAATTTCGTGGCTGCAAATCACCATCTGCAGTGATTTTGGAGCCCAAAAAATAAAGTCTGACACTGTTTCCCCATCTATCTCCCATGAAATGATGGGACCGAATGCCATGATCTTCATTTTCTGAATATTGAGCTTTAAGCCAACTTTTTCACTCTCCTCTTTCACTTTCATCAACAGGCTCTTTAGTTCCTCTTCACTTTCTGCCATAAGGGTGGCGTCATCTGCATATCTGAGGTTATTGATATTTCTCCCGGCAATCTTGATTCCAGCTTGTGTTTCTTCCAGTCCAGCGTTTCTCACGATGTACTCTACATATAAGTTAAATAAGCAGGGTGACAATATACAGCCTTGACATATTCCTTTTCCTATTTGGAAGCAGTCTGTTGTTCCATGTCCAGTTCTAACTGTTGCTTCCTGACCTGCATACAGATTTCTCAAGAGGCAGGTCAGATGGTCTGGTATTCCCATCTCTCTCAGAATTTTCCACAGTTTATTGTGATCCACACAGTCAAAGGCTTTGGCACAGTCAATAAAGCCTAGTTCTCTGTAAATCAATGTCTTACATTGTTCTTGACACATAAAGGTATTTAATGAAAACCTGTTAAATCAGTTAATCCATTGATGCTACCTTCTCTAGGAGGTTTTCCCAGATTCTCCAGGCAGTCAGTCTCTCCATGTGTTCTATTTAACATCCTTACACTGGTTATGCATGCGTGTACACACATGCTCAGTTGCTTCAGTCATGTCCAGTTCTTTGTAACCCTGTGAACTGTAGCATGTCCATGGGATTCTCCAGGCAAGAATACTGGAGTGGGTTGCCATGACCTCTTTCAGGGGATCTTCCTGACCCAGAGATCAAACCCACATCTCTTTTGTCTCCTGTATTGGTGGGACATGGCATACAGGATCTTAGTTCCTCAACCAGGGATAGAACCTGGGTCTCCTGACATTCAATGGGATAGAAAGATTATAAGAAGTCTCACATCTGTTCATGCCATGCTTTTCTACCAGATGAATTATTGAAACAAAACCAAAAAACTTTGATTTCCTGAGCTTTGGGGATTTCAGAATTGCAGAGAAGGAGTGTGGACCATTTTAGGCTTTGGGCTGGCAGAGCTGGGAATCTGACCCTGTCTGGTAGTGACCTCTCCAAGGAAACCACCCAGCTGAAGCCAGTTGTTCTCGGATTCCTGTCCTTAGCTGCACGTTTTGCAGACAGGCTGTACAGGACTACAGGGCACACCCCTCTGCAGATGGGAAACTTAGTCATGGTGTCGAGCCACCAAGAAAAAAAAAGACGGGCTAGGTACAACTCCCAGATAGCATCTGCCTGATAGAGTCTGGAAAGCCAGTAATAAGTGATGAATCATGTTGGTAAAATCCCCTCTCACTGCTTCACAGCTGTCTCTCAGGCCCTCCCTGCCTGTGAGGGGGGAAGAAAAGCCCCTCTTGGAGGCCACTCTTATGTTGCTGGGTATGCCTAAACACCCAATGGCCGGATTTATTAACTTCATATCTTTAGTAGGCCTTCACGTCCGTCAGACCCACCGCAGGCCTAAAGATGGCTCCTGCTGGGCCCCCAGCAGGAGGACAAACGTCGAGGCTAAGAGTGCAAGCTCGCATGAATAGGCCTAAATTAGGCCGGGCCTAATAACCCGTTTACTAACACCTGTATTACTCCTCCAGCACTTGGGGCGAACCGCTCAGACAAGCTGTAATCCCATAAGCTTTTCATTTGCATACCCCTCATTAGCTGATGAAAACTTGAAGAAGGCAAGTTTCTGCAGCTGGTGGGCCCATTCCTTCACACCGCCTGCCTGGGTGGTTTTGGTAATGAAGTCATGTGAGTGGATGTGAGGTTTATATGTATGGAAGGGATTAAGAGTATTAGAATGTGTGTGAGCTGATGTTGCCATATTCTCTGTGACCGAGCCCAGTAATTGGATGGGAGGAGAAATGGCAGACCCATTAGTTTTGTCTGTTTACTCAGGAGGAGGGTGCTGGAGATTCAATTTTGCTTCCTTGGCTCCCTTGGCTTTGTGAAGCAGGCCTGCTTTGTCTCCTCTGCCCCCAAGCACCTCCAAACCCCAGCCCTGCTAAGGCGATTCAGCCACAAAGGAGAGAGGTCGGTGCCTAGAGGCCTGGGGAAGAGAAAATGCAGCCCCGACTCAAGTACTACTTGAAGGCAGCCCCATCCCGCCTCACCCAATCCTGGGAGAGAGCGCGAGAGATAATTGAAATTTATCAACACTTCTGAGGCCTTTTTTGATTATTTTATTAGTTCTCCACATTTGGGATTAACCATCCTCAGCATCAAAGGCACCGCAGCCTCCTTATTTGGGAAATGAATGGTTAGACATTTCAGAGACTTAACAAAAGCAATTGTTGTATTTGCCGGGTTTGCATAATTTTAATGGACAAAAAATAACATGAAGGAAAAAAAGTCCATTTCCTGTGCTGTTTGTACAGCTGGAAACAGAGCTCCTTGTGCTCGGTGATGTCAGAGAGGCACCATTGTTTTGCAGCTCACGCCGACAATGCGGTCCCACTAGGGTCGTTCACAAAACTGGACCAGGCAATTCTGCAAACTTTGAAGCTGAACATTGTTTCTGAAATGTATTGGGCGCCACAGATAGAATGATGTTTATTCATTAGCAGGGCTGAGGACTCACTCCCACCGGCAAAGAGTGAAGAAGGGAGGTGTGGATGAGCATGAGGCCAGAGCTTGAAGCCAGAGAAGACAGGGGAAATGTGGACGGGGGAATTTTCTTCCTGAAAAATATTGGAGAAGTACAGGAGGACGCTTCAACTCAGATCCTGTGAAGGTTTATGTTATACTTGTAGTTTTCTTTATTAAAAGTCACAGCCTTGACCCCCCTCCAAATATTCTGATGTGAAAATTTTATCACTCGCTGAAATATTCCATTTCAATTGGGTTTACATTTTTAAATGAATTTAATGAAGGAAAAAAAGCCCACCAAATGCAAGTCTGAGTTAGGTCATTTGCAGGATTTTTAGAGAGATCAAGGCATTCAAGGGAGACCTCCCTAGGCAAAAGAGAAACTACAGTGTCAGTTGTTATCAAAGGTTTCCCTCAGTAAAATCCAGCCTTTAAAAACAAAGCAAACGAAAGGCCAAGTCAACAAGTCAGGAAGCACATTTACGTGTGTTTGACCAATCAGTAAAAGACAAATTTTGCCATTTCTACCTTCCTCTGTCTTTATGATTTTAATTACTTTTTCCATTTCTGTTAAAGCAATTGGATCCCCTGTGCTTGACACTCAATACAGTTAACATTTTTGAGCCCCCACTCTCTGCTGTGTTTAACGCAGGGTTAGAAAGAAACAAAGCATGTGAAATTTCAACTACTACCCTGTATTACCAAGTGGGCAATTAAGGAAATCTGGTTAGAAAGGTGGTGAGGAAAAGAGAAGAGGAGAAGTCTTATCCTGGCTCCTACAATGATTCTTAATGACAGATTCATCAAATGTCAACCTTAAAGATCCTCAAATCTAATCATGCAACCAGTACTCTAAAATCCCCTCTACCCAAGATTCAGTAGACCTCCTTATCTGTTAATTAAGGAAATCTGGTTAGAAAGGTGGTGAGGAAAAGAGAAGAGGAGAAGTCTTATCCTGGCTCCTACAATGATTCTTAATGACAGATTCATCAAATGTCAACCTTAAAGATCCTCAAATCTAATCATGCAACCAGTACTCTAAAATCCCCTCTACCCAAGATTCAGTAGACCTCCTTATCTGTTCCAAGCATTTTGGACCTATCATCTTCTTCAATTTTTGTAATTCTGATTTATAACTTGATTACAAATTAGTTTTTGTAATTCTGATCTTCTAGTCACTTTGCTGCAGTCCATGGGGTCGCAAAGAGTCGGACACGACTGAGCGACTGAACTGACTGAAGCCACTTTGCATTCCTCTCAAGTTTATCTTTGCATAATATAGTCCTCATAGAGAAAGAATTTACCATTTTTTGAGCACCTGCTTACACAGCAGGCTTCCCTGGTGACTCAGATGGTAAAGAACCTGCCTGACAACGCAGGAGATGTAAGAGACAGGGGTTTGATCCCTGGATCGGACGATCCCCCGAAGAAGGGACTGGCTACCCACTCCAGTATACAGAGGCTCAGGGAGGCTAAGCCATGGTCCCAAGGACATACAGCCTTTAAGCAGATCAGCCTAATTCCTACTCCAAACCTAGTGGCTTAAAACAATAGCCATTTTCTTATTTCTTATGGTTCTGTGGCTTGGCTGGGAGTTCTGCTGACCTGGTTGGCATAGCTGGGCTGGGTCGTCTAGGATGGTCGCCCTCACAGGGCTGGGCCTCAGCTGGGATGGCTAGGACAGCTGGTCCTCCCTCTGCTCATCCATCAGGAGGCTGATGGAGACTTGTTCAGACGGAGGCAGCTTTTCAAGAGAGTGAGAGCAGAGGCTGCGAGACTTACTGAGGTCGAGACTCAGAACTTATGGTCACTTCCCAGCACTCTACTGATCAAAGCAAGACACAAGGCCAGACCAGGCTTACCAGGTGGGTAAACAGATTCTGCCTCTTGATAAGAAGAGTTGTAAAGAACCTGGGGCCATTTGCAATTGAACTTATGGTCTGAGGTTTTGACTGACTGGATACAAAGCAGTTAGAATACTGCCCGATATAGACTCTGCACAATATAAATCTGTTATTATTATTGTTGTTGTTGTTTTTAACCCATATGTTACACTGCCTATCTCTATAATTACTAATGTTTATTATGTGCTAAGGCCTAAGTGAGTGAGTGAAGTTGCTCAGTCGTGTCCGACTCTTTGTGACCCCATGGGCTGTAGCAGGTTTCTCCATCCATGGGGTTTTCCAAGCAAGAATACTGCAGTGGATTGCCATTTCCTTCTCCAGGAGATCTTCCCAACCCAGGGATTGAACCCGGGTCTCCCTCATTGCAGGCAGACGCTTTACCCTCTGAACCACCAAGGAACATTTAAAACAAGAAACTGGGTGGGAAAGATTTAATATTTATTTACCACCCATTTATGTAGGCTCTGTGCTGGGTACTTTACATTTTCATTTAAAATCTTATAAGAATCCAGTAAGGTAGGTATTATTCTCTGTGGTTAGTAACTAGGGGCTTCCCTGGTGGTTCAATCAGTAAAAGAATCTGCCTGTAATGCAGGAGACCACCTATCAATGCAGAAGACTCAAGTTCAATCCCTGAGTCAAGAAGATCCCCTGGAGAAGGAAACAGCAACCCACTCCAGTATTCTTGCCTGGAGAATCCCATAGGCAGAGCAGCCTGGTGGGCTGTACACTTCATGGGATCACAAGGGAACGGACACAACTTAGTGGCCAAATCACTACCACTACCATCACAGATAACTAAGGAGAATGAGACATGGATCCTTTTTCTCAAAAAGGTCACATCCTACTCTGAAAGACATTACCTAAAAGTGGCTTTTGGTTATTTCACAAAACACTCATTAAACATGTTATTAACTCACTGGAGCTCAACAGCATTTTTGTCAACGCTGTGAAGCCGCTGAAGACAATGGTGTGCGGAGAAGGTACGCATCGGAAAGGCCACAGCCAGGCTGGAGAAGAGTCTGGGCCAGGGCTGGGGGCTTTGGCCACTCCACTGCAGGCTTCTCCATGATAGCCCCTGATGTCTCAATTATTTAAATCAGCAAGTGTCATGTGAAGAGGAAAAAGATCTCCAGAAACTGCTAGGAAAAACTTGACCAGATGAAGGCAGACCAGCCAAAGGAGGCATAAGCTGGCCAGCCTGGTACATGCCACCCCCCATCACAACACTTACAGCTGTTCTGCTTGTGTTTAGTCGCTCAGTCGTGTCTGATGCTCTGCGACCCCATGGACTGTAGCCCACCAGGCTCCTCTGTCCATGGGGATTCTCCAGGCAAGAGTACTAGAGTAGGTTGCCCTTTCCTTCTCCAACAGCTGTTGGCTGAAATCATTTTGGATGTGGTGGGCCTAGGGAGCAGGTACGGCAACATGAAGCTTGAACTTCCACAGCCTTCTCAGGACTAGGGATGTGGAGCCCAGTTCATGAACAGAAACCATTCCACAGACGGCTTGATTTGTGATCAGCTCACAGATACAAAGCATCCATCAAAGACTGGGATGGTCATTATTTGAACAATTTTGGAAAACTAGGGATCCTCCACTTCATTCAGGATTGCCACAGATCCTGGTCAAGACCAGACTGGCACACATGGCTCCCTTCGCACATTGGAGGGGACCAACATAAGCCTTCAGACAAAGCAGAGTCCAGCAGACTCTGGGGACACTGCCATGCACTGGGCAAGCCCTTCACTTGGTGGGCCTTGAATGCCTCGTCAGTGAGAAGAGCAGCTGTATTAGTGTGTCGCTGTGTGGCTGTGTGAGGTGCTGAGCACATGGCAAATTCTTAACTGGTGATGGATGAACTGATAGTATTGGCATGTTCAAAGTCTGCCCTGCAATCACCACTTTGAAGGAAGATAAACACATGAGGAACAAGGGCTGAATGGAAACCAAAGTTCCATTTTTGAGTTGGCTGCTTGCACACCCTGCTCCTGAGTTCTGGCAAAGTAATGGTGGCGCACACAGTTTTAGCTTGCGGACTAGGGAGAGCCTTCCCACTCTCCTCCAAAATTTAAATCTCAGCATCGTCTACCCTCTGGTGGATTCTTGGGGGTGGGAGGTCAAAGAAAGGAAGAAGAAAGAAGTTGGCCAGATTTGGAAAGAGAGAGAGAAAATGGGAGAGAGAGAGAGGAAACAGGAGCCGGATGAGGAGGTGTGGGGAGAGAGAGAGAGAGGTGACCAGACATACTTGCCGTGACAGCTCTGGGTGGGATCTGCTCAGCACACAGGTACGAGGAGGTGCTAGCTGCTTTGTAACACGGTGACCTTGTCTACTGTTAACCATGACCCTGTCCACGTTTTAGATTCTCATTATTCATATTAGCATCTCCTCCTCCTGTGCTATGGGTAGTGGACGGTGAGTGGAGGTAGGGGCAGCGTTGGGAGACAAGGTCGAAGACTAACCTACCTGGTGGCACTTAGCGTACCTTAAGCATGAGTGCTGTCATCGTCATCGCTGCTGTCGTTCCATCTCTACGCGCGTGTTTTCACTATTACTGAAAAGGAAATTGAATAGTGAGGGTTAAGGTTTCTTTCAGCTCTGAATTAACGATAGTAATACTTCAAAAAAAGAGAAGACTGATGAATAAAAGCCTATCAATCCAAACTCATTGGTTTCTAACGATACATAGGGAGACAATGGGCCATACAAATAAAGCCCGAAGAGACAGTCATACTTGGACATATTATTTAACCCCTCTGAGTTTTAGATTCCTTATCTGTAAATAATGATAACTATTTCCCAAATTTGGGAGAATTAAGGAGCTAATGTAAAATAAAGCTTTGTTAAGCAGAGATAGATATGCTATGATATCGCTTATTTGCAGAATCTAAAAAATTTTAACCATGACCCTGTCCACGTTTTAGATTCTCATTATTCATATTAGCATCTCCTCCTCCTGTGCTATGGGTAGTGGACGGTGAGTGGAGGTAGGGGCAGCGTTGGGAGACAAGGTCGAAGACTAACCTACCTGGTGGCACTTAGCGTACCTTAAGCATGAGTGCTGTCATCGTCATCGCTGCTGTCGTTCCATCTCTACGCGCGTGTTTTCACTATTACTGAAAAGGAAATTGAATAGTGAGGGTTAAGGTTTCTTTCAGCTCTGAATTAACGATAGTAATACTTCAAAAAAAGAGAAGACTGATGAATAAAAGCCTATCAATCCAAACTCATTGGTTTCTAACGATACATAGGGAGACAATGGGCCATACAAATAAAGCCCGAAGAGACAGTCATACTTGGACATATTATTTAACCCCTCTGAGTTTTAGATTCCTTATCTGTAAATAATGATAACTATTTCCCAAATTTGGGAGAATTAAGGAGCTAATGTAAAATAAAGCTTTGTTAAGCAGAGATAGATATGCTATGATATCGCTTATTTGCAGAATCTAAAAAAATTGATGTAAATGAACTTATTTACAAAACAGAAACAGATTCACAGACTTAGAGAAGGAACTTATGGTTAGCAGGTAGCAGGGGGAAAGGGTGGGGGAAGGGATAGTTAGGGACTTTGGGATTGACATGTACACACCGCTATATTTAAAATAGATAACCAACAAGGACCTATTGTATAGCATAGGGAACTCTACTCAATGTTCTGTAATAACCTAAATGGAAAAAGAATTTGAAAAAGAATAGATACTGTATATGTATATCTGAATCACTTTGGTGTACAGTTGAAACTAACACAACATTGTTAATCAACTATATACCAATAAATAAATTTTTAAAATTGTTTTAACAATCAAAAATAAAACACAGCCTTATATGTAGTCAGGGTCTAGAAATGGGAGATCATTATTACTGAAAATAGGATACAAGAATCTACTTTTTCATCCGTTCTGACCTGTACTATGCTATTCCACGTACTCCTATGTTTGCAGCTTTAATTTTATCATGCCTCACTCACAACTCCACTGCCACTCCATATCCCCACAGGCCAGGTCCGGCTGGAGCATTGTAATTGAAGTGGCATCAGATTCAGATTCAGGGAGAACCAGAGAGGAATCTAGGCTCTGTCGCTTAACAATTTTGTGACTTGGGACAAATAATTTTCTTCTCTGGACTGCTTCCATGCCCAGATGATAATTCTGTAACCAAACTTCTAGCTGTTGACCCCAGTCTACATTCACTTCCTTATTATCTTCACATACTGCTGCCTACTTAAAAGACTACATTCCCCAACTTCCTTTGCAACTAGTCATGGTCACATGACTTGATTTTGGCCAAGAAGATATAGCTAGGAGTATTACCTGGCATTTCATTCATCTTTCCTATTTCTAAGAACAAAGCCATAATAGCTAGAACTCAAAAAACTCTGTGGCCCCTAGAGATAATTGAACAGAGACCAGAAGGAGTCTAAATCCTGAGAAAGTGGGATTCCAGTACCAGCTCTGTAGTGACTACCTCTGAACATCTCTTAAGAATAATTAAAAATAACCAAACTTGTTTAAATTAATCTTATTCTGAGTTTTCTGTCATCTGTAGCCAAACCTACATAAGATAATGAATGATAAAGTACTCAGCATTTTGTAGGCATTCAACAATTTTAGTTTATTTCTCTTATCTTCCCCATCAAGTCCATTCTTGTTACTGCAGTCAGAGAGCCTTTTAAAATTCAAATTATTAAGCAACAAATTTCATAGATGTACTCAATTATCCCCATTGCAAAGTCATCTGGCTTATGATGAAGAACAGATGAAACAGTTCTGTAAAAGTAGTTTGTATGTTGTAAATTCTACCTAAGTGGGAGGCATCAAGACCCTTCCCACTATGGCCACAGCTCTCTGATCAGCCTTGTTTTAGCTTTCTTCTCCTATCTGTCCTAACCCCTCCTTCCACATACCTCATTTTCCAGCTATATCCCAAACTGAGCACCTCCTACATTAGTCNGAGGCATCAAGACCCTTCCCACTATGGCCACAGCTCTCTGATCAGCCTTGTTTTAGCTTTCTTCTCCTATCTGTCCTAACCCCTCCTTCCACATACCTCATTTTCCAGCTATATCCCAAACTGAGCACCTCCTACATTAGTCTCAAAATTTTTAATTGGTGACAGAAGAATAAGCGCAGACCCCAGGCATATCTGGAGACAAAAGCTGAAACAGCTTTATAGAAAAGTCCAAAATTTCTTGGAAGTATTAGATTTTATTTTTAAAAGTTTTTAAATTTTCATTCTCCTTCACAATATCCTCCTATTTCCATTAGTACAACTATACTGTTTAAATCACTCAACCTTGAGTAGTTTGTGACTTTAAGAATTCTCCAGATCCAGATCCAAGAAGGAAGCCCAAATCTGTCACATCTCTGTGCTTTTGGTGCTATTTTTTTCTGCCAAAAACACCTTTCCTTGAACTTGGCCCTCCCAGCCTCCTCTGTAAAGGTATTCTTGATACCTTTAAGCGGATTTGATTTCCAGCAAGCTGTCCATTGCTCCACTATACCACTTAAGAGATGGTACTTAAACTTGCTTTGGGAGTGGGCTGTCCACAGTGAACGGGCTGACCCCTTCGTTAGCCTACAGTATGCTCCAGGAGAATGACTGCACTCTTGCGCCACCATCACTGTTACCACTGTTGTACCGCCATCCACATTAGGGCCTAGCACTGTGCCTCACCCCCAAGAGATGCTCAGTTAAGACCAGAAAGAATAAATAAATGTCCAACAGATAAGTCAAAGGACAGAAGCAACTCTGTGGACCTTAACCTCAGATTTCACCCACCATGCACTGTCCAGTTTGGCCTGGGTCAAGGCCAGTGGTGACCTCTTCCATGGATGTGGCTCACTACACTTCTGAACTGGATCCTGAACCCTACTATGTGTACAATGGAAACACAAAGTCAACCACCTTCAACGCAAGTCAGTCCAGCCAGGAAAATCCACTGCCAATGTCCCAGTGGTCTCCAAAATGTCAATACTATTGAGGTTGACGCTAAGCTTCACACACCCCCATATGATCAAATGCCCATTTGCTTCGTGTTTTGTCTGGTCTGTCAGCACCATTTACTGCTGAGCAGGTCCCTTATCTTTATTGATCACTTAATTTATCTTTTCTTAACTTCCCTTGCACCGTCTGGTGCCGTGTGTCCGTCTGTTGAGGCTGTCATGACTGGTTTGCTCTTGACATAATAGGGGCAGCAGGTGGTGTGACTAAGTCGACCCTTGGCAGAATGGAGGATCATTCCTAGTCCCTGTCTCAACCTGCCAGTGTGTCTACACCCTCCCAGCTGTTCCACATTAAAGCAGTCAACTGTGACTTTACAGTCCGAGTTTTACACAACTGTTTTACAAACCGGGGAAGAAGGTCTTTTGTCGCAAATCCTTTGTCAGGCAGTAGAATAGGGGGTGTGGGGAGCCAGTTCCGAGACTCGAGACCCGGTGCATTTTAATGACTATGCAGATAGATGCATATTGCTTTGCTTTAGTGTGGGTTGACAGTGGAAGGCTGGCTGGGAAGAGAGAGGCCAGCTGACTCCTTGCTCTTGGGACGATTTAGTAAGAGGAGCAACTTGTTTTAACACTAATTTCAACTTCAAACAGACTCTCTACTCCATGAAAGTCTTCATTCTTCTTGTAAAGTGAAAATAAGGGCAATTATTTAGAGCCTTATGTCTAAGAGTCAGTACCCTGGGGGCAAGCGTTGCCCAAATGAGAAAACAGCAAGGGAATTATGCCTTTGGGATATAAAAGTCAAGTGTTTTTATGATTTAGGGCTTGTAATCACATGTGAGAAGAAATGAGACAAAGTGAAAAAAAAGCATATAGTTTTGAGTCAGACAGATCCAGACTGTAAAGTTAAGTGACTTTTGACATAGCCCTCTAGTAACAATATAGTGTATTAAAATTCTTATTTCCATTTTGCAGCCAATCAGAGGTTAATTTCCAAATTAGTTGCCATACTAACAGAGTACACAACTCAAAAAAAAAAAAAAAAAAAAAAACCCCAATCAG